>JACEEZ010007627.1:0-12500 GCA_016584305.1 Chionoecetes opilio
AAAAAAAATAGATAATACTTAGCAACAACTGCCAACTCGATGACTTCGCTCTTCGTGAATCTTATGTTTTCTTTAAATTTTTCTTCTACCTTTTAGCTAAATATAAATGTCTTCTTTTCAGCTTTTTAAAAATACCCCGTTTTTTAATCTCATGGTTTTTCTTACTTTTTCTGCTGCCTTGGCCTGAGGGGTGGTGGGTGGGGGGGAACCTTCAACTTGCATTCTCTCGTCTCTTACTTGTAAACTATAGTGGTAGAAAGTAGTCCCACAGCAGCCCCGTTTGGCCCCAGCGGGGCTTTTGCTGTTTGCGCTTCCTTTTGTTTTCCTATTCCTTTTGTACAACGTTTTATGTTCAGAATATGATTATATAATGACAAATGGTGCAGCAAAAAACCCCCAAAAAAGGAGAAAAAAAGAGTGAAAGAATAGGAGGACGAGGAGGGGGAGGATAAATGGGATACATAGGAAAACAACCCCAGGGACCTTTTGGGCCCATGCGGGGGATCTGCTGAAAAATACTACAAAATTCAACTTTTTTGTAAAAAAACATTAAAAAGGATACCTTCCTTAAAGAAGATAGGAAACAGGGAAGTTTCAAGTGCAGAATGAGGGGGTTTGAAAATACAAACTACAAACCCCCAACCACTACAACTATCGTCCGGGGGACTAAAAAATAAATTTCGCGGGGCACTACAATCCCCCTTTTTACTTACAGTGCCTCAAGTCGTTTTTTAATGTTTTTTATTGGCTGGTTTCGACAAATTTTTTGGTAACGTTCCTCGATAAAAACGATTCACATTGAAATAATTTTTAGGGAGACAGGAGCAAGTTGCCGTTTTTTTTAAACCTTTTTCTTGTTGCACTTGAGTTAAAACTCGAATAGGTTTTTTGTTTAAATGCATCAAATCCTTTTGGGATTTTAAAAGGTTTTTTCCCCAAGTCCCACGGATTTACGATCCTTTTAAGGAAAACATATTAATTTTTCCGCGTCTCTCTTCAAAGATGAATTTCGCAGAGAGGGAAATTTGTTTGGTTGCTCTTCTTTGCACTGATTCCTTTTTTGTTTGGTTTTTTTACGAAACAGGGCGCCAGATGGAGGGAAATTTTCCCATGTGGCCAAACCCAAGGAGTGTAATTGGTCATTATTTTCGGGTTTTGGTTCAAAATTGCGTTTAATAAACCCCAAATCATTTCCCCTTTTTAAAAGGCAGCGGGCAATGGGGACGGGTTTTTTTTAAGTCTTTATGATGAGACACCTAAATTTTTTCTTGCTGTACTTCGTTAACGTTTTTTTTTGCATTTGTAGTTATATTTGAGGTTCGTTCCTATATGCTTTACTTTAAAATTTATGGGAATTAAATTTTTAATACCCTTTAACCCCTTGTGTTGTCGGTTCACTTTGTATGAGTTCCAGTTTTTTTTATGCTTTCCCGCCTAATTTGGTGTCGTTGAAAATTTTCGATTTTTTAGATACAAGCCGCAGTCGATTTTTGATATATATCAGAAAAAAGAGTGGGCCCCCAAGAGAGCCCCTGGGCACCCCACTAGTAACTTAACCAACAGATTTTCACCATTTATTATACCGTTTTTCGTTTTGAAAGCCAATCCCCAACCCAAAACATATTTGCTCTCCAAGAAATGTCCCCTTAGCTTGGTCAAAAGTCGCTAATGGGGAACTGTACAAAAGGTTTTCTAAAAATCAAGGTATATTTTTAAAAAAATCCGGGGGAATTTGGGAGCGTCCCATTTGAATTTGACTTTAAAAAAAAATCCAGTAGGTTTGTAAAGGTCTTTATTTCGAAATCCATGCTGCGATTTAATATTGAGTTTTTTTCCCCTCGAAAAGACACTATTTTTCCCAAATTTTTTTCCAAATAGTTTAAAAACAAAGAGTTAGAAAATTTGGGCGATAATTTACTTGCAGGCTCTTACCCCTTCTTGAATATCGTGTAACATTGTAATTTCCCAACGGGAAAAACATTTTTGTCCATTACATTTATTGGGATAATTTTTAGGGGAAGCGAAATTTACTGTGACTTTCGCGAAGTAATCGCGGCAAAATTTCGCCACCCCCACGGATTTTGCTGGGTCTTTTCTGCAAAAATTTTTGATATTCGTCACTTTTATCCCCCTTTTTTCCAATTATCACTTTCGAGCCCCGCATACATTTTTTACTGGTTTTTGGGGAAATGGAGCTTCGTTTTTTTAATAAATCCGCTTTAAAAGAAAGCTTGATACGACTGCCATCCTTTATTATTTTTACCAAGATTTTATTTATCTTTCGGGGCCCAAAATTTTTTTGACGTTTTTTTACTTAAAACGTATTGAAAGAACCTTTGGGGTTTTGATTTGGTTTTTTTGGCAATTTTTTTTCATACTGCGCTTTTTATCTTATTAACCCCCTTGCAACGTCTTTTTTACGTCATTGTATTCTTTTAAATCGCCGTCCGCTTTTTAAACGTTTTAAAAACTTTATTTACCTGGGCCTTTTTGCCAAGTTTTTGTTGATCATTAGTCTCCAACGGGGTTTGTTTATTTATTCAGAGTTTTCCCTACCATGGAACATGTTTTTCAACCCCGATCGGATTTTTATTTTGAATAATTACAATGTTTTCCGCATTTTCCCTTTTAGTAGGTAAACCCAATCAACTTCGTTTTAGTACCCTGCTGTCTACGGGGAAAATCCACTTATTAAATTTGGGAACTAAAAACCGATTTTCTGTGATTTACATTGAAATTTATCCCGCATCTTTTAAACCTGTGATCGTTTTTTGCTAGACTTTTCACCAATCGCAGAACAACAGATAAATGTCGGTAGTAAAAATAAATTGGATATTTTTCCCCCTTTGTAGGCCCGGGACCACTGATTTAAAATACTTCGTTTACCATATAAGCAATCGAAAACCCTTTCTCTATCAGCAAATTATTATTCAGTTTATACGAGGTGGTTAAATCTCCACATATAATTGTATCGTTATTATTGTTGACAACTGACTTTATTCGGGGGAGAAAATTTTGTCCCAATAGTTGGAATTACCGTTTAGTTAAATCTTTCGTAGACGGTATAATGATTTTTGTTTTACTTTACGTTTTTCGTTTGTTTGAAAATTATTTTGTGTAAAGAATGACCCCTCCACCGTTTTATGCGCGACAATTTAGGAATGCTTATAGCCTGGAAAGGGATTTCAGCTAAAAAGTTTTATTTTTTTGTGTTGACCCAACCCATTTTTTCGATTTGGGGTTTGCAAAACGTTTTTCTAAAAAAAGTTTGCTTTTTAAAATCTTCTGGATTTTTAATTTTTAAGTTCCCAATTTTAAATTTTGGGGTTCAGGGGGTTTGGGGGGCCCTGTAAAAGGGGAATTTTTGGGGGGGGGGGGGAGGAGGAGGAGGAGAGAGGAAAAAAAAGGAGAAAAAAGGACCCAAAGGGGGAAGGGGGGAGGGGAAAAAAAAAAAAAGAAAAAAAGGGAAAAGAAAGTTTAAAAAAAGGGAAGGGAAAAAAAATAAAAAAGAAGGGGAAAAAAACAATAAACACACAAAACCTAAACATGGGGGGAAAAAAAACGTTTTCCCCCCTTTAAAAACCACTTTTTTCCCCTTACTTCTTTTTTTTTTTTTTGGGGGTCCCCAAAAATTTTTTTTTTCCATCCCCCACCCCTTAAAAATTTTTTAAAATTTTTCCCCCTTTATTTTAAAAAATTATTTTTTTTTCCTTTTTTCCTTTCCTCGTTAAAACAAAACCTTTTAACTTAAATTTTTTTCCCCCCCGGTTCTTCCTTTGGAAACATTTTTCCCCTTTTTTTCCAAAAAATTTTTTTTGGTGGTTTTTTTTGGTTTTTTCCCCTTTCCCCTTTAATTTGCTTGTCTTTTAAAAAGGGGCGCCTTCGGGTTCCGTGGGGGTCCGGAATTTTTTAACTTTTTTTTTTTTTGTTCAAGTTTTTGCCCCTTTTTTTGCCCTTTTTTTTTACCCCCCGTTTTTCCAAATTCTTATGGCCCCGTCCTTTTTTTGTATTTTAAGATTTATTTGCATTATATTTTAATTTTTGGGGTTTGTTGTTTGGGTTATTTTTTGGGGGGGGTTTTTTTTTTTTCCATTGATTTTTTTAAATTTTTTGGTTCCAGTTTTCCTTTACTTACCCCCAAATTTTTTTTAAATTTTGAATTTTTTAAAAAAATTGGTTTAAATTTTTAAAAAAAAAAAATAAAAAACCAGGCCCCCCCAAAACTAAAAATTCAGACCCCCCCATTTATTCTACCCCTTTTTAATTTTTAAAAACCCCGCAAATAAAAATTGCTTCCTACCTGCCCTTTGTTTGGCAAAAGTGCTTTTTACTTAGAAGGCTTTCTGAAAAACAAAAAATATTTAAAGGGGTTTTTTTTTCCCCCGGGGAAAAGAAAAAAAATTTTGGGTTGAAACCGGACTTTTATTTTCCCCCCCCGGGGGAATTAGTTTTTTTAAAAAAACAAACCCCCCCAAAAAAAAAAACAACAAACAACAACAAAAAACCACCCACCCCCAAACAAAAAACAACCACCAAACTTTTTTCCTACTTTTTTGAAAAAAACTTTTGGGGAAAATTATGTTGCAAATTTTGGAATAATCCCCAAATTTTTACCCCCCCCGGTTTTTTTTGGAATTTTTAAAAATTTTTTCTCAGTTTTTTTTTACCCAAAAACTTTTTCCTGGGGTCAAGTTATGGTTTTAAAGGGTTTTTTTTAAAAACCCCTTTATTTTTGGTTTTGAACCCAACTCTTTTTACTTTCCCGAATTTTTTTTTAAATTTGTTTTTTGGTTTTTCATTTTTAAGTATTGAAAGAATTTTTGGGGTTTTTTTTCCTTTAATTTTTTTTTTAACCCTTTTTTTCTTAATTACCTTTAAAGGTTTTTCTTTTTTCCCGAAGGGTTTTGGGGGTTTTGGTTTTAAATTTTTTCGCCGGCCTTTCCCCCCCCCGTTTTTGGGTCCCCAATTTACCCTGGGTCTGTTTTTGCAAAGTTTTTTTCCCATGGGCATGTTTTTTCCAACCCTTGGGGTTTTTAAATGAATACTTCCGCCTTTTAAAATTTGGTAATTTTTTACTCCCTTTCCCTTGGGTTAAGGGGGGAAAAAAGGGGGGGGGAAAAAGGGGGGGGAAAGGGGGGGGGGGAAAAGGGGGGGAATGGGGGGGAAAAAGGGGGGGGAAAAAAAAGGGGGGGGGATAAAGGGGGGAAAGGGGGGGGAAAAAAATTTTAAATGCAGTGGGCAAAATTAAAACTTTTTTTTTTGTTGTTCGGACCTTCCTAGCCCCTTTTTTTTTTAACTTACCTTTTTCCCTTTTTTCCTTTTTTCCTTCCCCCTTTTTCCCTCGTTTTCCTTCCTTTTCCTTTTCCCTTTTTAACCCCTTTTGATTTTTTTTTCCCTTCCTTTTTTCCCTTTTTCCTTTTTTCCTCCCCGTCCTTCCTTTTTTTTCCCCTTTCCTCTTTTTTCCCTTTTTTACAAATCCCGCCCCCTTTTTTAAATTTCGTCTACTGTTATTCTTCTATTACAAGTCTATACAATTTCCCGGTCTGCATACATTTTACTGGTTCTGGTAATGGAGTATATCGTCGTCTTCTTTAGTAATACCGCATTACAGTATTCAATGTAGTCGAAACGCCATAACTCTTATTATCATTTACAAGATATTTTATTACTCTTCAGATGGTCCATACTTGTTTTGACATTTTTCTTATCTTCGAACGTTTGAAGACCTTTTCGGGTTTGATTTGGATTTACTTTGCAATTTTTTCCTTTCATACTCGCCGCTTTTTTAGACTTAATTAGTCCACTTTGCAGTCGACGTTTTGACGTCATTGTATTCTCTCGATACGCAAGTCCAGCATTTGATCGTTTGTAAACATTTATACGCTCGCGCTTTCTGCCCAATGAGTTGTTGGATCTCATTTATCATCCAACTGGGTCTTTTACTGTTATCAAACGTTTTTCTTACCATGGGAACTGTTTTTCCACCACCGATTGGAGTTTATTAGTGAATACATTACACATGTTTTCGGCGTTATTGTACCATTTAGTAGGTCAATCCATTCAACTCGCTTAGTACCCTGCTGATCTTCGTGAACTGCTTTATTATAATTTGGGACTAATACCGATTTTTTCTGGATGATCTACATTGCCAATTATGCCGCATCTGAGGAGGAGAGGAGGAGAGGCACAACAGGAGATAACGATAGACTTGTTTGTCTTACGAAGGTTTTTGGGGGTGATAACTCCACATATATTAACTCTATATTTTAGTGAGAGCCGGTAGGATGAAGATAAAGGCGAAGGCTCCTCCTCACCCTCCATTCCAGGCTGGCAGGGAAGAAGGAAGATAAAAAAAAAAGGAAGATGAAGAGGAAAGAGAAAAGATGATGCAAGTGACAAAAGAAGGAAACCAAAGCACAATTTTATAGTTCAAAGTGGTATCCATGAGGAACTACATGACCAAACGTGATCATCAATATCAGACGTATAAATGATATACTGATAAGCTACCGTCAATAACACTATAGTCGCCACTACACTAATGTCAGCAGGCGAATTTTATAGGCGAATATTATGAATTTTAGCATCACTACAGACTTGTATGTGCCACTGAAGACACGTACATAATATAAACTACTGTTCAGGCCTCTTTAATGGCACATACAAATCTGCAGTGATGCTAAAATTCATAATATATGGCGCCTGGCGACATTAGTGCAGTGGCGACTATAGTGTTGTTGATGGTAGTGAAAGAATACGAAAAAACTAGAAAAAAAAGCTATTATCTTCTATAAACTGATAATATTGAAGCCTGTTGAACAACGCTTAGTGAATTAATGCGGATAAGAAAAGTATGATTTTAGGTGAGAAGGAGGAGGAGGAACAAGATAAAAGGCGTTACCCTGGTTCTGATTAGTTATTCTCTCTCTCTCTCTCTCTCTCTCTCTCTCTCTCTCTCTCTCTCTCTCTCTCTCTCTCTCTCTCTCTCTCTCTCTCTCTCTCTCTCTCCCCACCCGTACAGCACGTCATCACTATACGTCCATACACCATCGATTTACTTTACTATATATATTCTGAAAATTGTGCTCGTGTCCGTGTGTGTGTGTGTGCGTGTGTGTGCGTGTGTGTGTTTTATTCACCCATGGTCTTATCCACGCGAGTCAGACTCGCGATCGCCAGTTTCACCCTCCCGGTGCAGAGCTTGGAGCTCATTAGTACCGATATTTGGGTAATGCTTGGGCCCTCACAATGCACACCACACACTATCCCCTTGCTCAGGGGGACAGTAAACCTTGCCGAATTTTATCAGTGAAAAATCCCCGGGAGCAGCGAGTATTCGAACCGGGCTCACCAAAATGGCAGGCCGCACACGCTATCAACCTGACCATCGACGCGGAGGTGTGTGTGTGTTTTGTGTGTGTGTGTGTGGTGTGTGTGTGGTAGTAAATGATAGTGTGTGTGTGTGTGTGAAGTTTCTCGTCCTTTGTTATGTAAGAGACAGGAGTGTTATGTATTATAATGTGCATTCTTTGGATACTTGCTACTTCTACTACTATTACTACTGCTACTATTACTTTAACTTCTACCACCACACATCTATTAAACCGCTATAACTACACTGCTACTTACACTCTACTACTGCTTTTAGACACACCACATCACACACACACACACACACACACACACACATACACACACACCCACACACACACACACACCAATCCCTCCTTACCTCTCCTCCCCCAAGAGAATTATGCGAGTCCTCTGTATACCTCCTCCTCGTCCTCTCTCGTCCTCTCTCTCTCGCTCTCTCTCTTCTCTCGCTCGCTCTCTCTCATCTCTCTCTCTCTCTGCTCTGCCCGTCAGGGGTGGCAAGGTTGTAGAGACGTGAGCTGTGCATGTGCAGGTTCCCTGCGCATTGGTCCGCCGTTCGACGTCCGCCTAGTTGCGTGCGACGTGGCGCGCTTTGTATAGTCAAATACCCTTGATAGTTGTACTTGCAAGTGTCCTAGATAGGGTGAAATCTTATCTTATCTTATTCTCATCTCTCTCTCATCTCTCTCTCAATCGCACTCTCTCTCTCTCTCTCTCATCTCTCCCATCTCCTCTCATCTCATCCTCTCTCTCTCTCTCTCTCTCTCTTGGTTGCGTTTTGGTCTGATGTTTTTCTTTCATTCTTCATTAATGATGTTTTTTTTCCTTTTCTCGTTTTTTACTTCTACACTTTTTTTTATTTCCTAGTTGCTGCTTTAAATATTAGTCTTTATTTTTTCCTTTATTCATATTCACCATCTGTTCCTTAGCCCTTACTCTTTACTCTCTCTCTCTCTAATTCATCTCTCTCTCTCCCATTCGTCTCTTCTCTCTCAATCTCTCTCTCTCTCTCTTACTCTCTCTCTCTCAGGTATCTCTCTTCTCTCTCTAATTCTACATACATATCTCTCTCTGCACACACGCACACACACCTCACACCGCACACACACACACACACACACACCACACACCCACACACACACACCACCACACCAACATTTCATGCGTGCAGTCATCCGTCTTACATAATCTAAAGCCATGTTGATACATCCCACTGAAGAAAAAGAAATGAAGAGAAAAAGTTAGCATGTAAATCTTAATACACACGCACACTGTCTCCCTCATGAAATGTCTACATACAACACACACACACACACACACACACACACACACACACGCACACGCACACACATATGTACACATCGTCAAGCCACCTCATATCTGTCGCCCATGGACATGGCTTCGACCACCATCCCCCCTCCTCTCCTTTCCTCCCCCCCTTTCTCTCTTTCCTCCCTCCTCCTCCTCTCCTTACCTCCTGCCCTATCTCTCTCTTGCTTTGGCTTACCTCCTGTCCTCCCACTCCTTACCTATTCTCTCTCTCTCTCTCTCTCTCTCCTCTCTCTCTCTCCTCTCTCTCTCAAGCTCCCTCTCTCTCCTCTCTCCCTCTCTCTTCTCTCTCTCTCTCTCATTTGGTTTCATAACTAGTACGTACCTTTACCAAATTATTCATTTTCATAAACACTTTTTTTTTTACTTTCATACTCCATCTGCTCCTTCTCCTATATGTTCTATTAATGTTGTTCTTTCATTTTCCTTATTGAGTGTTTTTTTCAATTCTTCCTCTTCCTCATGTTCTCTTCCCTTCCCATTCTGTCTGCATAATTCCCTTAGTTACGTCATGTCTACACCTTTGCTTTCTACCTCCCACTACTACCTTCGCTACTACCTCCCACTACTACCTTCGCTACTACCTCACACTACTACCTTCGCTACTACCTCCCACTACTACCTTCGCTACTACCTCACACTACTACCTTCGCTAATACCTCACACTACTACCTTCGCTACTACCTCCCACTACTACATTCGCTCTACCTCAGCACCGCTACTACCTTTCGCTACTACATCTCCACTACTTAACCAATTCGCTACTACCTCCCACTACTACCTTCGCTACTACCTCACACTACTACTACCTCACACTACTACCTTCGCTACTACCTCATACTACTACCTTCGCTACTACCTTACACTACTACTACCTTACACTACTACCTTCGCTACTACCTCACACTACTACCTTCGCTACTACCTCACACTTCTACCTTCGCTACTACCTCCCACTACTACCTTCGCTACTACCTCACACTACTACCTTACACTACTACCTCACACTACTACCTTCGCTACTACCTTACACTACTACCTCCCTCACTACCACCTTCACGTCACACCCATAGATTTATCACTTCATCAAAGTACTTACAGTAAAACTCGCATCAACTCCCGCCTTTTTGTGCCGCGACAAAATATTAATGATGCGTACATATATATATTTACCGCACACCTTCAGCTAGTAACCACTTCACCTCCAGATCTTTCCTTTGCTATAAAAAAAAATTATGTAGTCGAGCCATAAAACTACGATTAGTTACTTAATATACCCAATTAGTTAGTCGACAAGGATACTAAACAGGTCATATCTATAAAATATTGCTTATGTAATTCACTCAAAATCGTCGAATGCTACCCAAATTACAATGGAAATTACGTTATGGGTCTCAAGGGCTTAAGTTGCATGTATCGTAAACTATGACACAGTATTGCAGGGAGTATTGATTCTAAAGGCTAAATTGATTCACTCTCTTTCCTTCAATCTTTTTTACCCCTCTAACCCTTTACAGAAGCTAATATACCTTGAAAAGCTCTTACCATCTCGGGGCATTGATGACTGCAGACGAATCAAAGCAAGATTAATAGACTGTTCAAGATAGTATGTCTATTAATCTTGAATCAAAAGGACTCGAGTTAGGAACGTAAAAGTCAGGTTATATGAACACTTTTATCTTATCTCAATATATCTTCATTGCTAACGGGAACTCAATAAGACCTTAAAAAAATCATGACGTTCAAGAATTGGTATATATAGACACTAATAGTCACCAAAGCCACATTCACGGAGGACAAAGCCAAGGCGAGAAAAGTAGGGGAGAGCGGGGCAGGTTGCATCGAGGGTAGGTTGCATCATTGTCTCTAACTCGCATGTTATTACACGTACATCGTCTTAATATTACTACTACTACTCCTACTCTACTACTATCACCTACTACGAACTACTACACTCAACAATATAATAATCAAAAAAGTTAATGCGAGTTAGAGGCAATGGAGCACCTCCCTCGATGCAAACCTGCACCCGCTCTCCACCTCACTAGCTATATTTTCCTACTTTGCTTTGCTCTGGGTGTGTCGGTGCGCCTAGGGAACAAAGTCTGGAAAGGATCGCCTATTTCACTCTTGAACACGTCAGGTTAGGTTACGTTAGATTACGTTTAAATTAGGTTAGGATCAAAATAACTAGGATGTATAAATATTCTAAAGCTAGTATTACCATTACTTTTTGCAGGTATCTTGTGTGGGAATCACAATGAGGGTATTTTCGGGAAAGTCCTTAGGTGATTCGGAGCTACATCCGGAGTCTTCACCCGGAATAGGGCTTTCTAGACTTGGGTATATGCATAGCTAGGGGTAGATGGGCTCGGTTCGCTACCCCTCCCTGCTGCCAGCACCCCCTCAAACTCCCCTCGCCGCCTCCCAAGTCATCCTAGTGGACCTATATAAGATCATTACTATACCACTAGAACACTGATTTATTAATATGGTAGGCAGTAAATATAGTAATAGTGGTAGCGTAATATAGTAAATGTGTATATAGCAGTATAATAGTATAGTGGTAGCGTAATAATAGTAATAGTGGTAGCATAATATAGTAATAGTGGTACAGTAATGATAGTAATAGTGGTAGCAGTATGATTATAATAGTGGTGCAGTAATAATAGTAATGACAGTAAGAGATAACATATACACATATACACATAATAGTAGTTTATAGTGGTAGCAGTAATAATAGTAATAGTGGTGGCAGTAATATAGTATAGTGGTAGCGTATAGAGTAACTCGTGGTAGCAGTAATAATAGTAATAGTGTTAGCAGTAATAATAGTAAAAAGTGGTAGCAGTTATAATAGTAATAGTGTTATACAAAGTAATAATCGTATAGTGGTAGCAGTAATAATAGTAATGTGGTAGCGTATGATAGTATAGTGGTAAGCAGTACTAATAGTAATAGTGGTGCAGTAATGCATAGTAATGGAGTGTGAGCAGTAATAATATGTAATAGTGGTCAGCAGTAATATAGTAATAGTGGTAGCAGTAAATATAGTAAGAGTGGTAGCAGTATGATAGTAATAAAGTGGTAGCAGTATACTATGTATAGTGGTAGCAGTAATAATAGTAATAGTGGTAGGCCGTAATATGTATAGTGTTAGCAGTAATCATAGTAATAGTGGTAGCCGTATAATAGTATAGTGTAGCAGTAATATGGTATAGTGGTAAGCAGTAATCATAGTAATAGTGGTAGCAGTAATATAGTAAATAGTGGATAGCAGTATATTAGTAGTAGTGGTAGCAGTAATGATAGTATAGTGGTAGCAGTACTAATAGTAATAGTGGGTAGCAGTAAATAATAGTATGTGGTAGCAGTATGATAGTAATAGTGGTATCAGTAGATAAGAGTATAGTGGTAGCAGTAATATAGTAATAGTGGTAGCGTATAACAGTAATAGTGGGTAGCAGTACATACATACTATACCAATAGTGGTAGCAGTAAATAATAAGAAATAGTGGTAGCAGTAATAATGTAATGACGTGTCGCAGTAATAATAGTAATAGTGGTAGCAGTAATATAGTAATAGTGGTAGCAGTAATATGTACTAGTGGTAGCAGTAATATGTAATCGTGGTAGCAGTAATATAGTATATTGGTAGCAGTAAATGATAGTATTAGTGGTAGCAGTACATAATAGTAATAGTGTAGCCGGTAATAATCGTAATAGTGGTAGCAGTAAATGATAGTAATGTGGTTAGCAGTAATAATAGTATGTTGTGGTAGTAAGTAATATAGTAT
>JACEEZ010007627.1:20000-22500 GCA_016584305.1 Chionoecetes opilio
GAAATGCATATTTTTCCGTTAATAGTTTATTTCAATTTTTTGTCTTTCATAGGGACGTAGATCAAGCTGGCTGCTTGTTGAATTTTATGTGTTTAGTAGTTTATCGTAGTAGTAGTAGTTTTAGTAATTAGTTTTTGTTGGATACAGTTTATGTATGTATGTGTGTGTGTGTGTGTGTGTGTGTGTGTGTGTGTGCCTGTGTGTCTGTGTGTGTTGTGTGTGTGTGTGTGTGTGTTGTGTAGTGTGTGTATGTTGTGTGTGTGTTGTGTGTGTGTGTGTGGTGTGTGTGTGTGTGTGTGTGTTGTGTGTGTTGGTGTGTGCTTGTGTGTGTGTGTGTGTGTGTGTGTTGTGTGTGGTGTGTTGTGCTCGTGTGTGTTGTGTGTGTGTGTGTGTGTGTGTGTGTGGTGTGTGTGTGTGTGGCTGTGTGTGTGTCGTGTGTGTGCTGTGTGTGTGTGTGTGTGTGTGTGTGTGTGTGTGTGTGTGTGTGTGTTGTGTGTGTTGTGTGTGTGAGATACCGTTAAACAAAAGCAAAGATTGTGAATTTGTAGACGCAAAAGTTGAGGAAGAAAATATGAGTGGATAAGAAAGGAAGAGGAGGAGGAGGTGAGAAGAGCAGGGAAGGGAGAGTGGAGGGAGAGAGAGAGGGAGAGAGAGAGAGAGGGAGGGAGGGAGGGAAGTGGGTTTATAGCATGAGTGAGAGCCATCGACGCTCTCTCTCACCCTTCCTCACTTCCCTCCCCCCCCTACCTTCCCCTTTCTCTATCTCTCCTCCCCTCGCTATATTACACATAACTTCTTTCAACCTCAATTTTCCCACTCATTCTCCCACTCCTTCTCCCTTCCACCAACGTTTGCTCCCTTATCATTTCATCTTTCCACTTTTCTCCCTTTTATGCTCCTATCCCCCTTCCTTCCTCCCTCCCCTTCCCTCCCCTGACCCTCCACCAATTAAGGTTTGAATAATGAGAGTTCGCGTGTATGTGTTTGAATTCTTCATGATCTGTGTGCCTCACCGTCTGTTGCCGCCGCTCCTGTGTGACCATATGTCTGTGTGTCTGTGTGATTGTCTCTGTGTCTGTCTGTGTGTTGTGTATGTATTCTGTGTGCTGTTGTCTGTAGTGATGTCTTGTCTGTGTCTGTGTGATTGTCTCTGTGTCTGTCTGTGTCTGTGTGATTGTCTCTGTCTGTGTCTGTGTGATTGTCTCTGTGTCTGTCTGTGTGTCTGTGTGATTGTCTCTGTTGGTCGTGATGTTGGTCTAAGTGTCTGTCTGTAGGCTGTGTGATTGTCTCTGTCTGTGTCTGTGTGATTGTCTCTGTGTCTGTCTGTGTCTGTGTGATTGTTCGGGTGTCGTGGTCGTGGTGAGGATGTCCTGGTTGTCGGTGTCTGTGTGATTGTCTGGTCTTGCTGGTCTGTGTGATTGTCCTCTGTCTGTGTCTTGTGATTTCCTCTGTGTCCGCTGCCGTCCTGGTATTGCTCTTGTTCTGTGTTCTGTGTGATGTCTCTCGTGTCCTGTCCTGTGTAGTCTTGTGCATGTCTTCTGTGTCCTGTCTGTTCTGTGTGATTTCTCCATGTGTCTGTCTGTCGTCCTAGTTATTGTCTCTGTGTCTGTCTGTGTCTTTTTTCCTTTGTCTGTCCTGTGTCTGTGTCCTTCCTCTTCTGTCTTCTCGTCTGTGTCTTGTCCTGCTTCATAAGTGTCTGATATGATGTCTCTGTGTCTGTCTGTGTTCTGTGTGTTGATCTCTGTGTCATGTCTGGTCTGTGTGATTGTCCTCTGGTTGTCTCGCGCTCTGTGATTGACTCATGTGTCTGTCTGGTGTCTGTGTGATTGTCTCTGTGTCTGTCTGTGTGTCTGTGTGATTATCTCTGTGTCTGTGTGATTGTCTCTGTCTGTGTTGTGTGTCTGTGTGAGTGTCTCTGTGTCTGCTGTGTGTCTGTGTGATTGTCTCTGTGTCTGTCTGTGTCTGTGTGATTGTCTCTGTGTCTGTCTGTGTGTCTGTGTGATTATCTCTGTGTCTGTCTGTGTGTCTGTGTGATTGTCTCTGTGTCTGTCTGTGTCTGTGTGATTGTCTCTGTGTCTTTCTATATGTTTTGCCTGGGCGTCTCTCTCTCTCTCTCTCTCTCTCTCTCTCTCTCTCTCTCTCTCTCTCTCTCTTCTCTCTCTCTCTCTCTCTCTCTCTCTCTCTCTCTTTCCCCCCTTGCGACACTTCTGATGATACTATTACCATCGCAACCACCACCACTATTGCAGCGTTATTCTTAGAAAGCTAAATCATTCCATACACCAAGTAGTGAATGTTATCGTATTAGTCCGATAAAAAGGCAGATTAACAAAATTTGCCTTATCTTAATCTTAAATGAGACTCCCTCGTGAATTTGTCTCCCGTATTAGCAGCATGTGGCGCTTACAAGAGAAAAAAATTTCAATACTTTTGAATCTCCTGCCTAACTGCTTAGGTTGAAGGCATTTTTTTTCAAATCAAAAAGGACTAACTGAGGGCA
>JACEEZ010007627.1:27500-32500 GCA_016584305.1 Chionoecetes opilio
TCGAGGCGTTACCTATTTTATGCAACACCAGTACGGATGCGTGCCTACATATTTTTTTGATGTCCACCCTAACACTTGTATGCAGTATCCACACTAACACTTGTATACAGTATGCTCGCTCACACTGACACAACACTTGATCCGTTTCTTCTATATGCATGCGATTATTTCATGAAAAGGAATATTTTGTTGCTCTTTTTGCATGTGAAAATTTACTCATGTTTTGGAGGTGATACGTGCGTCATTAGTTGTACAATATTGTACCGCAATACGAGGAGCAGTGGTGAACGAGTCTTTGGAAATATTACTAATTGCTAGAATAATTTCACAGAATAACTTATTTCATCAAGGCTGATGTTTGAACTTAACTTTGCTGATGATATGCCTGTCAACACACAAGTTCCTGCCATCCTACCACCACCGCCGGTCACGCTGTCTGTCCTACCGACGGCAAAGAACGTCCGTCACCACATTACTGCATGGCGCTTATAATTTTTTCGATAGATATTCTCTCTGATACTTACCAAACGTTTTCTGTTAAAGTAGAAAATCTTGACACGTAAATGTGCATCCGTCACGAACGAATGAAGGTAAAAAAAAGAAGTAAACACGGCTGGTCCTGCCATGCATTTTACAAAGACATTTAATTCTATCACAGTTGTTAAATTTCCGAATAGTTTTATTGAATGTTTTTGGGTTAACTTTCAATGTTCTCTGAGTGGCTGTAATTTCATAGAAGGCACCTTGAGCCCTGATCGTAGAGTAGAGTATAAGGGGCGATCTGATAGAAGTTTTTAAGTGGTTAAAGGGAATGTAGTTACAATAAAGGAAATGTAGGAAAAGTTCTTACGGCTAGTAAACTCTCTCTCTCTCTCTCTCTTTCGCTCTCTCTCTTTTTCTCTCTCTAAACCGCTCTTAAAATTGGATAAAACTTCTACAATTAAGGGTACGACAAACATTATTATTTGTAGAGTCTTGTTTCCAGTTCCTACAAGGTATATATATATATATATATATATATATATATATATATATATATATATATATAATATATATATATATATATATATATATATAGGGTAGAACAAGAAGTAACGGATTCAAGCTGGAAAAGCGTAGATTTAAAAAAGAAATAGGGAAAAACTGGTTTACAAATAGGGTGGTAAATGATTGGAATGGACTCAGTCGTCAGGTAGAGTTAGAGTCAATAGGGAGATTGAAAACGAGGCTAGACAAGTTCATGGATGGGGATGAAAGGTGGATGTAGGTAGTATTAATCTTGTGTACATGAATGTGTTTGTGATACTGTATAGACGTAAAGATGATCATGTGACTAGGGAGACGAGGCGGGCACAGGGCCGTGAGGGAAGGCGCTTGTCCATCTCTGTGCCTTGTCTACGTATAGTACAAAGGAAAATTTGTATTTAAATTAAACCGCATATTTTGCAATAAAGATGCATACAAACATAATATTGGATGTGTTCTTCTGACCGCCGCTACATACAAACGTTCATCACAGAGATTTTACGATATTAGAAAAAAACTTTAACCTGGGAACTTGAGAAAAAAATATCTTTCTATATATCTTCGCCACCACGTTTTACCACCACTAACACCACCACCACCACCATTATCTTCGTAGCCTTCACCACCAACGCCACCCAAGCCCCCGCTGCCACCTGTCCATTGTTAAACGCTTGACTCAGTTAACTGGATTTTACTTCTTTCATTGGAGCGAAAAGGATAAATTGATATTTTGGGAGGCGAGAGAGAAAAAAAAATCAGCGAAAGTAATCTCTCTCTCTCTCTCTCTCTCTCTCTCTCTCTCTCTCTCTCTCTCTCTCTCTCTCTCTCTCTCTCTCTCTCTCTCTCTCTCTCTCTCTCTCTCTCTCAAAGCTGGGAAGTATCAAATCTTTTCCTTCCTCTTCTACGGGATTTAAACATTGCGCGCGCGCTCGAGAGAGAGAGAGAGAGAGAGAGAGAGAGAGAGAGAGAGAGAGAGAGAGAGAGAGAGAGAGAGAGAGAGAGAGAGAGAGAGAGAGAGAGAGAGAGATTTTAAGAGTCGTGGTTTCACATATTTCAAGTTTTCATGTATAGTGTGTGTTGCATTTTAAGTCTGTTTGTTTCACGTTTATTCAATTATTTTTATAATCATTATTCACCCTTATATATTACGTCACCATTATTTGCAGGAATATCATACAAACAAGCTTTATGTAGTCCTTATGTAGTACGTTAATTAGTTTGACTGTATATTCATTTTTCTTTTGCGCTACTATGGCCAGTGAAGGAGGGAAGGCAGGATGGGACAGAGGAGGGAAGGCAGGATGGGACCAAGGAGGGAAAGCAGGATGGGACCAAGGAGGGAAGGCAGGATGGGACCAAGGAGGGAAAGCAGGATGGGACCAAGGAGGGAAAGCAGGATGGGACCAAGGAGGGAAGGCAGGATGGGACCAAGGAGGGAAGGCAGGATGGGACCAAGGAGGGAAGGCAGGATGGGACCAAGGAGGGAAGGCAGGATGGGACCAAGGAGGGAAGGCAGGATGGGACCAAGGAGGGAAGGCAGGATGGGACCAAGGAGGGAAGGCAGGATGGGACCAAGGAGGGAAGGCAGGATGGGACCAAGGAGGGAAGGCAGGATGGGACCAAGGAGGGAAAGCAGGATGGGACCAAGGAGGGAAGGCAGGATGGGACAGAGGAGGGAAGGCAGGATGGGACCAAGGAGGGACAGAGGAACCGAGGGATGGAAGGGGAGAGGGGGGGAGGGGGGAATGTGGCATCTTTTCTTTTCTGCTTCAGTAGTTACTCACGGATTAGTAACTGACTCCTATAGGAAGGCCAGAGTATATATATATATACCTTGTAGGAACTAGAAAAAAGACTCTACAAATAATAATGTTTGTCGTACCTAAGCTTAATTGTAGAAGTTTTATCCAATTTTAAGAGCGGTTTAGAGAGAGAGAAAAAGAGAGAGAGCGAAAGAGAGAGAGAGAGAGAGAGAGAGAGAGAGAGAGAGAGAGAGAGAGAGAGAGAGAGAGAGAGAGAGAGAGAGAGAGAGAGAGAGAGAGAGAGAGAAAGCGAAAGAGAGAGAGACGGATAATTAGTAACCAAGACAGAAAAACACGAACCTAAGCCCCTTGAGTTGAGTCCCGCACAAGTTTCAGCAAAATATGGACGACGGTTAAATTTACTTCACTTTTTGACATCATTTCATAAAAGTCACATAATGTCATTTTTTCGGCTTATACGTGAATAAAGTGCAACGCAATGCTGTCACTGTTTTTCTCCTTGAACCTCACTAAGGGCAGCACATGGAAAGTCAACGTGACATCACTAACTATTATAATAATGAAAGAAAGAAAAGTGTGAGGCTACAACAACCATGCATAGAGGAGGAAGAGGATATAGTGGGGGAGTATTTGTTTGAAGATGGAAATGTGGAAGAAGCAAAAAGAACAATCAACAGTTTTTGGATGACCAGAGAAAATAAGAAGAAAGATAGAGAAAGAAATATAGAGACAGAATAAGAGCAAACAACTAACTAAAGACCCAGACAGCAAGAAGAGACACGTCAGGGAGTGCCGATGAAAAATGCCAGACTCCCGCAACCCACAACTGAACTGAACTGATTACATCATCACTGCATCATGACAGCACTATATCTTCTTCCTCCTCTATGTATATATGCTGTATGCATATGCTGTATGTATATTTACACGTGCTGCCCTTAGTGAGGTTCAAGGAGAAAAACAGTGACAGCATCACGTGTACACCGAGATAAGGAAAGGCTTTGTGCTTCGTGGCTACCGACAGCACAATTGGTCTTAAGCCATGCAGACATAATACAAGGCTATATAGTAGTTATTTTATTTTCACTCTTGAACGCGGGCGACAGCTGTTCTAACATGAGCATACCAGTTTCAGTTTTAGCTACGAACAGGTTACCATATATTATGCTCCACACTAACCATATATCGAGTGATTCTCTATACACATTCATTTAATTTCAGTGTAGCGCATTCATAATCTCCGAAACGGACTTTTAACTAACCAAAGCTTAACTCAATAATATTTAAACTTACAGCCCCCCCCCCGTCCCCCCCACATCATACAAGTACCGCAAAAGGTGCTTAAAATCTTTGGAAATCACCGGGTATCCCTGACTGTGCTCTTTTAGCCCTCCATCCCTCTCCCCCCCTTCTCTACCTCTCCTTTCCCGCACCCTGGAACGCACACACGCGCGGGCAGCACCTGTCTCGCGGCATTAAGGTTAAGAAAAAAAGGGAAAGGTTCAAGAGGATAAAAAAAGGGGTGGGAGGCAAAAAAGAAAAATGGGAATGGTGGCGGTAGTGAGGATGCTAATAGCGCAGCGGGGCGGGGAAGGGTGGCGGTCGCGTGGATGAAAAGGCCGGCGAGGGTGATGAAAGGGGGAACACCGCGACGGGGCGTGCGTCAAAGGGGTGGGCGGTGTTGGGCGTGGACAGGGAGCTTATGGCTGTAGTTAACCTCTTGAGGCCCAGATCGTATATTTCCATTGTAATTTGGCAACCATTATAGACGATTTTAATGAATATAAGCCATAGTTTGTCGATATGATTTGTTGAGTACCCTTGTCGACTAACTAATTTGGTATATATTATGTTATTTGTCATATTTTTTTGGTTAACATTAGACGATTTTATATAGCAAAGGAAAGATCTAGGCGTGAAGGAGTTAAGACGGCTCTTGATTATGATTTAAAGGTTATCCCGCCATTGTGCCTCCTCTCTTGTTGGTGAAGGAGGGAAGGGAGGGAGAGAAGAGCCGGGCGCTGCATGACGTGAGTTAAAACAAAGATTAATTTTAGGTAAGCTGGGTTATTTGTCTGAAGGGGTTTAAGCGTTGCCTGATGATGTGTCAAGAAAAAGGTCTGCAGCGTGTCGGAGCCTCGGAGGGTTGAGGAGTGCGGCGGTGGGCGTCCGTGTGCCCGGCGGTGACGCGTGCATGTGACCAATGGATGG
>JACEEZ010007627.1:37500-50000 GCA_016584305.1 Chionoecetes opilio
TTTTACAGCCCCTGAGCTATAACTCGTGTGGTCCCGTCTCCGTATCTATATTTATCCAGTCTTTCTTTCAACTGGTGCACATTCTTTGCCGATATCACCTCCTCATTTAGTCCATTCCAAACTTCTACATTTCTATGAGGGAAGCTGTACTTCTTTATGTTGGTCAGGCATCTCCCTTTTCCTAATATTTTTGTATGTCCTCTTGTGTATCGACCTTCTCTTTGCTTCCGAGTCAGTATAGTCTCTCATTGTCTGTTTCTTCCATCTTAGTTATCAGTTTAAAAATTGCTCAAGTGTTGGTAACTTCATCTTTTTCAATCTTTCCTCATAAGAAATTTCTTCTAGCTCTGGTATCATCTTTGTTGCCATTCTCTGTATCCTTTACAACTTTTTCAAATGCTTCTTTTTATATGGGGACCCTACAATGGCAGCATAATCCATTTATGTGTGTGTGTGTGTGTGTGTGTGTGTGTGTGTGTGTGTGTGTGTGTGTGTGCGTGCGTGTGCGTGCAGGTGTAGGCCCGTGCAGGTGGCAACACAAGTTTGAAATTCATGTTAATATAACTTTATTCTCTTTGGCCTTTGCGTGACATTTACTTTTCCCTCAACTGTAATTACGTTCAAGTAGTTTTTCATTTCTCTCAAGTTATATATATATATTTTTGACGTTACCGTTAGTTTGTTCTGCCATATACGAATTTGATGAGCGTAACAAATACTTCTTTTTTTTTTTATTACTATTGCTTTATTTTTTTTTATCAAGAACATGACTTTGTTTCCGGGGTGTGCCACACCTGTGCCACGACAACACCTGCTCCGCCAAACACTTGCTCCGCCACGCAGCTTTACAATTATTTTTTTGTCCCAATAAAAGCTGCTCTGAAATAGCTTCTGGCTGCCCCCCTCCCTCCCCCTCTCCGATGATCATAAATACAAAAAAACTGACAGAGCCAGGAAACAGACATGCAGGAAAAACAGTGCAAATAAAATAACGAATATAGAAAAAATAGTTTTGTGTGTGTGTGTGTGTGTGTGTGTGTGTGTGTGTGTGTGTGTGTGTGTATGTATGTGTGTGTGTGTGTGTGTGTGTGTGTGTGTGTGTCTGCGTGTGTCTGCGTGTTTGCCTGTGTCAGCTGCGGCAATTAACCCCAACAGTGTTACACAAACATCTGTTAACAGTGTGTTTATATATATATATATATATATATATATATATATATATATATATATATATATATATATATATATATATATATATATATATATATATCATATATATATATATATATGTATATATTTATATTTTTAATTATGTATGTATGTATATTGCTGAGGGAGACATTCCTGCAGAATCTCAACGTGGACAAAAAGGGAAGGTTCCATTTAAAATCTTCATATTTATTGTAAGTACTTTACCCTCGACGAATGTATGTATGTATACGAATCATATGTATGTATATTGCTTAATTAAATCACTCTATGCAGGTAAGCATGGATAGGTAGAGAGAGAGAGAGAGAGAGAGAGAGAGAGAGAGAGAGAGAGAGAGAGAGTGAGAGAGAGTGAGAGAGAGAGAGAGAGAGAGAGAGAGAGAGAGAGAGAGAGAGAGAGAGAGAGACAGAGAGAGAGAGAGAGAGAGTATTGGCTGGCCGCCGATTTCACTTTACCAAACGTACGACGATTCTCTCCTTTGAGGGCAACGAGGTTTTGGCGGTGCTCACAGTGCTTGCCGCGGTCATGCTGCTGGTGGCTGGGTGCCGGGCGTGGGCGACATGTTATAAGCGTGTGCTGAGCGTCGCGGCCAACTTTGCCGTCTGTTCTTTTAGGCGCCTTCGTTTGTTCTCCGATGATCCATAGCCACCATATTTTCCCCTTCCTTACCCCTATACATTACCCTACAGTGTGTTGTGTCGCCTTTCTACGCTAAAGGAAACGGTGTCATTGTCGTTGTGCCTGTCAGCCCGTCACAAGCATAAGATTGCAACGCTATAACAAGCCCGTCACTCAATAGACCCCGGCGTATGGGAGAGATTCCAGCCACCCTACATCCAGCTATGGGCCTTCCCGCGCCAAGGGCCGCGACATAACATGCATTACCCGTCACTCACACTCATGTCATTCCAAGAATAAGTCTTAGCCAGCAAGGACGAGACTTTGACAATTGGAGGGAAAGGTGATGGTACTCACGTTTCGCAGAACATGTGTGGACGCGGGCGGGCAGGAGAGGGCGTATGGCCCACGGCGATAAAGTCTCTACTGCTACTGACGGCTGGGAAAGTTGGTCGCGGCGTTGAGTGGCACCATCTAGCGGCGGCGGCCAGTGGCCCTCGCACGAGTGGCCGGATCGATGGATGGCCTCAGTGTGTGTGGCCACGGGAGCTGACTTGATCCGCTGAAGCCACGCACCTCCGCCGCCACTCACTGCACACAACAACTGACTCCTCACTCGCATCCACTCACGCTACAAAATTCAATTTCACGCAAGTGGCCGCCGCGCGCGTTCTTCAGTCATGGGGGAAGCAGCGCGTGCGCGATGGCGCCGCCAAACAGCCAATCGAAGGGACGCTTTCCTGCAGGTCGAGCCCACCCGTGTTTTTTACCGGTTAAAATCTCACCGAGGATTGGCCGGCGCGCCGAGTGGGTGGAGCCACTGGCACCCCCTTCCAGAGGCACCCACTGAACGGGTTAACTTTAAAACGAACACGCTTTAAAATGGAGGCTGTGATTTAGAGAGTCGCAGGCGGTGGTCGGGGAGCGGGGATGAGGCGTGTTGGGAAGCCCGCCCACCCTTGCTGCAGGTGGCGGGCTGGTGACTGAGGGTCCCGCCCCGACCTGCCCCGCCCCCGCTGACCCCAGTGGAGGACAGCGAGACACACCTGGCTGGCGACTATCATCGGGTTTACATATTCCAACTGAGCATCGGCCTCGTAACGACCCGCATCAAGAGTCTGGAGCGACGCAAAGTGGAAAGTCAGCATGATGGGTTTGGCGAGGCGCTTCACATCGCCATTTGTGGATGCGGCCACGCGTGATGGATGCTGAGCAGACGTGGTCATCAGTATTACAATGAGGCTGGTTTATATTCGATTAATGCTGGATTTGTTGATCAGAGGGACGGCCATTGGAGCGCCCTGGTGATGCCCCTCCCACTGCCCCAAACCATCTCAGGAGGACATTGACACGAGGGTTGATCATAAATTTTCAGTAGGTTGCCCACACCACCACTACCACCTCCACCTCCACACTTATGCTAATCCCCGAGTGAACAAAGGTGTGCTGCGGCCTCTCCATCTCACCTGTCAAACCTAACCGTGTACGTAGCTGGAATTATACATAGCGCTTACCAGTGGGGGTAATGCTGCCACCCACAGTCATGATAAAAATAATGATAATGATAATACCTATGCATAATTGAAATCCATTATCACAAGGATTTATCTTCACACGTCCTTTTATAACATTGCACAATTCAAGATACTCCTCCAACTTCCCCTCCTCCTCCTCCAACTTCCCTCCCTCCTCCTCCTCCTCCTACAACTTCCCTCCCTCCTCCTCCTTCCTCTTCTCCTCCACCTCCTCCTCATCCTCCTCCTCCTCCTCCTCCTCCTCCTCCTCCTCCTCCTACAACTTCCCTCCCTTCTCCTTCTCCTCCTCCTCCTCCTCCTCCTCCTCCTCCTCCTCCTCCTCCTCCTTCTCCTCCTCCTTCTCCTCCTCCTCCTACAACTTCCCTCCCTCCTCCTCCTTCCTCTTCTCCTCCACCTCCTCCTCCTCCTCCTCCTCCTCCTCCACCTCCTCCTACAACTTCCCTCCCTCCTCCTCCTTCCTCTTCTCCTCCTCCTCCTCCTCCTCCACCACCCCCCCCTCCTCCTCCTCCTCCTCCTCCTCCTCCTCCTCCTCCTCCTCCTCCTCCTCCTCCTCCTCCTCCACCCCCTCCTCCTCCTCCTCCTCCTCCTGTTCCTCCTCCTCCTGTTCCTCCTCCTCCTGTTCCTCCTCCTCCTCCTCCTCCTCCTCCTCCTCCTCCTCCTCCCTCTTCTCATCCTCTTCTTCTTTCCCTCACGTCCTCATTTTCACCCTTCAAGCCCTCATATAATTCCATCCTCCTTCTCCTATAACTTCGAACTAGTCATCTTCCCTCCATCATCTTCCATTTCACTCTCCCTCCTCTCGTGTCGTCTTCCTTTCAACCCCCCCCAATCCCTTCGTCTTCCTTCTCGTACCTCCCCTCCTCCCCTCTCATCCACCTCTCTAAATTAGCCCTCCCAGGATCACCGGTCAAGTGTTAATTGATTTCGACGACAAAACTTATCGAAAATATAATTGTCCGAAATGAATTAGGGAGTTTTTGTAAGCAACACCTGAAAGTTATACCGCGCAAAGGGTTTCTTTTACCACACCCGCCTCACACACACACACACACATACACACACACACACACACACACACACACACACACACACACACACACACACACACACACACACACACACACACACACACACACACACACACACACATCCCCCCCCCCACACACACACATCACCGGAATAACCCAGATCCACTCACCATGACAAAGCACCGCCCGCATCTGTACAGTTCACGTCAAAAAGGTCGAGTTCTCTGCTGTTTTTTTTATTGAGAAGTGGAATGGCGATAGGGGACTTGGGGGGGGTGAGAGGCGGGGTTAGAGAGAGAGAGAGAGAGAGAGAGAGAGAGAGAGAGAGAGAGAGAGAGAGAGAGAGAGAGAGAGAGAGAGAGAGAGAGAGAGAGAGAGAGAGAGAGGAGAGAGAGGAGAGGAAGAAGAGAGAGAGAGAGAAGAGAGAGAGAGAGGAGAGAGGAAGAGGAGAGAGAGGAAGAGAGAGAGAGAGAAAGGAGGGAAGACAAGACAAGACATGAAAGGATAAAAACAAGAGAGGGATAAAAGGGGAGAAGAGAAGGTAGACTAAAGGAAGGGAAAATATTGAAACTTGGAAGGGAATAAAACGAAGGAAGGAGAGAGAGAGAGAGAGAGAGAGAGAGAGAGAGAGAGAGAGAGAGAGAGAGAGAGAGAGAGAGAGAGAGAGAGAGAGAGAGAGAGAGAGAGAGAGAGAGAGAGAGAGAGAGAGAGAGAGAGAAAGGTGATCAGGAGCAGGAAGTTAAGGATTTGATGGGAGGTGAAATGAAAACGTGAGAATTCTAAAGATAAGAAGTGATTGGTAACAACTTTCACCGCAGACCACGTAGAACCAAGGAAAAATATTGGGACTCAAGCAGATTATTATGTAAAGTTTAACGAAATAGCCAGTATGAACTAACATAACTGACATAATAATAATAATAATAATAATTTTATTCTCGCCCGGAGGCATACAGACAAAAAACAAAGCAATAAGAACAAGCCAAGGAGTAAACTTAAGTACTAGAGCAAGGAAAGACCTACATAATATGACGCATTTTGTGGTCGACCAAAATAGTTACTAACCAACACACACACAACCATTCACTTTATAATGGTTCACTGAGCTTCCTTTGTTCCCTTCATACCAGTATTAGACAGGGTGAGTATAGTACCTGTTACGAAAGGACGAATACCTACTTAAGATGTATAGCACTGTGTTGTATTTATCTGGTGACGCTGGTCATCTTCCATTCTTTATATGGTTAACCCCTTGAGACCCAGAACGTAATTTCCATTGTTTTTTGGGTACCATTAGACGATTTTTAGTGAATATAAGCAATGTTTTATAGATATGACCTGTTTAGTATCCTTCTCCATTAGTTAATTTGGTATATTCAGTCATTTTTCGTAATTTTATGGCACACAACAGACAATTTTATATAGCAAAGGAAAAATCTGGGCGTAAAGGGGTTAATGCCATGACCAGTATTTCGTCACCCTCATAAAGAAACTGCCTAAGTCATTTTCGGCAATTTTTGGATTTTTCCCTAAATAATTGTTTCATCCTGTGGCGCATCTATTGGTATAGTCGCCAGTGTCATGTGTAGGGTGTGAGTGGTCTAAAATATAAAAGGATAAACAATGCATTGATATCAAAATTAAGAAAAGGAAGTTATTTTTTATTTCCCGAAAAGTAGAAAAAATTACTTAGACAGTTTCTTTATGCATGTGACGATTCATAGTCGCTCAGGGAAACACAATAATAATAATACTTATGAACAATACATATAAAGTAGAAATATGTTACTGTACAAACTTCAAGCTTTCAAGGAGGGTCAAGTTGATTCTAATAATTGTAATCAAAAGAAATAGACGACAAAAGAGCTGATTTCCACTTATTAATCAAGCATGAAAACACGGAGCTGATTTCCACTTATTAATCAAGCATGAAAACACGGAGCTGATTTCCACTTATTAATCAAGCATGAAACACAGAGCTGATTTCCACTTATAATCAAGCATGAACACACGGAGCTGATTTCCACTTATTAATCAAGCATGAAAACACGGAGCTGATTTCCACTTATTAATCAAGCATGAAAACACGGAGCTGATTTCCACTTATTAATCAAGCATGAAAACACGGAGCTGATTTCCACTTATTAATCAAGCATGAAAACACGGAGCTGATTTCCACTTATTAATCAAGCATGAAAACACGGAGCTGATTTCCACTTATTAATCAAGCATGAAAACACGGAGCTGATTTCCACTTATTAATCAAGCATGAAAACACGGAGCTGATTTCCACTTATTAATCAAGCATGAAAACACGGAGCTGATTTCCACTTATTAATCAAGCATGAAAACACGGAGCTGATTTCCACTTATTAATCAAGCATGAAAACACGGAGCTGATTTCCACTTATTAATCAAGCATGAACACACGGAGCTGATTTCCACTTATTAATCAAGCATGAACACACGGAGCTGATTTCCACTTATTAATCAAGCATGAAAACACGGAGCTGATTTCCACTTATTAATCAAGCATGAACACACGGAGCTGATTTCCACTTATTAATCAAGCATGAACACACGGAGCTGATTTCCACTTATTAATCAAGCATGAACACACGGAGCTGATTTCCACTTATTAATCAAGCATGAACACACGGAGCTGATTTCCACTTATTAATCAAGCATGACTAACATCTATTTTTACCCGAAGATTTCATATATCAAAGTGTCGTGCATTCTAAGGTATACTGTAAATAATATACATGACTTTTAACACTAGAGCATGGCTATAAGAGACTAGAAAAGAATAGAGTTGGAACTTTTTTCATATTGATAGGAAAAAAACATGTATTTATATCCTATTGTTATACAGGATTACATGTGTTACTATTCTGTGCATTGGAAGAGATTATTCATAGAGGTGAAGGTAGTAAGTTTTTATGGGTAGCAATTAAGGTGATTGACGTGTGTGAAGCTCTGAGTGTATGTATCTATCGCCGGGAATGTTACGGAAGATAACATTGAATTCTTCTTTTCATTATTACTACCAATGCATGTCTGACGTAATTCGTACCCGTATAGAGCTACATAAAAACAGTCAGACAGACAGACAGACACCTTGAGACCCTCTATACACACTAACACACGGAGCTGATTTCCACTTATTAATCAAGCATGAACACACGGAGCTGATTTCCACTTATTAATCAAGCATGAACACACGGAGCTGATTTCCACTTATTAATCAAGCATGAAAACACGGAGCTGATTTCCACTTATTAATCAAGCATGAACACACGGAGCTGATTTCCACTTATTAATCAAGCATGAACACACGGAGCTGATTTCCACTTATTAATCAAGCATGAACACACGGAGCTGATTTCCACTTATTAATCAAGCATGAACACACGGAGCTGATTTCCACTTATTGATCAAGCATGAACACACGGAGCTGATTTCCACTTATTAATCAAGCATGAAAACACGGAGCTGATTTCCACTTATTAATCAAGCATGAAAACACGGAGCTGATTTCCACTTATTAATCAAGCATGAACACACGGAGCTGATTTCCACTTATTAATCAAGCATGAAAACACGGAGCTGATTTCCACTTATTAATCAAGCGTGAACACACGGAGCTGATTTCCACTTATTAATCAAGCGTGAACACACGGAGCTGATTTCCACTTATTAACCAAGCATGAACACACGGAGCTGATTTCCACTTATTAATCAAGCATGAACACACGGAGCTGATTTCCACTTATTAACCAAGCATGAAAACACGGAGCTGATTTCCACTTATTAATCAAGCATGAACACACGGAGCTGATTTCCACTTATTGATCAAGCATGAACACACGGAGCTGATTTCCACTTATTAATCAAGCATGAACACACGGAGCTGATTTCCACTTATTAACCAAGCATGACTAACATCTATTTTTACCCGAAGATTTCATATATCAAAGTGTCGTGCATTCTAAGGTATACTGTAAATAATATACATGACTTTTAACACTAGAGCATGGCAATAAGAGACTAGAAAAGAATAGAGTTGGAACTTTTTTCATATTGATAGGAATTTGTTGATGTTTCCTCGTTATCGAATATATTAAGTATTGGCATGCTAGGAATCTAGAAATCTTGCTTCCCCATCATGGATTCCAACCCTGTAGCAAATGTGGTAAAATTGAGAGTGAGTGAGTGAGTGAGTGAGTGAGTGAGTGAGTGAGTGAGTGAGTGAGTGAGTGAGTGAGTGAGTGGTGAGGGTGAGGATGAGTGAGTGAGTGAGTGAGTGAGTAGTGATGAGTGAGTGAGTGAGTAGTGAGTGAGTGAGTGAGTGATGTGAGTGAGTGAAGTGGTGAGTGAGTGAGTAGTGAGTGAGTGAAGTGAGTTGTGAGTGAGTGAGTGAGTGAGTGAGTGATGAGTGAGTGATGAGTGAGTGAGTGAGTGAGTGAGTGAGTGAGTGAGTGAGTGAGTGAGTGATGAGGGTGAGTGAGTGAGGTGAGTGAGGTGAGTGAGTGAGTGAGTGATGTGAGTGGTAGTGAGTGAGTGATGTGAAGTGATGGTGAGTGTGAGTGAGTGGTGAGTGAGTGAGTGAGTGAGTGAGTGAGTGAGTGTGAGTGAAGTGAGTGAGTGAGTGAGTGAGTGAGTGAGTGAGTGAGTGAGTGAGTGAGTGGGTGAGTGAGTGAGTGAGTGAGTGAGTGAAGGTGAGTGAGTGAGTGAGTGAGTGAGTGATGTGAGGTGAGTGAGTGGAGTGTGATGAGTGAGGAGTGTGAGTGAGTGAGTGAGTGAGTGAGTGATGATGAGTGAGTGAGTGAGGTGAGTGAGTGAGTGAGTGAGTGAGTGAGTGAGTGAGTGATGGTGAGTGAGTGTGAGTGAGTGAGTGAGTGAGTGGAGTGAGTGAGGGAGTGAGTGAGAGGGGAGTGAGTGAGTGAGTGAGTGAGTGAGTGAGTGAGTGAGTGAGTGAGTGAGTGAGTGAGTGAGTGAGATGAGTGAGTGAGTGAGTGAGTGAGTGAGTGAGTGAGTGAGTGAGTGAGTGAGTGAGTGAGTGAGTGGTGAGTGAGTGAGTGAGTGAGTGAGTGAGTGAGTGGGAGTGAGTGAGTGAGTGAGTGATGAGTGAGTGAGTGAGTGAGTGAGTGAGTGAGTGAGTGAGTGAGTGAGTGAGTGAGTGAGTGAGTTGAGTGAGTGAGTGAGTGAGTGAGTGAGTGAGTGAGTGAGTGAGTGATGATGAGGTGAGTGAGTGAGTGAGTGAGTGAGTGAGTGAGTGATGAGTGAGGTGAGTGAGTGAGTGAGTGATGAGTGAGTGAGTGAGTGAGTGATTTGAGTGAGTGAGTGAGAGTGATGTGAGTGAGTGAGTGAGTGATAGTGAGTGAGTGAGTGAGTGAGTGAGTGAGTGAGTGAGTGAGTGAGTGAGTGAGTGAGTGAGTGAGTGAGTGAGTGAGTGAGTGAGTGAGTGAGTGAGTGAGTGAGTGAGTGAGTGAGTGAGTGAGTGAGAAAAAAAATAGCTTAATATACCAAATAAGGTAGTGGACAAGGATACTAAACAGGTCATATTATCTATAAAACATTACTTATATTCATTAAAATCGTCTAATGGTGGCCAAATTAAAATTGAAATTACGTTGTGGGCCTCGAGGGGTTAAGCAAGTATCTGTTCCTTTTGTCTCCTGTTTACGTTCCTTCCCATCCTACACGAGAAGCAACTGAGAAGAAATTCCACACTCATCCTTGGCTTCCTTGAGTTCCGAGACCTTGACAGTGGCGAGGTGCATGACCGTCTTTCACCTCATGACTATTATTAGCATGCAGTGAAGAAATAACGATCTTTTAACTTACCTTCCCCGCACCCAATAACTCTGCGGAAGACGTCTGCGAAGTGCTATTAGTGGGTCGCCTGCTTTTAGACTCTTATCTTGGCTGCAAAGATTGTCTGTGAAGATAGGAAATAATATCAACTTTCTTATATTTTTTCTCCCTCCTTCCTTCCCTTCCTCCATCCCTCCCTTCCTTCCTCCATCCCTCCCTTCCTTCCTCCATCCCTCCCTTCCTTCCTCCATCCCCCCCTTCCTTCCCTCCATTCCCTCCCTTCCTTCCTCCATCCCTCCCTTCCTTTCCTCCCTCCCATCCCTCCCTTCCTTCCTCTCCTCCCCATCCCTCCTCCTCATCCCTCCCTTTTCCTCCATCCCTCCCTTCCTTCCTCCATCCCTCCCTTCCTTCCTCCATCCCTCCCTTCCTTCCTCCATCCCTCCCTTCCTTCCTCCATCCCTCCCTTCCTTCCTCCATCCCTCCCTTCCTTCCTCCATCCCTCCCTTCCTTCCTCCATCCCTCCCTTCCTTCTCCATCCCTCCCTTCCTTCCTCCATCCCTCCCTTCCTTCCTCCATCCCTCCCTTCCTTCCTCCATCCCTCCCTTCCCTTCCTCCATCCCTCCCTTCCTTCCTCCATCCCCTCCCTTCCTTCCTCCATCCCTCCCTTCCTTCCTCCATCCCTCCCTTCCTTCTCCATCCCTCCCTTCCTTCCTCCATCCCTCCTCCTTCCTTCCTCCATCCCTCCCTTCCTTCCTCCATCCCTCCCTTCCTTCTTCCTCCATCCCTCCCTTCCTTCCTCCATCCCTCCTTCCTTCCTCCATCCCTCCCTTCCTTCCTCCATCCCTTCCTTCCTTCTGCCATCCCTCCCTTCCTTCCTCCATCCCTTCCTTCCTTCTGCCATCCCTCTCCCTCTTTCTTAAGCGCCGTAGAAGTCCTTCCTCCATCCATTCCTCTTCCTTCCCTATTCGCACTCACTTCCTTCTTCCATCCCTACCTTCATTCATCATCCCTTCCTATGTCCGTGCATCCTCCAATATCCTTCCTCCATCCGTCCTTGTCTGCATACCTATCGTCCTTTTTCCAAATGTTCCATCTTGAGTTCTTCATGGCCGGGATTCCTATCTCTCCCATCTTATATACGTAGAAGTGGTAACAGTGGATAGCAGTTGAGGTAAGTCAAATCCTTACCTATACTCGGGAAGAGAGATGAAGTATAGCGGATCAGTTTACAGTATGAATAAGTAAGCTAAAGGCGTACTAGGTAGCAGTGATAAATAATTCCATGAATACGTGCGTGCATAGAACAGTATAGCGAAGTAGTTCTTTTTAAATGTTAAGAGAGATGTAGAATGGTGGGAGTTTGTAAAGGTATGTGAGTATATATATGGTATGCCAGGTGGATAGTGATGTGTGACGGGCTAAGTCACACATCACTCGTCAACACTTTCGGATCGGAAGAAGAGGTGGGGATGGTAGGAAGTTAGGTAGTAGAAGTAGAGGAGGAGAGGTATATGAGATAGGGTAGATAGGTAATAGTAGAGGTAGTGTGAGTGTATAGAGGTAGGGATGATAAGGTGATAGTGAGGGGCCGAGGTAAACACATGACCGCTCTCTCTTCTAGGTGCTTTTATTTCATATTTGAGCCTATATCGCTACAAGTTGTTGTTGTTGTTGTTGTTGTTTTGGGGGAGGCGGATGTGACGGGGCACACAGGCTAGTAAAGAGCCCATCAGAGAAATGCGAGATTCAATTCCTATGCCACGTATGCCACGGCTTCTTCAGTTTTTACAAAGCAGTAATCTTTAATCTTAACCTTACGATGTTTTAGACAAAAAAAAACTAATCCGATAACTTGTAACATCTCAGTTTAGCTACATCATACACGCAATTAATGGGTAGACACCTCTCGTTTTCTTATGTTTTATCTTATAATCGGAAAATATACAACATTCTACTGTAATATTAGTTACTATAGCGATTATCATTACGCGCAAAGCTGTTCAGTTGGTGCTATGCTGTTCAGTGCGAGTATGTGGCGTGTTATGCTATGTCAAGCTGTTGGCGTCCTGTTCAATACGTATACTGTGCTGTTTTATGCGAAGTTATAAGAGAAGGCATATATATACTAAGGTTTTATGTACTCTATGCTCTGCTGTTGAGTCGGCGTCGTGCTACTCATGCCCTTTTTTTTCGTGCTTACCGTATTGGAAGTTTCGTGCGCCCACTGTTCGGTACGGCCATGGTGTTTAACCCCTTCACGCCCAGATCTTTCCTTTGCTCTAAAAAAAG
>JACEEZ010007627.1:55000-62500 GCA_016584305.1 Chionoecetes opilio
TAGAAATAAAATCCTCAATCCGATGCGAATGGGCGATCTTTTCAAAACATTAAACCGAATGGTGGACCCGCGAAATCAAGGACAGCTTGCAGCAAAAAAGCGTGCTATGAAAAACATAGAAACACAAAATGAAGACGCAAACGCGATCAGACAGAATTAGACGAATACAAAAACTCATTAACAGAGAAAGAAAAATTTTGAAGTACGTATTGCCAAAATGAGCAAATAAAAACCCTAAAAATTACAGCTATTTTTAAAAGGAAAAAAAAGAATGACGTCAACCCATAGGACCTTTGGAAAGGGGAAAAAATGGCGAACACACAAAAAAGAAGTATCTATGGCGGATACTCTAAAAAACTTTTTTGCCAGTCTTCCCCAGTAAAAACACGCAAAATCAACCCCCCCAAAAAACCCAGAACAAAAGGTACTTGCCTCAGTCATTACCTTTCGGGAATGTGACTTTTTTGCTCGCGATAAAAAACATAAAGAAAAACAAAGCTCCGGGCCTGAAAAAATTTTCGCCCCCTATTAAAAAAAAGCAAAGAACGAAATAGTAAACCACTTTCCATCTTATTTAATAAGTTTTTACTCCCCGGGAAATGTACCGTGCGAATGGAAACTGAAAAGTCACCCCTTTTTTAAAAAAGGAAGAAAGTCGAGCCCGGGAAACTATCCCCCAAATTTCATTTAAAACACTTTTTGGGTGGAAAATTAAGGAAACCCATCAAAAAGAAAAAATCGTTAAGTTTTTAGAAGAAAATGACATAATAAAGACTCGAAAGCGGGTTTTCAGAAAAAAAACGCTCATGCCTCTAAAACTTACTTGATTTTTACAATAGTGTATTAAAAATTTTCGCCCAAACGGGGGCAGTAGACGTAGTTTCCCTCGTTTTTAAAAAAAGCGTTCGAAAAAAATTTTCCTCAAAAGCGTCCATTAGCAAAGAAAAGCTCATGGTTAACGGGCCTCTTTAAATTGGATAGAAAACTGGCTGTCAATCGAAACAAGGGTGGAAAAAGGGAAATTCTTCTGACTGGCCAGGGGTAAATAGTGGTTTCCTAAAGGGATCAGTTCTCGGCCCTATCCTGTTCTAATATAAATAAATGACATTAAAGAGGGAATCACATGCAATATCAATTTGCTGATACCAAAAATCCAAACATAGCCTCTACAAAATCTCAGCCCCCAACCATACAAAACAAACTTAAACACGCTAAGGGAATGGTCAAAACTGGAAATGAATTAAAACCCTTGACAAATGCCATGTACTACATATGGAATAAAAAACCCTCAAAAAAGTTCGTGATGACGTTTCCCACTAACAAGTGTTGAAAAAGAAAAAGATTTAGGGTTTTTCTCAAAGATCTAAAACCGAAAAACCAAAATTTTATGAGGTAAAAAAAACTGCAAATAAATTGTTGGCTTTTTTGGACGAACTTTTCAGTTTCAATCTGAAAAAGTTATATCCCCTTTTTTTTAACTCTTTTGTTCGCCCCCTCTAAATACTGTGTGAAAATTCGGGTCCCCTTTATTAAAAGGACATAAAAAAACTAAAAAAAATACGCGCAGAAACCCAAAAATGTACCTGATTGCAAAATAAAATCGTAAAAAAAGGCTCAAAAAATTTAAAATTTTTCCCCACTAACAAACGAAGGAAAAGATTGACCTCATCAAAGATTTAAATCTTCAAGGGTTTTACAAACTTTTTTTTCCCAGAAAATCTTTTCACGCTAGACGGTCAGTCAACTAAAAAAACGGAAAAAAATAAGCGGGAAAAACGGTTTGTAACGCGAAGAAAAGTATTCCACAACCTTTTTGTAAACGTATAAAAGGGGCTGCGTCAGACTAGAAAACCAAATAAAATAGAACTTTTAAAAAGTCGCCTCAAAAATATTTCATATAAAACCCCGGTTGTCCTGTTTATCTCGGAAAATAAATTTATCTCGCGGGCTCTAAATTTCTTCATTGCGTAAAATGATTGCGAGTGCGCAAACAAACCCCTCCCACCGTCTCGACGCCCCGTAACGGTCCTACACAACTTTTGACCGTGACGGGTGTGGGTTCGTAAAGGGCCCTGTCGTTTGGACCACCATCGGGGTTTAATTCCCGGGGGCCTGCTGCAGGGGGCATTGAAATGCACGGGGGTCCTACTTGGGGAAAGGGATACCCCCGTGGAATGAAACGGAGCTGGGCCGATTGATGCTGCCTCCCAAGAAAGCGCCCGGCAAGGCGCCCCACACCCCTAAATTCCACACTGAGCCCACCAAAACTACATTAACCTCTAACACACACAGATAGCCCCCCATTTAAAGGTTACCACTCTACCCCCGACCGTGCGGGCTGTGGTTCAGTTAGGGTCCACAGTTGTGACCACCATCGGGATTTTAAATACCAGGGGTCCTGTGCAGGAGGCCTTGAAAATTACGGGGTCCCCACATGGGAAAATACAATCCCCGTGGTTGAACGGAGCTGGGGCCTGATTTACTGCTGCCTCCCAAGAAAAGCCCAGGCAAGGGTGCCGCACCCCACCCCTTGAACCTCCACACTGTGTTCACACCATTACAAACAACTAACTACCTACTTCAAACAAAAACCTCCCCCAAAACAGTAGTAGTTCCTAATTAAAACTTTTAACTTTCCCACAAAATTTTATGCAGTTTTCTATATTGCATGGTATCACTTCTTTTCCCCCCAGCTTCGGCTGGGGGGATGGGGGGGTGAGGGGGAGCTTTTATTCCTATCCTTTCCCCTCTTATTTCTAGTTGTTGGTAGTTTAAAACAAACGTCTTGTAAGGGCCTTTGGTTTTGTTGCTGTTTGTGTTCCTTTGTATTCCTTTGTATTCCTCCCCCTCCTCCCCTCCGTCATAAAACCTAAAAAACTGTCAAAATTTCTAATGTATCAAATTCCCCTTGCATTACTATTACTTTTTTTGGGGGGGAGAGAGGAGGGGGAAGAGAGGGGAGAGAGGAGGGGAGGAGGGGGAAGGAGGAGGGGAGGGGAGAGGAGGGAGGGAAGGGGAGAGGAAAAAAATTTAATAAAATTTTCCCAAGAGCGAGCGTCGGGAAAGGGGGTGGTTGGGCTTTTAAAGAGGGAGGGAGGGAGGGAGGGAGGAAGGGGCCCGGGGAGGGGGGAAAAGAGAGAGAGAAAAAAGAGGGGGGAGGGGGGGGGAGGCGGGGGGGCGGACAGGTAAAGACCCCCGCCAAAACCCCCAGTGAATAGTTCCCCGGGGAAAAAGAAGAGGGGGAGAAAGGGTTTTAAGGGGTTTGAAGGTGTTCCCCTCCCCTAAAACGACGAAAAAGAGGAGAGGAAAATTGTTTAGGGCGCCCTTTTGAATGGAAAGGGGTTTTGTTGGCCGGGGCGTTCCCTCCCCCCCCCCCCCCCCCCCCCCCGGGAGCTGCCTTTCCCCCCCGGGAAAACAAAAGGAAAAAAAAAACGCAGGGGGGGGATTTTGGGCCTTTTTAAAAAATTTAAATGGGCCCCTTTCTCCTTCCTCCCGTTGTCCCCTTTTTTGTTGTTTTTCCTCTGTTCCTCCCCTCCCCCTTCTCCCTCCCGCTCGCCTCCCGCTTTCGCTCCTCCTCTTTTCTCCGTCTCTCTCTTCCTTCCTTCTTTTCTCTTCTCCTCCTCCCTCTCTCTCTCTCTCGCCCTTCCCCTCCCCTCTCCCTCTCTTCCCCTTTCCCCCTTCCCATCTTCTCCTTCTCTTTTCCCTTTTCTTTTTCTCCCCTTTTTTCCTTTCACCCCCCCCCGGGGTTCCCCCCTTCGGGCCCCCTTTCCCATTTTTTTTTTCTCTTTTCTTTCCGCTTTCCCCTTTGTCCCAAAACTTTCCTGTGTCTTTCCCTTTTCCCCTCAAACCCCCTCTCCCCCCCCCCCCCTCCCCCCCAGGAACGTAAGGGGTCGGAGGATTTCATTTTGTTTTAAAAAATCTGGTTTCCTTTTAAGTCCTGCCCCAAACACTTCCAAATTCCTTTTAAAAAATTTTTCAAGGGAAGCCAGCTCAAAGTCCTTTACGCATCGCCTTGCCTCCTTTTCCGCATGTGTTTTTCGTTTTTCGTTGTGCGCTCAGCACCCCTCAAAAACCCCCGCTTCATGGCTCAGCCCCCCACGACAACGCCCCACCCCCAAAACCGGGCCCCCCGCCTCCCGCTCTTCCTTTGTCCCCCCCTGTGTTGCTGCCCTTTTTCCTTTTCCTCTGCCTCCAATACCCAATTTGCCCCTCCAGGGAAAAAAAAGCCCAAAGGAATTTTGGTTCCAAAGAAAAAAAACGGGTCCCCGGCCCCCTTTAAAAAACCCCATGGAAGTGTATTATAAAAAATCGAATACTAAAAATCCCATCCCCCAAAAAATATAAATTTTTTTTCTAAAAACTTCCCCCCCGTTTTTAAAAACATATTCCAAAATATTTTCTTCCGGAAGCAAATTAAAACCCCCCAAAAATTTAACTGCCAAATGCCCTTTAATCCCGCCCTTTGCCCTGACGGTAAACGGGCACCCAACAAACTTCCGGCCCCTTGTCCTCCCCAAAACTTTTTCTTTTTGCCAAGTTTCTGCTAAAAATTTTTCTTTTTTTCTCTTTTTTTTCCTTTTGTTTCTCTGTTTTCTTTTTTTTTTTTTTTTTTTTTTTTTTTTTAATTTTTTTTTTTTTTTTTTTTTTTTTTCAAATACATGTTTTCCCGTTTTCGGTTGGGGTTTAGGGGGGAATCCTTTTTTGGTTTCCCCCTTTTTTATTCTTAAAAAAATCCTAGCTCCAAATTTCATTTAATTCCCCATAGAACCTATGTTTGAAAACAAAGTTTCTATGAAATGGGGGGGGCGTCACAAAATTTTGTTTTTTTGTTCCCAACTTTCACCTTATTTGTTGTATTACTGTATTTTTTTTTGGGCAATTAAAAGCCCCTATAGTTTATTTTGCGGAAAAAACGTATTTAGAAAGGATCGCGTGGTAAAGGGTGTCGAAAAATGGATGTGGAGGCATAAGGGGTTAAGGGGGAGGATCCTAATTTTTCCATCACACTCTAGGCAGAGTTTTTATTGTTTGTTAAGGGATAAGTATAACCCCTGTTAGAAGTGGAATTTGCACTGAACTTTTTTTTTATTTTCTTTTTTTTTTTTTTTTTTTTTTTTTTTTTTTTTTTTTTTTTTTACAAAAATTTTATCTCCTTTTCTCTTTTTTTTTTCCTTTTTTTTCTCTCCCCCCTTTTCCTTCTCCAAATCCTCTTCTCTTCCCTACCTTTCCTTTTTTCCCCTTATAAAACTAGTTTTTTAAAACAAACTATTTTTATTTTCGCAAAATTTTTAATGTTTCCCATAATTTTTTTTTTGGTTTTTTTATTTTTTTTTTTTTATTTTTTTTTAAATTTTTTTATTAGGTTTTTAAAAAAAAGATTAAAGGGTTTTTTTATTAATTTTCCGATATAAATTATTCCCTTTGAAATTTTTTTTTAAAGAGAGGAGGGAGGTGCCTGGAGGGAGCCGCGCGCCTACCCCGCCACGACACCCCCGCAGCTGCCAATAGTTCCCTGGAAAAAAGAAGCAGGGGGAGAAGAGGCTTTTAATGTTCCCGCTTTGTTAACTTTGGGTGAAATATCGCCGCTTCTCGCCTAAAACGACGATCAAACACACCGAGGAGAGTAAAATATGTGAAGGGCGCGCCATTTTGGAATGTGATAAATGAGAAGGTTATTGTTGGCCGTGCATGTTCCCTCCCCTCCCCCCCTTCCTCCCCCCCCCCGGCAGCTGCCCGCGTCCCTCACCGCCGCTGAATATGATCAGAAAGTGAATGTAAGGAGGAAAAATCGCGACGGGAGGATTGGCCAATCTGAAATCAAAATTTACATGGCTCGCTTCCTCTCTCTCTCTCTCTCGCTTCGTCTCTCTCTCTCTCTCGCTTCGTCTCTCTCTCTCTCTCGCTTCGTCTCTCTCTCTCTCTCTCTCTCTCTCTCTCTCGCTCTCGCTCTCCGCTCTCGCTCTCTCTCTCTCTCTCTCTCTCTCTCTCTCTCTCTCTCTCTCTCTCTCTCTCCTCTCTCTCTCTCTCCTCTCTCTCTCTCTCTGCGGCAGGATACGTAGCGAGCAATGGACGTGCTGCCTTCTTCAGGATTTTCCCATTTTCTGTATGTAATGACTCGTCGGCGACAGTTGTGGCCTTTCAGACTCGGCGTGGGATTCCGCCAATCACGAGGATGCGACAAATTACGATGGATTTTATCTCGTGTACTTTACGACGCGGTAACAATTGGTGACGCTGAAAACTGCACGTGTGTCTCTTCCTGCTTGTTCGTGCCGCCGTCAGAAGCCTCCAGCCCCACCGCCTCCACGGAAGCGGTAAGGGCTCAGTGAGGCATTTAACGATCGTCTCGTGTGATAGAAGCTACCTGGTTTCCTTAAGTCCTGCCTCCATCACTTCCAACTTGCCTCTCATATCATGCACGTAACGCCATGCATGCAGTCCTTGACGCGATCGCCTCTGCCTCCTTCACGCTATGTGTTCTATACTCGTCCTCAGCTTTGTAGCGACTCACGCACCACACTGCACCCCGCGTTGTCACTCAGGCTCAGTCATTGCGCACTGACTAACGCCTCACACACACAATACTTCGGCTTTCCGCTTCCGCCTCCCAGCTCTTCCTCCTTGTCTCCCCCCTGCTGTCTCTGCTGTCATTTTTACTCTTCCTCTTCTCTGCCTCTCGAGAAGTGACCCCAATTGTGCCCCGTCCAGGGAAAACTGCAACATTATGGTGTCCAAAGTTATTCTTAAAAATCTAGGAGTCTACGGCCTTAATTAAGGAAACCACCATAGGAAGATGTATTATAGAAATATACTAACGAATACTATAGAAATCTGAGGCGTCGGGGCGCTCACCAAACGCTGATATTAACGTTTTTTGTTGCTAAAAACTTCACCCTAGTATTGGAAGATTACGAGTAATATCCCACGAGTGGATGATCTTCCGGGAAGCAAGATTAATAGACTACTAATAAAAGTCTATAGATCTTGCCGGGAAGAGTGTCCCGTATATATAGTCACACGAACAGACTCGCCGTGCACAGGCTAAACAGGGCACAGGCGGCAGACACTGGACACTCGTAACGCAAGGCACTAATGATCCTCTGAAAGGCGTTTTAAAGATACATATATTTGCCAAGTTGCTGAAACTACATACATAAGGCTAAGAAAGAAGGTTTATAGCTCTCTGTGAAAGAAATAAACTGTTATGAAACCTGATTAGTGAAAATGTGCAATACTGAAATGCTTTTTATTTTATTTTATTTATTTATTTATTTATTTAATTTTTTTTTTTTTTTTTTTTTTTTACAAATATCATACGTTTAGTACAGAATGGCGAGTAAATGGAGAGTATTAGGGTTGAAGGTTCGCTTGTTTGTGTCTACAGTCCCGCCCTTGTTGCAGCTTCTCAAGAAAATCCGTCATGATTCTTCCCAACTCTTGCAGGGTTTGATATTTTCTTGATAGATACGTCCGAGTTGTTTGAAAAGGCGACGTTCTTGA
>JACEEZ010007627.1:65000-72500 GCA_016584305.1 Chionoecetes opilio
AATCGTCGTCCTCCCATCACCTTTATCATCGCCTTACCCTTCCTCCTCCTCTTCCCCTCCTCTTCCCCAGCCTCTAACAATGCACGGTTGGGGGGGAGGGGGATGACAATCGCCTGGTTTGGGCAATTACGAGCTCGTTAGCAGCGGCCGTATCGAGGAGGACAACTAGCACACCGAAACACTGAATGAGATAGTGACTTGCACATTCCTCAAAACTCCCGCCCTCACTTCCTTTCTTTCCTTCCTTCCTTCCCTCCCTTCCTTTCCTTCCTTCTTTCCCTCCCTTCCCTTGCTTCTTTCCCTCCCTTCCCTTCCTTCTTTCCCTCCCTTCCCTTCCTTCTTTCCCTCCCTTCCCTTCCTTCTTTCCCTCCCTTCCCTTCCTTCCTTCCCTCCCTTCCCTTCCTTCTTTCCCTTCCCTCCCCTTCTTTCTTTCCCTTCCTTCCCTTCCGCCTTTCCTTCCCTCCATCTCCCCAACACATCATTATAAGCTATTTTAATCCCTTACGCTGTACACGTGTAATGAATAAAGAACCTTTTTTTGGCGGGGTAAACTGACTTAAGTTCAGCAGCTTGTTATATTCTCGCATGTTTTGTGAATCACCTCTGCGAGACACTGAAGAAACGGCCACCAATTTGCCGTATATCACAAGCTGGCGGCCGATAATTGGAATGTTGTTTCATACTATCCAGTTATCACAGTGTATCCTTTGGGGTTTAAACTAAAAAAAGAAGAAAAAAAGGCGGACCACTTCACTGTGTCTGCCTTCATTGTGTTATATCATTACTAAAAAAGTATAGAAAAATAAATAAATAAATAGGAAAAAAAATTGAGCCTCGTACCGTAAACGTGCGCGATGTGTTCGGTTTTTTGGTGTGGTCGAGACAAATGGTGGAGAGCCAGGTGTTTCCAGGTGTTTCCGGGTGCAGCGGGGCGGGGGGTCGCGGCACAGCTCCTGCAGCGTGACTTCCGCGTGAATCCCCGGCCAGCGACGCGTTCTGGATAGGTTGTACCCGAGGGGAGGAAGGGAGGGAGATATGGGAGAACATGGGATGATGGTCGGAAAAAAGGGAAGCGAAACGTCACTTTTGTCGCAGCTGGACTGAGTGGTGACGTCACTGTAATATCGAGTCCTTCCCTCTTCTTTTCGTCTGTTCTGCTTCGCTTCTCTTCCCTCCATACACTGTTACATCCAGCCCTCTTCTCTTCTTTTACTCTTCTGTTCAGCTGCCTCGTCTCTCCTCCATAGTTAGTTATATCCTCTCCTCATACACTGTTAGACATCAATATTCCCCAGTTGTCATCACTGTTAACAAAGCAAACTGGCGCTGCTGAGGAGAATGTTTGGCGTACCTACGTGTTTATAGCAGGGAGATTTAATTAAAGTGCTGAATTTGTTTGCGTTTGCGTTTCCATAAAGAGCAGAGAGAGGGAGGGGGAGGGGGACAGGGAGGGGGAGGAGGACAGGGAAGGGGAGGGAGAGGGAGAGGGAGAGGAGGAGGGGGGACAGGAGGGATTGAGGGAGTCATGTCATGGAAATAAAACACACACAAAAACAAAACTCTCACTTCAACATTATCTCAAACACCACCACCACTACCCCACTAAAACCAGAATCATGTCGTAGCACCCAAACAATGAGATCTTCACGAGATTATCATTAGAACTGTCTGTTGTTGTTCCTGCATCCGTCATCATTACTCCTGTGTGCGTGTGTCATTGCCTCACCCCTCCCTTGTCCCTGCATCCCGCCCACCACCATCACCACCGCCGCCTCAGCCAGCCCAGCCAGCCCTAACCAGCTGTCGACAATGCACTTTTCTCACTCCTGCGTCTGCGCGTGGAGGCCTAGAGGGGTGTAGCGGTGCGTGCATGGAGTACTATAGGCCTTTCCTCCGCTCCCTTACCTCCCTCCCTCCCCTGCAGACGCCCACGCCTCCCCCTCAGGCTCCCCCTCAGGCTCCCAACACCCTGGGGAGTTCAACAATCCAGAATTTCAGTCTCCAGTTATTGCGATTTTTTCCTCTCTTTCTCTCTTTTCTCACTTATTTTACATCGTCCAGGGGCGTGAAGTGTCAGGTTTCTCGTTTTGTACGCACGATGGAGGGTCTGGATGATGGGGATGAGGGGCGTGGGTGGAGAGGCACGAAAAGTAGGAAAGGACGGGAGGGAAAGAGGGTAAGGAGGGTAAGGAGGGGAGGAGGGAGAGGAAATGTGCCTCGTGCGGGGGTGGTGAGGGTGGAAATTACCCTCCGTTGAAGGGAATTAATATTAGCGATTCTTTTCTTACAGACATCACTCAGCTCCACATTGGATACGGCACCTCCATCTTGATTGTTGGCACCTCGTTGGCTCCTTCATCAGCATCCTGTCGGCGACGCGGTGACGACGTCTTCGAAAATATGAAGTCGCGAAATCCCTGGCAAGTAAGTATCCCCCACCATTGTAAATTCCTGCTGGCTGTCAGGGATTATTCTTCCATCGATTGGAGGCATGACGAGAGTGAGTTGCCTGCCAGTTCGCCAAGACATTCATCAGACGGTCTAGTCCTAACTCCATTACTCCATGACTCACTCCACCACTCCACCAGTCCACCACTCCACCTCAAGTCTCCACATCATGCACGGCCTTCCTTAAAAAAGTTCTTCCCTTCATTCAGTCTATTCTTCACGCCTCATTTCCGCAGCCATTGTTTCCTTATAGGCTGTCATATCACTCATTATCCCTCCTTCCAATCCTCACTATACTCCTACTCCCTCATTCCACTACTCCCATGTACTCCCTCACTCCCTCATATCACTCATTATCCCTCCTTCCAGTCCTCACTCCAACCCTCCTACTCCCTCCTTCCAGTCCTCACTCCACTCCCACTCCCTCCTTCCAGTCCTCACTCCACTCCCACTCCCTCCTTCCAGTCCTCACTCCACTCCCACTCCCTTCTTCCAGTCCTCACTCCACTCCCACTCCCTTCTTCCAGTCCTCACTCCACTCCCACTCCCTTCTTCCAATCCTCACTCCACTCCTACTCCCTCCTTCCAGTCCTCACTCCACTCCCACTCCCTTCTTCCAGTCCTCACTCCACTCCTACTCCCTCCTTCCAGTCCTCACTCCACTCCCACTCCCTCCTTCCAGTCCTCACTCCACTCCCACTCCCTCCTTCCAGTCCTCACTCCACTCCCACTCCCTTCTTCCAGTCCTCACTCCACTCCTACTCCCTCCTTCCAGTCCTCACTCCACTCCCACTCCCTTCTTCCAGTCCTCACTCCACTCTACTCCCTCCTTCCAGTCCTCACTCCACTCCCACTCCCTCCTTCCAGTCCTCACTCCACTCCCACTCCCTTCTTCCAGTCCTCACTCCACTCCCACTCCCTCCTTCCAGTCCTCACTCCACTCCCACTCCCTTCTTCCAGTCCTCACTCCACTCCCACTCCCTTCTTCCAGTCCTCACTCCACTCCCACTCCCTTCTTCCAGTCCTCACTCCACTCCCACTCCCTTCTTCCAGTCCTCACTCCACTCCCACTCCCTTCTTCCAGTCCTCACTCCACTCCCACTCCCTCCTTCCAGTCCTCACTCCACTCCACTCCCTTCTTCCAGTCCTCACTCCACTCCCACTCACTCCTTCCAGTCCTCACTCCACTCCTACTCCCTCCTTCCAGTCCTCACTCCACTCCCACTCCCTTCTTCCAGTCCTCACTCCACTCCTTCTACTCCCTCATATCACTCATTATCCCTCATTCCAGTCCCTTTACTCCCTCACTCCCTCATATCACTCATTATCCCTCCTTCCAGTCCTCACTCCAACCCTCCTACTCCCTCCTTCCAGTCCTCACTCCACTCCCTCTACTCCCTCACTCCCTCATATCACTCATTATCCCTCATTCCAGTCCTCACTCCACTCCCTCACTCCCTCATATCACTCATTATCCCTCATTCCAGTCCTCACTCCACTCCCTCACTCCCTCATATCACTCATTATCCCTCATTCCAGTCCTCACTCCACTCCCTCTACTCCCTCACTCCCTCATATCACTCATTATCCCTCATTCCAGTCCTCACTCCACTCCTACTCCCTCCTTCCAGTCCTCACTCCACTCCTACTCCCTCCTTCCAGTCCTCACTCCACTCCCACTCCCTCCTTCCAGTCCTCACTCCACTCCTACTCCCTCCTTCCAGTCCTCACTCCACTCCCACTCCCTCCTTCCAGTCCTCACTCCACTCCCACTCCCTCCTTCCAGTCCTCACTCCACTCCCTCTACTCCCTCACTCCCTCATATCACTCATTATCCCTCCTTCCAGTCCTCACTCCACTCCCACTCCCTCCTTCCAGTCCTCACTCCACTCCCTCACTCCCGCATCAGTCTGTTTCTACCTCTCCTGTCCGTTCCTAGCCGCTTACTATCCCACCTTACCTTCAGTCTCATCATTCTAGTCTACTTTCTTAGTAGTACTTTCTCTGCTTTCATTGTTTCTTCTTCTGGAATCTCTTTTTCTTCTTCTTCTCTTCTCTCTCTCATTACGTTTTAGCATTCGTGGTAGAATTTCAGACATTGTGGACACCAGAATATCTTGCTGAAATTTACGTACTGTACCTAATACTAAATTCCGTACCTGTGAGATATAGGAATTAGAGGAGCATTTAACCCTTTCACGCCCAGATCTTTCCTTTGTTATATAAAATCGTATGTTGTCGAGCCATTAAATAACGAAAAGTAACTGAATATACCAAATGAGTTAGTCGACAGGGATACTAAACAGGTCATATCTATAAAATATTGCCTAGATTCACTAAAAATCGTCTAATGGTAGCCAAATTACAATGGAAATTACGTTCTGAGTTTCAAGGATTAAAGTGGAAGGAGAGGAGATGGAGGAGGAAAAAAATAGAAACGGGAGTACAGCTATTCAATCTGTCCCTTCATTCAGGTGTTGCTTCTAAGAGACTAATGTGCTTAGTAAACTCTTTATTGAATTATTTTTCGTGTCTAGTTTTAATGAATATATCTGTCGGTAACACTCCCACTCACCTAATTGACAATACAAATCGACTAACCCAACCTTACTGTCCGTTGCCGCAGGCAGATAACAGTAAGGTTGTTCAAGTTAGTACGGCAGTAAAGGATGTTAACCCAACCTACCCTAACCGTAACCTAACGTAACCTAACCTGACGTATTCAAGATTAAACGCCACATACTCCTCCAGAAAACGGGAATATGCTGACGGGCCTCACCAGTCACGTTCTCCGTTCTACTCCTCCTTACCTTTGCCTCTTCGTTGAAGTTATAACAGGACTTTGTGAGGCTATAAGTATGATCCATAACTTATATCCTGATGATATTATGAGTTGATTGATTAGATATGAATCCTACATTTTGGTTTACATACTCTATAATGAAAGCTGCAAATGCATCTCATTTTTCTGTTCTGTATTTGATAATGATGGATCGGTCTCAATTATAAATGTTTATCTTCACATTATATTCTTTACCGCAAGCGCCTCCTCCCTCTAAGATTAAAGGTCTAAAGATTTTCAGGTTTCAGGCCACTTTTCCTCTCACTGCCTGGCTTAAGTAGACGTGTTTGTGAAATCATGGTAGCATTTCGTAGTTCAACAATCTAGCTAGTGTCAGGATTTGTGACGGTGTGGGGATTGTGGCCGTTATCCAGGTGAGCCAACCGGGTTATTGTTAACACTCTTCGGACTAACTAATTCATGTAAAAGATAAATAGGAACACGTGAACATTATATTTACATAATATATATATAATCTATGATAAACCACACGCACGCGTCAACAGACTTCTGGTAGCGCCAACAGCTGTGATGTAGATTTTCAAAGTATAAATCGTGCCTGTTGTGGCAGCGCAGGTAAGCTCACCCAAGGGCTCAAAGGTGTATAATAAGAGCCTATATAGTAATCCCAGCAATGCAGAGAGGCAGCAGGTGTGATGAACATGGGTATTTTATTATATGTTATTCCGATATTCTAATGGTTTTTTCATGACTAATGCAGGTGTTAGCGGGGTGGGAGCGTTGTGTCTGTAGTGCAGGCCTCAGATCAATGTGCATTAGAGCCCGAGTACATGCGGACGGGAAGGGGTCCTGAAGGTGCCAAGTACTGGCGCCCCGGTGAATAGGCAGGCTCAACCCCACTCTATTTTAGGTTATTTTAGGTTTATTTTAAGTTATTTTAGGTTTATTTAGGTTTATTTTAGGTTATTTTAGGTTATTTTAGGTTATTTTAGGTTATTTTAAGTTATTTTAGGTTTATTTTAGGTTATTTTAGGTTTATTTTAGGTTTATTTTAGGTTATTTTAGGTTATTTTAGGTTAATTTTCGGTAGGAGTATTTTAGGACGAGAGGTGATATATAACTATAGATAAGGTAAGTCGTAGGTGGTGTTGCATAGTTCAATGGAGGTTACAGAGACACCACCATATTACTGTATCATATTCTATCATTTAATGAAATTCAAATTCACAGATATACAGATTACATTATGGGAAAGCACTTCATGAAATTCAAATTCACTGATGTATACAGATAACTTTACGGGGGAGGGTGTTTGTTTTCACTACTATTTACTCTAAAGAAGGAATGACACAGTAGCACGAGGAGGAGGAGGAGGAGGAGGACGCGGATTACACAGGAGACATGTCGGCATCTGTTGAACTGCTTACCGACAGTGCAGATAAACCAGGAGGAGGAGGAGGAGGTAGTGGTAGTGGTATTGGTAGTGGTGGTGATGGTGGTGGTGGTGGTGGTGGTGGTGGTGGTGGAGGAGGTAGTGTAGTGGTGGTGGTGGTGGTGGTGGAGGAGGAGGAGGTGGTAGTGGTAGTGGTGGTGGTGGTGCTGGTGGTGGTGGTGGTGGTGGTGGTGGTGGTGCTGGTGGTGGTGGTGGCGGTAATGGCGTGGTGCCTATTTAAATTGGAGGACGTTGCTTTAGGCGTTGTCACCTAGATTACCTGAAGGCGTCGTGTTTTGTACAGACCTTCTCTATATCCCTTGATCTGATGCCTCGATACTGCGCTGAGGGACGAGGCTCAGACAGACCACGGTACGAGAATAGGAGGTAATGATAGGCTAGATTTCTTCTGTTCAAGAGCGTGAAAGATAAGGAATTTTAGGACAGATAATGCTGCAGGTATATATATGTGTGTGTGTGTGTGTGTGTGAGAGTGTGTGAGTGAGTGAGTGAGTGAGTGAGTGAGTGTGTGTGTGTGTGTGCGTGTGTGCGCGTGTGTGTGTGTGTGTGTGTGTGTGTGTGTGTGTGTGTGTGTGAGTGTGAGTGTGAGTGTGAGTGTGAGTGTGAGTGTGAGTGTGTGTGTGTGTGTGTGTGTGTGTGTGTGTGTGTGTGTGCGTGCGTGTAAGAGTGCACATGAGGGTAATGATGATAATGATAGTAATAATCTGTAGAAGGGAACCACAACAATGCCCTAGCTTCAATTTAACCAACTTATTTATCCATCAATCAAGTTTTAAGTTTATTCCTTCATTCTAAC
>JACEEZ010007627.1:77500-185000 GCA_016584305.1 Chionoecetes opilio
TCCAAGTTCTTTCCTGGATGGTAAAACTGTTCAGAGTCCAGCTCGCGTGGGCAAGACCGTGAGTGAATTACACACACACACACACACACACACACACACACACACACACACACACACACACACACACACACACACACACACACGGAAACGAAGTTGTACGAACCTCTACTGCAATTTTTTTTTCTCTCTCTCTCTCTCTTCTTCTTCTCTCTCTCTCTCTCTCTCTCTCTCTCTCTCTCTCTCTCCTCTCTCCTCTCCTCTCTCTCTCTCTCTCTCTCTCAAAAATAGAGTAGTAAGCAAAGAGGAATCGATATTTCATTAAAAAAGAACAAATGTTAGTAGTCGAGCTGGATAAAAATAGAGACAAAAAAAAGTTAAACGCAGATGATTCTCTGGAGGGTTAAGCAAACAGTGGCGCGGCGGTGGGTTCGGACGCAGCGTTAATGAAGTTGACTTTTCAGACCCCCAATTTAAACTCCGCGTTAAAGGGAAGATTGATGGCTTTGGCGCTGGGAGGGAGGGGTGTAGGGAGGATCAGATGGCCGGGAATATTGCGTCCTTGTGCGGGAGATAACGGGGCCTTACTGTATCTGCACCATGGGGCGGCGAACTACTGAACGAGAGAGAGAGAGAGAGAGAGAGAGAGAGAGAGAGAGAGAGAGAGAGAGAGAGAGAGAGAGAGAGAGAGAGAGGGGTGAGTGAGTGGGTGGGTGGGTGGGTGGGTGAGTGAGTGAGTGAAAGTGAGAGAGTGATATTCAGGTTTACCTCAAAATACTAAAATAACTACTACATGATTATTTCCTAGTCCATTAGAGAGAGGTCGTTTGCCTTTCAATCTAACGAGAGGACAATGGTTAGCATCACTACGGTGTAGGTAATTGCTTCAGACAGTTATCAATCATAGTGCGCCTCGTTTCAAACCCATTACCGTCCGTTCTATAGTCTATTTTTTTTAACGAGGCGAAAATTCCATTCTATCTTAAGGTCTCATGCTTGAAATTATGACTGTTTACCTGATAATATGGTTAACTATGATAAAATTTAGCTGAAATTATAGGAACCGTACTATTCCCTTCTCCTGGCATCAAATATCAGTCAGTAAACAGCAAAGGGTCAGGATTTTTCACCTCGTTAAAAAATGCAGTGTAGTGATACCATACAAACCAAGGAAGACAACTTTTCTTTTCTATATTATGATTACTTTGAGAAAACTATGACACGTAGGCTGTGCACAGGGTGATAGGGATGTCCCACTCGATGTCACAGTAAGGAGCTGAAGTTGAGAGACAAAGGAGATGCAGAATAGACATAGGTTGATAGAGTTCTTCGTAGTCAAACAAAATTTTGCCTCCCAAGAAATAAAGAAGCCCTTACAGCCGACAAACCTAAGTATTTTATTTCTACGTGTTAACTCTGCCAAGAACCTTAAAAAAAAATTACACCTATCTTTAAATACCAGTATAGATTCTGAAAAATTACATTTATATATATATATATATATATATATATATATAATTTTTCAGAATACATACTGATATTTAAAAATAAGTGTGATTTCTTTTGTGTTTTAAAGGTTCTTAGCAGAGTTTACACGTAAAAATAAAAAAAATAAAAAAAAATAAACACACATCAAACAGACGTGTTTTTGTCGTCCAAGCATCGTCTTGGTACGAAGACCGTTTTTTCTCGCAATTGAAAACGGATTGGTTTCTGCGACAAAAACACAACAAGCTTGGAAGGGGCCGAAATAATAATCAGTCCAAAACATTGCAAACAATATCACAAAGCAGTATAACACACATTTCAGCAAGTGTTATTGGAGTGGTCTTCGTAATCCAAGACGGTGCTTGGACGACAAAAACACGGCTCTGTGTTGATACTCGCTGTAAGGTGCGACAATACTTAGGGTGGTCGGCTGTACAGTACTTTAGTAGCTTCTTTATTTCTTGAGAGGCAAAATAAGGGGGGCATGGGGGCACGTGCCCCCCCATGAAAATCTTGTGACCCCCCACTGGCCATGGCTGCCGTATTATGTATAATGCTCTAATACCCACCACTGATCTGATCTGATCTAAGAATAAACCCTTCTATGTGGCCTCAGAGTAGCCTCGTTTACCTAGTGCCCTTCCCCCCCCCCAAAGGTGCCCCCCATTGATAAATACCTATCTACGCCATGGCTAACAAAGCAATTCAGTCCTTTAACAACCTACACACTACGAAGCAAAAAAATAATATGATATTCTGCCCACAATCCCCTGCGACGATGTTAATGATTTCGAAGCACTAACGAAACCTTTCAATATAAGCTTTGAAAAAATACTACAAAACTATACCAACACTTACTAACTCATATTTACTAACATTTAAGACTTATTTAACGTTACAGGGCAATAATTATTGGTCAAAGGTCAATAAGTAAGGGCATGTGATGGAAATTTGGGAAAGTTCCCCCCTATTGATAGATACCTAGCTACGCCAGTGATCAGATATGACCAGTGAAGTAGCTAGGTATCTATCAATGGGGGGGGCACCTGGGGGGGCACAGGTTTCTCATGGGGGAGGGTACGTGCCCCCCCCCCATGCCCCCCGTAGCTACGCAACTGGATATGACCACTTGATTATAATATGACGCCAATTTTTCTCTTGCTTCTTAACCATTCAACACACGCTACATTTTGGGGAGAAATATTTTTGCGTTTCATTCCATAACATTAACTTCGCAGTCATGCTTGATATCATATGATATCTACGGTAAGAAGAAATAGTTTTACGCTACAAAGGATTCTCTCTTAATTAATTAAAGGAAATCAAATGTTTCCATCAAATATAACATGACCCCAATTTTGGGACAAACTCCTCCCCCAGAGAAAGATTGTGCCGCTCAGCAACTTTTTTTTTTTTTTTTTTTTTTTTTTTTTTTTTTTTTACAATTGTGCCTAAAGCGTCTGTAGGCAGTGGTGACCCAGGGCTCGGATGGTAGGGGTAGGGTCTGGAGGTTCACTTGAGGGCTGTGATGGTTGGCCCTCGCCCGTGGTGGCGCAGGCAGGATTCTTATAGTGACGCCTGTGATTAGAGGCTCATGCCGCCCCCCTGTGTCCTCTGATGCACTCGCAGTCGAAGGTAGAGTTGATGGGCAGGGCATGTGGGTGTTCTTAGGCCACTCGACGGTGCAGAAAGGAACTAGACTTTATATTCTCCTATTGAAAACCTTGTCAGCCTTCTCCCTCCAGCCTGCCCGACGAATAGTTAATGTATACGTAGCGCTCAGCAACTAGACTTTATATTCTCCTATTGATAACGTTCAGCCTCCTCCCTCCAGCCTGCCCGGCGAATAGTTAATATATAATATATACGTAGTAGCTTTACTGCGTGCGATATTCTTCTTCTTTTTATCATTGATCTATTTAAAGTAAATGTGTAATATCTAACTAAATCCCTTACGAATGCTTAAAGACTGCTTTTTTTTTTTTACATCAGAACATCATTTCACAAGAATTATTTTTTTTCTTCTCAGTTATAGACACTTCTGTTTTATGGGGAGATTGATATGAATATATTGTCTATTCAAAATAGCTACAACGTTATAAAGTTGTAGCTTGTCAGGCACTGGTGGCATACAATAATTTAACTTTGCCTTTATATTTATCTATTTTTTGACTGATGAAAGAAATCGGGTATACTCATCGAGACTTAACTTGTGATATATTATAACACATTCTGGAAGTGTGTCTTTAGTGTAAAGAACAAGGCAGGAGGATGGCAAGTAAAAGAAATTGATACCATAGTTTTTATTTTTGCTCAACAAACTGAAACAGCAAGTATTATAAAAATAGAAAACACTTATGGATAGATGTACATATATACATTTGTAGACCTTTAACCGTTTTGTCCCATACCTAACCTTACTGTTGAATTAAAATCGGCATAAACAAGGAACAAATGACAGCTTCATATGCCTAGTATAAACCAAGGTGGAATAAAAGGGTGGCACCAAAATACACTTTGGGTGGATGGTTGTAATGATTATTGGCAGCGACCGAAGCGAGCTGCTACTTACCATAAGACCCATTCGCGTAAGGGGAGTGGAACAAAGTTTAAACCAAAAAGTGAATAACTACTCCTAAATATTGTCGGATTGAGCTGAAATTTGACATGCTAGTAGTGCTGTCAAAATCAACGGGGGTCTGTGAAACAAACTTTTTGCGTAGAACAAGCCCTTAATGAGTAATTAGCGTAATGAGTTAATTGGCTGGAACGTGGCTCGCTGCCACGTTCCAGCCCGCAAGAACTGAGCCAAAAGCAAAGGGGCCAGAGGCTGAACGCCTATACTTGATAAAGAATAATTTGGGATATGTAAAATACATTTACATCTAAGTGAACTGTTATAATAATTGCAGTGATGTGATTATTAGTAATGTGAAGCTGATGAGATAGTTACAGAAGGAATACCCATGCCTGCAAGACTCGAGGCTGATAATAACAACAATGGGCCTGAAAGAAGCAGTAATACATTGCAGCATTGGTAGTGGTGGTAATATTGGTTCTTGACAATACACCATTTTCTTTTTACCTTGGTGTTGAAATCAAATGACAAAATGAGAAAGGCATCTGGTAAATGGGTTGAAGCAGCATGGGTCACACTATTCGTAATATAAGGGGCCAGAAAAATATTTAAATCTTAATTTCATAAATTTCACGTATAACAGGCAAAGAGGTACGATTATAGGCCATTATGAGGCCGAGAAAAATTATATAGTGCTAGTAAATTTAGCATTAGATGAATAAGAAACACTATTAAAATATAAAATAACTTGATCTGGAACCACACACATAACAATGACAACAGCTGTCATGGCTGTTATGATTGCAGCACAAGGTTTCTGTGAACTAAGAACAGCAGTATTGGCGCTGCACAGGACCAGATTGGTATCAATGAGTGCTTGAAATTATATTTTTCACGGGCATGAATCCTCGTTATGGTTACCATGAGGGCCACAAGGGGTTTATGTATTTGTACGATAAGTACATATTGTAGCATTGTTGTGCTGTGAAGCTGGAGGTCACATTCCCTTCGACGGTATTGAATTGACAGTTCATTGTCTTAGCGCATACACACACACACACAGGGGGAGGATTAACTGTTAATCCTCATTTTTAATAAACATCTATAGTCTAGAGTCTAGACTAACATGGAATATATGAATAGAAAGATAAAATAACATTGATAATAGAGCATCATGCTATTATGCATATAAAACCTGAATCACAAGGAATCTATTTTTCTAGTCAGGAGTTTACCTCTTTTTACATGGGAGAAATAAAACATGGATCATTTGTTCCGTGATGAATTTAAAGCTAAGAAGGCACAACCCTTGCATGGACAGCTAGAAAGGATAAAAAGTATTGTCATTTTCTACGTTACAGTACTGAAGTATCACATTAGCTATGTTGCAAATAAAGTGTACTACTTTAATGACCACTTATATGTAGTCAAGAAGCGCATAACTTTAACTATTATTGTAGATTGGAGATTCTCCAAATATTGAAATGTTTGATATTTTATAATATCAAATATCATACAGCAATAAATTACAGTTATGGTAATGGCAGGGTCTTCTATACACCCAAGTGTTTATCAAAGAATTTGAGTAAAAGATAATATACATCAGCTTATATCAAAACACGGAAGCTGAATCTCATATCTAATCTCAAGGGTTTGATGTTTAACTCCCCAAAAACATAATTACACTTATGAATGCAGATGAGATGAAGTTAACTTCCTGTATGGCCTTAACATGCGAGTCATAGCACCTCTCACTTCCAAGCAAATGTACCAATCTCAATGTTACTTCTGCTACTTAAATCTAATGAGGAATATAAACCTGGTAATTCATACTTTAGGATTCCCTAATAGCAGCCATTCTGGTGGATGATAATCCAAGGCAGAATGTGGATAACAGACATATCTGTATGGGGCAATATATTTTGTATATTTTCTGTGATTTAGTAATATCTGACATAGTAATATATGACATGTAATAAAAACACTTAGTTAATATTTACTATACATATAAACAACTGTCATAGTTTTCACAACCTGTCATGAATAAATCACACTGTGAAAACATTTGACAACGGCAACATTTACAATTCTTATATTATATCATAACTGGAAAATGTCTCGGAAAAATAGTCATAATAACAACAGCCTTGTGCCATCCGTTAGTCCATCAAAGTTTGAGGAAAGGTCAAGTTAAACCCTGAGACTGAAGACCATGTGCAGGAACTGTTCATAGGAGACGGTGATGATGCCGTCCCGATCTGTATCGTGCTGACTGAAGAGCTGAGTCAAATTCTGCAAGATAAAGTAGTGATGACATTACTTAATCCTTATTGTTCAAAACTGAGAATTTACAAGTAAAATGGTTTCTGATGGGAGCAAACTTATCCTTAATGGTAGTAAAAATTTCTTATAATCAAAATCTAGTACATTTTCCCATAATTATGTAATCAAATATTAAAGAACAATGATTTCAAGAGAATGACCTTGATGATTACCCAGGGATTTGTCTTGTAGAAATTATAAATGTCACTCAAACAGTGTATTTTAAGATCATTTGGGTAATCTAATGTGTCTAGATGTGCAATAAGAGGCTAAATCTAAAAGTTTCATCAGATGTGTGAAAAAGCATGTGTAAATATTGGAGCATTACTATTTATGAAGGTCAAACAATGAATGAGGGAAAGAAAAATTATACAAATATATATGAATAAATGAACCTAAATATGTAAATTGAACTTGAGAGGAAAACAAACTAGGTAAAAATAAGGCAGTGAAGGAAATTGACCTAAAAAGTTTAGCCCATTGTCTGGGTTGATCCTGAGTGGTTGAATCACTCATAAAAACTCCATAAACTAACTAACTAACTCTCTCTCTCTCCATGACTCAATCTTTAAAAACTTGTCAAAATAATGATTCACTGATAATAATAGAAAATTCAGTTACGTTATTCAATTATTCGTTATTATTATCATTATATACTAATTTTTTTTTTTTTTTAATTATTGGAGTCCTTTCTCAGATCTTTCACTTCAGTGTGATCAATAGAGTTGGGTGTTGGTATGGAACATGTTTCAGAGTTACAATTTTGTGAATTTGTCATATATAACATTTTGTAAGGGCTCTGGAACAAGTTTTTACAGTATAATGTGCATCTCTGAAACAGGGCAATACAGTGTGATAACATTAAGTACTTGTGTACATTGCATTTCTATTGGTGCTGCTATAATCTTGCCTTTGTATAAGCCACTTCTCTATTCGTGCTGGTATTATCTTGCTCATCACTACTACGTACTGCAGTTTTGTGTAGAAGTCGTGACATGCAATCCTCAGTCTTAACATAAGAATATGCTGATGAAAACTTTCTTCTTAAATATTCTCATCCGTCTAAACAGTTTCTTTATATTTTAAGTGCAATACTTATAAAGGTGTTTGTTTTGATTTAAAACCCTAGGCGTCTCTCTATGTAAATGAAAAAAAAAATAGATTTCTCCCTCCACTTGTAATTTTGGTGTCATGCCTACTGACCACGCAATTATCATGGCTTGAAAGACCATCTGCTGTGGAGCAAAAACACAACTATATGATTGAATTAATTTCAGAGGAGTCGTATAGATATAGGAAAGCAGAACTTGTGAGGTGTCACAATAGTCAAAATGTTTTGTGCTAAAATCTGTTTTTCAAATTTTACTCGGGCTGCATCAGGAGTCTAATACTTGTTGGCACGACAACAGAAATGTCATAATATTTGACAGTCATAAGTGTATGGTGCTTTACTGCATACATCTCATAAACTGTTCTCATTACAGCATGTGATCCAAGACACAGGTGACTGAGAGGAGCAAGATCATGACTGGAGGGCTGGCCACCCACACAGGCAGCCCGGCACCATGGCTCCTGCCAACCACAACTTCTGCATTGTGGTTACTTTAGCTCAGGAAAAGGTGGTATAACTTGATACCCACTGAGCTTAAATTTTGATAGTTCTACGAACAAGTATTCTGTAGAACTAGTGGATGTTCTGTTCCTCATATCATGAAATTATCTTCAATTTTATTTTCTTGTAATCTAGGACCAATTATTATATGAACATTTTGATATATTCAAAACTATTCAGTATGTACAAGTTTGGATTAGTAGGTAGTGACTGATGAAAAATTAATGTGTATTTTCAGTGACCATCTCGTTAAGTGTTCTGCAGCCTCCCAAGTATAAAGCCGAGGGAGACTACAAGAGACTGACACAGCTGTGAATGTCCTGGAACACGAAAAGTGGGAGAGCATTGACCTTGACCTCACCTGACCTTGAGCATTTACATTCCAAGTCTCCATTACTTTCAGTGTCATCAAATCTCTCTCTCTGAAACGTGTATGAAAATTGCTGAAGACAACTGAAAATAATACGTGTGTGTGTGTGACATTGTGAATGATGCTGAAAACAGGAGAGAGAGAGAGAGAGAGAGAGAGAGAGAGAGAGAGAGAGAGAGAGAGAGAGAGAGAGAGAGAGAGAGGAGAGAGAGAGAGAGAGAGAGAGAGAGAGAGAGAGAGAGAGAGAGAGAGAGAGAGAGAGAGAGAGAGAGAGAGAGAGAGAGAGAGAGAGAGAGAGAGAGAGAGAGAGAGAGAGAGAGAGAGAGAGAGAGAGAGAGAGAGAGAATTTGATGACAAAGTAATGAAAATTTAAAAGGTCAATGCTCAAGGTCAGGTCATCCTCTCCACCTTTTCTGTTTCAGGAGATTCACAGCTATGTCACGTCTTTTAATCTCACTTGGCAATAATTGGGATGCTGCAGAACACTGAAGTTATTTATATCAGAGAGAGAAGAAAGAACGATTAGCATTTTTAGGTAGACAGTATCTCTTCTAAGGCTGCCACACTTCCATATTTAACTTTAGAAATTATCCTTGTTCAGTCGGGGTAAATAGTTGGGTGGGTTTGGTAGTGAGAAAACACTGAATGAAGCAGAAGCACTGGGTGCCTCCTAAGTTGCCTACAATTGAGTGTTCAGAAACAAGAGGAGGATCATCGTCGCCCATCGTGTCGGCACAGAGACAGTGATCGACATTGTGTGTGTGTGACGCCACCTCATTATGTGCCTTTATTATGTAGTTTTTTGCTCTAATACTTAAGTTAACTCTTTGTCTTGTTGTTGTTGCTTTTTTGCCTGTATGCCTCCGGGTGATATTAAAATTACTATTATTATTATTATTACCTCAGCGAGATTATGGGGGTGTAGACTGTAGCTGTGTGAACCCACTGTGAGGGATACACTGTAGGTCTGTGGGTGTAGATGAGAAAGAGAATATTTCTTTGAATAATTCTCTCTCACTCCACTTGCACAGACCACAGCATGTCTGCCCATAGCACGTTCACACAGCCACAATCTCCCTGAAACCGTATCACGCACACAAATGTCTATATCATCTATTATAAAATGTCTATATCAAACCACAGCTACCAAATATCTCTCTCTCTCTCTCTCTCTCTCTCACAGCCTACAGGACGACCACAGGATGTCTTCCCACAGTATGTTTACAAACCACAGCCGAACACCACAGGATGTCTTCCCACAGTATGTTTACAAACCACAGCCGAACACCACAGGATGTCTTCCCACAGTATGTTTACAAACCACAGCCGAACACCACAGGATGTCTTCCCACAGTATGTTTACAAACCACAGCCGAACACCACAGGATGTCTTCCCACAGTATGTTTACAAACCACAGCCGAACACCACAGGATGTCTTCCCACAGTATGTTTACAAACCACAGCCGAACACCACAGGATGTCTTCCCACAGTATGTTTACAAACCACAGCCGAACACCACAGGATGTCTTCCCACAGTATGTTTACAAACCACAGCCGAACACCACAGGATGTCTTCCCACAGTATGTTTACAAACCACAGCCGAACACCACAGGATGTCTTCCCACAGTATGTTTACAAACCACAGCCGAACACCACAGCCTCCCACCTTTGAATAATGATCTCTCTCTCCTCAAGCGCCAGTACCTATGTTTACATGCCCCTTACTGACATGACTGTAATCCAAAATAACTCAATAAATGATGCACCTGATAGCATTAGATTTACTATCCTGAACTATATATATTTTTCTAAAGAAGCAGCTTTACAAGTCACATAGCTAAGGAAGAATCCAATGAGTATTCCTGATTTTGTTCTTTCACTATGTCATGATAGATAGTGCATGGCATGATATCATCCTAGTTCGGACATAGGTTTGCTGTACAGTACATGGAATTTTTGGCACTTTTGTCCACTCTTATGTATCATTGTATACAAGAATTAAATTTTACAATCTTTTTCTACCTCCACTGTGAACTGTTTATGTCAGTCAACATTGTTAAGCATTCGCAGCATATTCTTCGTGTTTGTTTTCTAAGGATTTGTCGCCAAAACATCATCGTCATATCTGTACTACTTCGTCCCTTTTCCTGTGATCCGTACAACACTGTGGTGTTCTGATGTCTCCGGGAATAGGGATGACATTACTGCCCTTAAGAGATACTACTGCCAGTTCTATACGTATGTTGCACATATTCTTGCTTTCAAAAGTGAAGACATTTTGATTAACACATAAAGACACTGGTTTCACACAGTCTGCTTTATCAATAGGTAAATCACTATCACAATAATAATGTGCATAATGTGAAACTATATAGTGTCTGTGCATAAATTTCAATGTCTTTACTTATGAAAAGCAAGAGTATATGAAATGCCAAGGACTGGCAATGGGACCCCCTTAATTAAGTGCAGTAATGGCATCTCTTTTCATGGAGACAATGGAAAATTACATGTTTGTACGGATCATGGGAAGAGGTTCTAGTGTGTAGATACATTGATGATGTGATGGCGAAAATTCCTGATAACACTAACATGGAGAATAAATTGCAAATGCTTAGCAGTGTTGACCGACATAAACAGTTCACAGTTAAGGTAGAAAAAGACAGCAAAATTCCCTTCTTGGATACAATGATACATAGAGTGGGCAAATGTGCCAAAAATTCAGTGTACAGCAAATCTACGTTCAAACTAGGATATCATGCACTATCTATCATGACATAGTGAAAAGAACAAAATCAGGAACACTCATTGGATTCTTCCTTAGTGCCCAGAAGGACTCAATGTTATTACCTTAGCAGATACACAAGTTTCCTGATTGTGAATTATACCTCACCACCACATGTGCATACATACTATGTACATAATATGTGCATACACACCAACACCAATCATGCGTGACAGACAGATCCACCTACATGTACTGAAGAGCATAGGTCAATATTGCATCACTCTAATGACCATTGATAAGAACTGTTCATAGCTAAACGTGGCAACGCCACTCTGCTCTGGGTCATGTCGAGAAAATTCTGTGGTCAATGTCTGTAAAAATGAGAACAATTCTTACCCAGGTTTGATGAGTTAAACATGGAACTCATACTCGCCTTCACGACAAATGGCTAATGTTTTAGTAAATATTTTGGGAAAAACTGACGTTAAACAGAAAAAAGAAGTTGTTGCATAAGATTTTGTATGCAGATGATACAACTCTGATGGCGAAGAATGAGAATGAAGCTGATCACCTAAACAATAGCAAGCTGCATACTCAAATAACAAACCCTGGAGTGCCTAACCTTATATAACCAGTATATCTCTGGTGACTACATAACATTTGTATTATTTGATAGGTATCTGGAATTAAGTCATAAGTTTCATGCATTAAATACTGAAATACATAATGGACAGGGAAAACAAAACGAAAAACCAAAAAACATGATCACCCATAGCTTTGAGGCCTACTACTGATTGCCCTGAGAACAACACTACCAATACTCATACTTTCGATTACAATAATTATTCATCAGATCTAAGACTCTACTATATGTGGGTCCTAGCCCTCAATTTAGTATTTACTTAGTACAGAAAGAAAGGGCCAAGATGATGGTAACAGGCAAGAAAATAGAGCAAAATATACAAGTGAGAAGTTTCCCTGTAGAATGTGCAGTGGTGGAGTAGGAGTGTACTCTATTCGTTGCAAGGAATGTGACAAGTGGTGCCATAAAAGATGTTTGGGACAAGAACACCTGAATAGGGTGGTAGATTTATGTTTCCAGTGTGTGTAAGAAGAATCAATGAAAGAGGACCGCCAGAAAAGGAAGAGGTAGAAACTATAGAAGTGGATGGTGGTGTAATAGAAGAAGTGAAACAGTTTTGTTATCTTGGTGACATGTTAGATAGTGAGGATGAAGTGGAGAGAGCAGTAAGAACACGGGTAGCAACTACATGGATGAAGTGGAGAGAGATAGCGGGACTGCTGATAAACAAGAGTATTCCACTGAAAAACAGAGGAAGAGTATTTGAAGCATGTATAAGATCTGTATTGCTGTATGGTTCTGAGACTTGGACTTGGTATGAGACTTGGGCTTTGATGAAGAAGTTGGAGAATGTGTTGGTTGGTTGGTTGTTATTGGCAAATGTTGAGGTATAGAGCTGGGATCACATGGAGAGATGAAGTGTTCGGTGAAGAGGTGGCAAGAAACTGTGGATTGATGGATCTGAGTACAGTTCTGAGAGTAAAGAGGTGTTTAGTTTAGTTAGTGAAGAGTGAGGTGGTTTGGGCACGTGAAGAAGAGAGAAGTTTGTGAGGTATTGGGGAGAGCTGTTAGAGTGGAAGTACCAAGTCGCCATCCACCAGGCAGGCCAAGGAAGATATGAAGGTAGTGTGTTGAAGAGGATCTGGCAGCATGGGGCATTGCAGAGAATGAGGCAATGAAAATAGATAGTTGGAAGCGTATCATCGACCGTCTAACCTCATAAGACGGGAAAAGCTGACGTTAAACAGAAAGATGATGATGATGATGATGATGATACAGAAAGAAGCTGATTTTGAATATCAAATTAAGTTCAGCTGTTTCACTTCAGAAAACTGTAACTATCTATAGAAGAAAAAAATGAAATGCAATTAAAAGAACAAAATAAAAACTCACATGAAGGGAAATGCAGCACTGGATGAAGTCGTCAAAGTATATGTTGCCCTTGCCGGATCTGTCAAAGCGCTTCATCAACACATCAAAGAACTGGTCAGAAAACCTGTGAATAAAATTGCATATAAGTTGGTTGATTCTTGGGTGGATGATGCAGATTCCTGATTAGATTGATTCATTTAATGCCAAAAAAGGGGGAAATGTGCCAGACATCAGAGGTCATATGGCACTCCCTGATTAGAGCTGCGGTAATTACATCTACATACATCTGCCACACACCCCTGATTAGAGCTGCGGTAATTACATCTACATACATCTGCCACACACCCCTGATTAGAGCTGTGGTAATTACATCTACATACATCTGCCACACACCCCTGATTAGAGCTGCGGTAATTACATCTACATACATCTGCCACACACCCCTGATTAGAGCTGTGGTAATTACATCTACATACATCTGCCACACACCCCTGATTAGAGCTGCGGTAATTACATCTACATACATCTCCCACACACCCCTGATTAGAGCTGTGGTAATTACATCTACATACATCTGCCACACACCCCTGATCCCTCTATTCCATCTTATTTCAGAATGAACGACAACAACTGAGCCTACAGCTTCATGTTGCATTGTGCTAAATTAGGGACTTCATAAATATATGTTATACACTAGTTTTTTCCTTATAATTTACATTGCTTCAATACATAAGGATGTTCAGCTGCATCTTAGTATGTATGTATAATTGTATGTGTATAAACAAAAAATCACCCTCAAATATCTGGCTCCCTTAACCCCTTCACGCCCAGATCTTTCCTTTGCTATAAAAAAAATGTCTGTTGTGGAGCCATAAAATTACAAAAAGTAACTAAATAAACCAAATTAGCTAGAGGACATGGATACTAAACAGATCATATCTATAAAATATTGCTTATATTCACTAAAAATTGTCTAATGGTACCCAAATCACAATGGAAATTACGTTCTGGGCCTCAAGGGGTTAAATTCCAGAGCCTTACCAGATCAAGCATTTTGCTGCACCAGCCAAGAACACAAGATGATTCATCAATAAAATAGAGAAGTCCATATGGAATACAATGAAATCATTAACTTCAACATACGGGATTAAGACAAGTCAAGATTAGAAGTGCAGAGAGAGCAAGCTTAAAAATTGTAAATCTGTGTGAACATAAACTTTGTAAGAGAGTATAATGAGGAATATCTTGCAATGGTTTAGTCAGGGAGAGGATGGATCATGAGATACTGAGAAAGACTGCAAGAGAGTGAAGTGATAGGCATAAAATGTAATAGTAGTTCAAAGAAGAGGTGGACGGATGAAATAAATAAAAAAAGCATGATGGGGGATACAGTGACTCAAGGGAAACAGGATGGAATGGAGGCAAAGGAGGAAGGAGGCAAAGGAGAAGTACCAACCTGTATCCAAAAGTTATCACTGCAGTTTTGAGTTCCGGTTGACTGATGCTGCCAGATTTGTCATTGTCAAAGGAGCGGAAACAATTTTGCCAGTCTGTGACATACTTCCACAATGATCCAAATTCATTAAAGTTGATAGTTCCTTCTCCCCTCTTGTCAAACATTCCTGGAAATGGCAACATTTCATTTTAATTTGCAAAAAACTCAGACTTTTGCTAGGAGAAATAAGAATGATCTATCTATACTCTATTACATATCAAGGGAGTTTGCAAACAAGCAATAAAGGAGAAAAAATGACAATAACTTATGTAAGAAATAAGCCTGCGAGACACTACACACCACTAAGTTGAAAATAATAAGCAATGACAAACCAGATTAAACATATGCAGACTGATGCAAAGATATAATGATACATATAGGAAAAGAGGTAGAGAAAACTTGTACAAAAGGAAGAAATGCCAAGCCTGTGGATGTAAACACTGAGAGAGATCCTCACCAATCATCAGCCTCACAGTGTCGGGGTTGAAGGGTGTCCAGTTGCCATTAGACAATGCCGCCTGGAGCTCCCGGGCATCAATGGCTCCACTGCGATCCTTGTCAACTCTGTAAAATAAAAGTACCCATAAATATATCAAAAAGACTGTAAGCTTCCTGTGAATTTATCTTACTCTTAACCCCTTGAGGCCCAGAACGTAATTTTCATTGTAATTTGGCCACCATTAGGCGATTTTTAGTGAATATAAGCAATATTTAATAGATATGACCTGTTTAGTATCCTTGACCACTAGCTAATTTGGTATATTAAGTTACTTTTCGAAATTTCATGGCTAACAACAGACAATTATATATATTAATGGAAAGATCTGGGCGTGAAGGGGTTAAATTGCATCTTTGCATCTTCTCCAGATGTTTTGGACACCAAAGGAAGGATGGAGACGATGGATGAGAGTGAGATGACAGCAGAGTATATGAGTAGAATAGCTGCCTAATCTGCCAGGCCATCTCCTTGAGGATGATTCCTAAAGGGGACGTGGTGCTAGAGCTATAGATAGATAGATAGATAGATAGATAGATAGATAGATAGATAGATAAGATAGATAGATAGATAGATAGATAGATATAGATAGATAATGAAAAATTAGCTGAATGGCATTGCTAATCATATCTATGAAGTATACAGATCACCCAAAAGCATCTACAAGTCCTACTTTTTTTCTCTCTCTCATGCCAGCAGGAGCAAAACAAGAGCATTTATATAACACTAAACTTGATGCCTGTGTCGTGATAAATGAAAACCCTATCAGGTTTGATAACAATAGTTATACAGCCTGACTGAGATTACATAATTGTTATCTGATCCACCAAACGATTACCAGCAAACCCTGCACAATCATCCTTTGTCATGAACCCCAGCCTAGCAAACCATCTGCTGTATATTGACACTATGACATTAGCCAAACTCCTTTGTTATGATTCTTGTATTTACAATTTATTGAAACAAAGGAAAACCATATGGCTATAATATTATTTTTATTTTTTATTTGGTCTTGGTTTTACTTTGACACCTTCCTGATAATACAGTACAAGTATTATCTTTCATTAACCTCATGTGTAAGCAATCTGCTAATTTCCTGCTGATCACTATCAAAGAAATTTGTTTGACCAAAAGGAAAATTCATCTAAAACTTACTGTTGGAAGACAGTGACGAGAAAGTTTCTGTCCGGCATTCCACCCGCCATTCTGTAGGCCTAGGTTGTGTCCTGCTAAGTAAAAATACAAAGGAGTAAGTATCAGAAATCAAATTGAAATTCATAACTGCAAAATCAAAATATCACAGTGACTACCTAGAGAGAAATTTATGAAGTCGAAAACAAAACAAATCTTGTCAATTGTATATCAATTATAAATCTGTTGTAGTTATATAGAGCAAATTCTTATCATGATAGATGCAAGTACTTGATACTCAGTACTATCAAACTATCAATCATTCATATTCAAAATGAGCATGAGGGAAAAAATTGGTACAAATGGAGGACTGCGCGGTTGTTTTCTGAGACATTGACTAATTTTTCCTGGCCAAAAATTGGTGCTTTTTCAGATGGAGATATCTTAATTTTTGGGAAACCTGTTCAAAAGTTTTTTTTTTTTTTTTCATTACCAAATCCTAGGATTGCCGTTTCTATTGATAACAATGTATCTCCATCAGAAAAAGCACTAAAACTTTTCCAGGAAATGATAGTCAGTATCTCAGAAACCAGTGAAGTGACAGAATTGTATGAAAACAAGTGTGCCCCGCCTAACCCCGCATTGGCCAGTCGCCAAGTGGTCCACTCTGCCCCGCCCTGCCAGAAGGATTATTACCCTAACCAAACCGAACCTAACCTCATAACGGGGGGGCTCCGCCTCCCTCGACCCCCTGTGAGATTATTAACATATCTTCCTAAAGGGTGGGGGGGCCTCCGGACGGGGAGGGTGTACCTGTATGTGCTATTAGCAGAGCTGGGCACTAAACACATTGAATGTATTTAAATACTAAATACATGGGAGAAATGTATTTAAATACTAAATACTAAATACATTTTACGAATGTATTTAAATACTAAATACATCAATTGTATTTAAATACATTTGTAAATACAGTACATTATAAATACACACAAATTTTAACATGTCAGAAAAAAATGAATTTCCTTAGAAATGTCCTTGCAATCCGGACATTTCCTTGGCCGTGGAAACGCTGGTTCACTGTAACATCGGGGTTGCCAGATAGTGGGGCGGGTTTATGGCCAAATTAACTGATAAAAAGTATTAAAAAATTTATATTATATGTATTTAAATACAATGTAGTGCCGACCGGGGTAATTTGGTCCTGGTTTTGACAAACTTTGATCTAGTTTCCAGATCTATTGAAATAAACAAACAAAAAGTTAATACAATCATAGGAGGGTCACTACCTATATGTCATTAAAGTTTGAACAAATTTTCATTACAGCTCTGTTAGCAATACACTGCGAAGTGCGGACCGCATTGTTACACTAAATGGGGTAAATCGGACCTAACTCTGGGGTAAATTGGTCATATATATATATATAAAAAAAAACTTTTTCTTCAAAATTTGACAAACCTCCAAAAACTTAAACAACATGTCATACCATGCCCATGGACACTATCAAACATTCTGTGAGCTGTTCTTCACATTCTCTGGTTAGGCGGAAAGGATGACCAACACGCACACGTTTGGGTTCCAGTCTTTGAGTTCCTAGTCTTTCTTCTTTTTCTAGGTCTGTTAGTTTTCTTTTATAATTTCTAAGCATTGTTACTTAATTTAATAATATTTTACACTAGGGCCAGAATTCCCTACACAATTGGGAGTGTGGTTTCTGTTTACCTTATTGGATTCTAGGAAACATTCTCTCTATGAGCTTCCGTCACAAGGCACTTCTTTCGGAGATATAAGATGTTTTTAATAGGAAGGAGATCCGAGTGTATAGGAGATATGAAAATTAAACTAACCTAACCCCACCTTTTGACTCACTAACCTAACCTAATCTAAGCTAACCCACGCTTTAACCTCCAAACTAAAGTCAAATCTGCATTAAAAAAGTGTCCGCGGCAAGGGAAGAACAGAGGCGATGCAGGTCACAAGAGGAAGAAGAGTCAGGCGCACGTAAACACTTGGCTCTCGCCTCCCTATAAACATGTCGTTATCTTCGAAAGTAATGATTTGCGACGGAAACTCATAGAGAAAATGTTTCCTAGAATTCAATAAGGTAAACAGAACCACACTCCCAATTGTGTAGGGAATTTCGGTCCTAATGTAAAATAATACCGTTAGGTTACGTAATCAATGCCCATGTTAGGTTAGTTAACTAGCAGGGAGGTATGAGTGGGCATAGCCCCCCGGTTATGTCAGGAGAGTATTGGTTTATAGGAAGCATTGGTTGACACTGCACATTTACCGTATCCATTAAGGTAAACAGAAATCATTCTCCCAATTGTGTAGAGAATTCTGGTCCTTGAGTAAAAATTGACCCTTAATTTATATACCAGCACCCTTAAACTAATTCCATATTAGCATTCAACAATCTGAAACAAAAGAAACAAGTGCAAATAAGCAGTTAATCCTCACCGTGATATGCCGTGTGGGGTACATTACACTGGGTCCAATTTACCCCGCTAGTGTTTTTGTCACCGGGGTAAATACGGACCCAAACTGAGCATTGATCATACAAAAAAATGAGACAAGATAGAGCATTTCTGATATGTTCATGTTAAAGTAGAGGAAAAACGCTCTATATACGCTTATTTACAAGAATGTACTCCGTCTCGTATTTGAATCCCATGAAAATTCGCCAAATCAGCTGATTTTGTAAACAAACTTCGCCGCAACTTTTTTTTGCTGTCATTTTACTCTTTTTCTATTTTGGTTCCTGGGTTCAGTTACATATTGATATTTATATTCATATTAATACTAGAAAATGTTAAAATGGTCGTTTTACTACATGGGATATTCAAAACTGTTACACTCTTATTTATATTAAAACAAACACCAAAGCAAAGATGGCGGTCCGAATAGAACCGGTCCGTTGGAAGGACCAAATTACCCCGGTCGGCACTACTATTTAAATGCTCATAAAAGTATTTATATACTGTATTTAAATACATGACAACCAATGTATTTATAAATACATTTCTAAATACACAAATTTATTTAAATACGTATTTAAATACAATTGTATTTAGTTACTGCCCAGCTCTGGCTATTAGACAAATATATCATTTGTACAATATGTATATAAATTTTAAAAGTTACGCGGAAGTGGATTAACACTGTACAGTATACTGAGCAAAAAATGATATCTAAAACGTAAGTGGTAATGGCGGTAGCGACCGCGCAGTTCTCGTCCATTATTACCAAAAACTCAATAGTAGTAATAATAGAAAAAATCTACAAATGACAAAACACATTTGTCTAAATCGGAATGCTTCTCAGAATTTTCTTATTAATTTCCTAGATAGTGCCTGCCACTATACTGTACTTCAAACTTAGTTCTGCTAAGCTTTCTTTTTTTCAGTGATTTGGGCTGTTTTCCGAGAGGTTTTATGGTTATTTCCCGGTAAATTTCTAGTGTTTGCCCATACTCTCCCCCTTCCCTCCAACAAGCTTGGGGACCTGTGGGAATGCGGGGTTTTTGGGTGGCGAGCAAATAATGCGTCGGAAGCACGTATTTTTGGAGTAATGTAGGGGGACCAACATTCCCTAGATCTAGGGTAATCTACCTAATCAAATGAATTTTAACCTAACCTCTTAGCGGTGCGGCTCCGCCCCTCTCGATCCCACCCCCCCCCGGATACTCTAACCTAACTTCCTAACAGGGGAGGGGCTCCTCCCTCCCTCGACCCCCCGGTAACCTGACAAATTTTACCTTACCTCTTAGCTTCTTCAACACTCCGGTCATCATTCTGTTTGTGAGGATCGTCAGGCTAACACGTCTTTGGACTTCAAATCATATCCATTTACCCTAAATCTAGAGAATTTTTACAATATCCCTAACTCAAAAACTATGTGGATGCGACGCATATTTTGTACCCCAGCTAAATATCCCGCATTCCACCAGGTCCCCAAGCTTGTTTTGGGGAAGAGGGGGAGTATGGGCAAACACTAGAATAATACCGGTAAGAAGGTTAAGGTTAAGGTTAGGTATACTTTGTGGTTAAGGTTAGGTTAGGTTTACTGAAAACCTATAAGGTTATTGATTCCTGTAAGCTGGGATCTTCTGCGACTTCGAGGGATTCCTGCAAGGACTATTGGTTTGATAACTGGTCTGTATTCTGGGACTGAGAGTGCTGTGAAGTGTGGGGCAGGTGTATCCAGCTTCTTCCCTGTGAATACAGGAGTGAGGCAAGGGTGCGTCCTTGCCCCATCACTTTTCAATGCTTGTATGGACTGGGTATTGGACAAGGTTGTAGATCAAAGTGATTGTGGAGCATCCGTCGGCAACACCAAGATCACTGATCTTGTTTTTGCCGATGATACAGTAATCTTTGCTGAGTCGCTGGAGGTCCTGGTGATGGCTCTCGAGGCGCTGCACGAGGAGGCAAAGCCTTTGGGACTAGAGGTCTCCTGGCTCAAGACCAAGGTCCAGGTGTTTGGAGACTTACTAGATGAAGCAGTACAGTCTGTTCATGCATGTGGCGAGGACATTGAGATCTTGAAAGTTTTACATACCTTGGTAGCGCAGTCCATAATGACGGCGGGTCACGTCAAGAATTCTTACGGCGGATTGGCATAGCCCACGGTGTTATGGACTCACTCAGCGGGAGTATTTGGCACTGTCGGTGCCTGTGCAGAAGGACAAAGATCCGGATCTTCAAGTCGCTTGTGATCCCTGTCTTACTCTATGGTTGTGAGACATGGACACTAAATAGTGACTTGAAGAGACGAATCAATGCCTTTGGTAATAAGTGTCTTCGCAGAATCATGGGGTATCGCTGGGATGATTACGTGTCAAATCAGCGATTGCACCGTGAGACTGAATCGAGACCTATTACCTGCATAGTCCGTCAGCGCCAACTTCGGCTATATGGGCATGTGGCACGCTACCCTGAAACCGATCCTTCCCATCGGGTTGTATCTGTAAGAGACAATCCGGCGTGGAGGAGGCCAAGGGGGCGCCCACAAGGCTCGTGGCTGGGGCAAGTTGATGTTTCTTGTCGAGAGCTGCTTAGTATGGGAAAGGAGCCTGCATGGGAACTCGCGCGTGGTGACCCCCGGGAGTGGCGTCGTAGGGTGGGCGAGGCGACGCGCCCCCCGGCGTATGCCCCCAATGATTGATTGATATAGGGTTAGGTTAGGTTTGCTATACTTTGTTCTATTCAATCACTTCCCTGTTATCTGAGACCCTGACTAATTTTTCATGGCCAAGTTTAAGTGCATTTTCTGATGGAGATACAGTGTTTTTAATGGAAACAGCGACCATAAAATTCGGTGATGAATTTTTTTTCTTTTTCTAAACTATGGGTTTCCGAAAAATAAAACTATCTCCATTAGAAAAAGCACCTATTGTAGGCCAGGAAAAATTATTCAGTGTCTCTGAAAATGACCGCGAAGTCCTCGTCCATTATTACCAAACAAGAAACTAACCCTCTAACTAACCTAACCAAACCCTCTAACCTAACCTAACCCTCTAACTAACCTAACCAAACCTAGCCTATGAAAAAAATAATGTTTGCACATTTCATTGTTACTGTCACGCTCGTTCTGACCTATAGAAACAGTAGAAAGGTGAAAAATATTTGAATCCAGAAATCCAGACACAGTCATGTTCTAAATATTAACCGCATGGGGGTCTAGGGGGGGTGGGGGCGTAGCCCCCCTAGTTAGGTCAGAAGAGTATTGGTCAATAGGGAGTATTGGTTGAAACTGCCGCATATTTGGTAATTATGGAAGAGTTTCACGTTCATTTTCAGAGACACTAACTACTTTTTCTTGGCCTACAATAGGTGCTTGTTCTAATGGTGCTAGTTTTATTTTGCGCAAACCCAAAAAAAAAAAAAAAAAAAAAAAAATTGAGAAAAAAATTAAACCTAACCTTGTTTTAATGAAACCTAACCAACCTAACCTAACCCAACCCAACCCAACCCAACCCAACCTAACCTAACCTAACCTAACCGTACAGGTTTTAAAGAAACCTAACCTAACCTTAACTACAAAATATACATTTATTTTTTATTTATTTTTTTGGTTTGCGCAAAATAAAACTAGCACCATTAGAACAAGCACCTATTGTAGGCCAAGAAAAAGTAGTTGGTGTCTCTGAAAACGAACGTGAAACTCTCCTCCATATTAACCGCATATTTACCTAAGTCCGAATTTTCCTTGTCACAGGGTGGGCAGGTCCAAGGGGGTGACGTTCAGGGCGAGGGGCTGGGAGTGTAGCACAGCACGGTGGGAGTGGAGGCGTGGGTACACTGCAGCTGCGCAGCAATTGAACAGGAAGTGTTCAATGGTCTCCGGGACGTTCCTACAGCAGGGGCAGAGCCTGAGTCAGGGGCCTCGTGAAAGTAGTAATAGTGGTCCTTCCTCCAACCATACACTGATAACTTCCGCACTGATAATATGACACTATTATGACAGGTAGATCAGAGGCTTGACGGTAATACTCCACGTTTGAATCACCGTACACGTCTGTCAGATCGAAATAACTATCAGGGTCTTCACTTTGTTATTACGATTTCTAGACTAGTCTAGCTACGACCTCGGCGGCGCGGTGGTTCCCGTGACGCTGACGCATGTTTACAACTTTACGAGTGAGGTGACGTCATGGCTATGCAGTCAGCTGACGTCATGGCTCGCGCTCATGTATTGCGTCATTCTATGTAATGATCCTTGTATTAGCACTCTTACCATATTCAGGGCAGCACATCAATTAATATATTCACTACACACTACTGCATGACCTGGCTATAACAGCTATGAGGCCTGATTTCCTTCCTCATGACAGGCCCAACCTGACCCAATCCCAGTGGTTCCCAGGAGCAAGGGAATTGCTAATAGAAAAAGTGGACATCCGCATCTAGCTGTTATAAGCTCCCTCTTTAACTACCTGGTGAAATGGGAGTCAAGAAGCAATAGGTTGCACAAGCCCTCCAAAGTAAAGGGTGAAACAGATGACATCTACCCCACCGACCTTGACCTGTCTCAAGAGACGAATCAATGAACTGTCTCTGGACTAGATGACCTTGGTATTACCTATGCCATGTCTACGTCTCCTTGCCTCTTTAGGGGACAATCCACTTATTTATTGAAGAAAACTACTTCATTTGGTAGAAAGGCCGTCAAGAATATAACAAGAGATGAATGGGTGGACTGCATATACTTGGATCTAAAAATAAATCTGACAAAGTCCAACATAAAAAGCTATTATGGAGGTTAGAAAAGATTTGAGGACTGAAGGGAACAATTAGGAAGTGGATGACAGACTATCTGAAAGAAAGGGAAATGAGAACAGTGATTAGATGAGAAATCAAAATGGAGGGAAGTGACAAGCAGAGAATCACAGAAAGCAGTCTTACTGCCAGTAAGCAGTCAATAAAGATAAATCACCTGCTAAACAGTCAATAGTTATATAAGTCTGTTTGCTGATGATGCGAAGTTGATGAGGAAGATAAGAGACCACAAAGATTGCAAGAATTACAAAAGAATATTAACAATACTAAAGGATGAAGTAATAAATGGGAAATGGATTTTAATGATGTTCATGTAATGTACTGGAAATGTAGAAAACTGGAAAATGACCTCGCTGGACGTACACACTGGGACACACGGGGAAATGATGTATTAACAATTTAACACGGAAAAATGAAATAAAAAAAATTAGGGAGTAGTGTTCCTGCATGATTCATCACCAAAGAAGCGGACTTGAGGACTGGACGAATAAATTGTGAAATACTTTGTATCAATAATAATAGTATGTGAACTCCAAACTACATTTCATGTATAAAACTGAAAAAAAAGTGTCTTTTAGCTTAAAAACAGAAAGACAAATGTTTGTAAAATTCTTTACTTAAAAAATTCTATAATTTATAAAACAGAGCCCTTCAGCCTCCCTTTGCCTGGGAGACGAGGTTGTCCAATGTCAAATTTCTATATAGGAATATAATATAGATATATATATAGGATATAATACTTACATTGTCGCCTCCTTTCACATAAGCACATTAACTGGCAGGAATTTCCTCACAGCATATTTGGTAAACCTAAATAACACAAGATGGTAACTATGTTTATCGTCTAAATACATTTAAAAATACTGCATACCAGCAAATTTCTGTGATAAAAAGGCCTCTATGAAAGATAATCCATGATTCAACAAATCCAACATATCAGTATATCTTACATTTTGAAGTTAGTCAATCAGCTAGTACAAAACATGGCCTACTCTTATGTACAGTCTAGAAAAGAAATAAAAATAAGTTCCCTAAAAAAAATTAGGGAATTCCTTTGTTCACAGATTCGTCAGGTCATGAGACATTGCAAATATTTCCTTCACGATTATGTTTAAACTAAAGACAAATTTACCTAACTCTAATTTTTCCCCAAACATGAGGGACATTTTTCTCTCAAACGTGGGGTGGCCCAAAACACAGAGCCGATCGCAAAAAATATATATATATATATATTAATACTAATAATAATGAAAAATAAATAAAGAAATAATTAAACAAATAAATAAAAGAAATTTTAAATAAAACATTATAAATAGCTATATCAAACACATCAAATGATCAAGGGGAGCCGCGACAGATGGCTCCATTATATTCCTGTCCTTGCCTGCTCCAACACTCCTCCTTCTCTTCCCCCTTCTCTCTCTTGCCCTCTCTCCTTCTCTCTTTCTTTCTCTCTTCCCCTCTGTCCTCTCTTTCTTTCTTTCTCTCCTCTCTTCCCCTCTCCTTCTATCTTTCTCTCTCTTCCCCTCTCTCCTTCTCTCTTTCTTTCTCTCTCTTGCCCTCTCTCCTTCTCTTTTTCTCTCTTCCCCTCTCTCCTTCTCTTTCTTTCTCTCTTCCCCTCTCCTTCTATCTTTCTCTCTCTTCCCCTCTCTCCTTCTCTTTCTTTCTCTCTCTTCCCCTCTCTCACACTCTAACACCGTGTCCTCCCTTGTCACAGGGAGTCGTCCTCTACTTACTCGGGGTCGTCCACTAGTCTACATTTTTCTTAACAAAATATTTCTAAAGGTTTTCTACCAAAAATTTAGTTAAATCTAAATCATATATTTTACAAAAAGTAATCATAGTTAATAACAATTGAACTTATTGCAGCTTATAACAAATTTTCAAAACTCTGCAACATTTTTCCCAGTCACACTTTCTTTCACACACATTCATTCCCTCACAGTATAAATTGTAAGCTCAAATATTATTCATATATAAACAAACATAATGAAAATCTCAAAATCATAATTATACATTTAGAACAAAAGTTAAAACAAACCCTTATTCTTCTTTTTCTGTGAATGTGCCAAACTTGGTGTCGACAACTTGCCTCATGATGGAGCTCAGGACAAACTCTGCATTAAATACAGCTGAAATTATAGAAAAATACATGTGAATATTGTGTACATACAGTACACTCATTTATTCCTATGATAGGGATATTTTGTTCCAAATGCCAAATATCTTTTAACAAATTGAATAAAAAGGCAAATGTTCTCTGGCGTCTCTATCCTGAATACCACTGCGTGCATCACTACTCACGCATTTGTTCCTGCAGGAGGTCCTTCACCAGATGTGTATCAGCTTCTGCAGCAATCACTATATACTTCATGGCTTCACTTCTGGGGGAACATAAGAACATAAGAAAATAAGGAAGCTACAAGAGGCCGTGAGACCTACACGAGGTAGTTCCTGTCAAATTAAACATATTCACCCTAAATATTTGCTTGCATATATAGCATATGAATGATGTGCCTAAAGACTAGACTACTGATGACACATTTTATGTGTAAAATCTAAAAAGAATGTGGTAGTAGTGTGGCCACCCATACACCAGTAGACTGTGGCGCAGGCTGCCTGGGAGGGTTAACCATACAGCTCTGAGACAAAGGGCGTAGTTTTTACTCTGCTATCGCCTCCCCCTGAGAGTGCAAGTCTCCTTATTACTTGCTTGTCCTAAGATGAGACTACAAGGAACTAGTCAATTTTTTTAAAGAGTGTGCTACCTCCCTTCCCACTACATAAAGTGTCAATAAATAAATAAATAAATAAATAAATAAATAAATAAATACAGTACCAATTTATCCCTGCATAGCTTGACACCAGAAAATATATATTTTCTGATCTTTGCTTATAGTTTCGAGAATTAATAATATAGGAAGTACAAGAAATAGATGCAAATTCTATCTGCATTACATGTTAAACATGCCATGTGAAGAAATAACTTACTTGTTTTTCTCCTTGATATCTTTAAGTGTTCGTAATTTATTTTCTACTATTCCTCCAGCACAGTCTATGATTTCTTTCATCCACGTCCGTCCAGGTACAATTGATGGAGTGAGGTAGAATATTCTCCCCTGTAAAGAATGTGGTTACAAAAGAATTAAAGAAATGTATACTTTGAACCTGCCATTATTAACAAGAAATGTCAAATAAATATGAATATAATCTTCAAAACCGTTAACTTTCTTTTCATGAGATATAAACTATGTCAAGTAAACTCAATACAAGGTTATGATGATCCATTATTCCTAGAGTAAACATATTTCATGTGGTCACACAAATTGTGTCTAATCCCAGTTCTTCACCATCCATTGCTCACCCATCAGGCAGGTTACTTACTGAACTACAAAAGCCTGGTAGTTTCTTAACAATCCCATTGTTCACTTAGTACTCACATTAAAAAGCTGTCTCCGATTGGGTTTCACTAGGATGTCCCTTAAGCTAAATTGGAAACATCTTTGAAATTCTGGCATATCCAGGAAGTACTTTTCCTCCTCTGAAAAAGAAAATAATATTAGTCAGTATAATGAGAACCACAAGATATGAAAGAGCTTGTATTCTTTTGCCAAGAGTACATCCATTGAAAGATTTATGAGATGATCTAAAATGAAATGGATGGTTGCAATACTTGATAAACCAAAGCACTCTGATTGGGTTTATCAAGGAGCTTTAGCAATTCCTTTCATCAGACACTGTTTACATTTTAAGAAGGCTAAATATATCTGGCTTAGTCTTATGTTTCATTGACATCGACTTATTAATTCTATAATCAGCAAACTTTTCTAGACGAGTTTCTTTTCAAATCACTCTGATTATACACACCCAGGAATTTGGCCTCATTATGAGAGTCAATAATCCACTGCAGTGATAAGACATAGTTGCATGAGGATATGGCACACATGAACTTGACGGTGCGGTGTGCGGTGGGCGTGTCCATCACCAGGTGTGTGGCCTCGAGGCTGGACCGCACCAAGTACCCTCCCAACTCCAACACTTTCTGTAAAGCAAAGGTGGAATAAGCTTGGTGAAAATGGAAGGAAATGATGGAGTCCTTTTTTTTTTATACAATCGGCACACGTGGGATGATATAAAAAAAAACCTCTACATACGTTCACTCCTTCCATTCTAAGCTTTTTATACAATCATTACATACATCAAACACTACTTTCTTACTAGTAAATATCATTTTTATTATTGACTTCTTATATGATGATCTTAACTCACCCTTGCCACAGCCTCCTTAGCCTTGACAGAAGACAGCAGTATGCGAGGCCTGAACTGTTCCTTACTCACCCTTTGCACAGTCTCCTTAGCCTTGACAGAAGACAGACGTATACAAGGCCTGAACTGTTCCTTACTCACCCTTTGCACAGCCTCCTTAGCCTTGACAGAAGACAGAAGTATGCAAGGCCTGAACTGTTCCTTACTCACCCTTTCCACAGCCTCCTTAGCCTTGACAGAAGACAGAAGTATGCAAGGCCTGAACTGTTCCTTACTCACCCTTGCCACAGCCTCCTTAGCCTTGACAGAAGACAGAAGTATGCAAGGCCTGAACTGTTCCTTACTCACCCTTTCCACAGCCTCCTTAGCCTTGACAGAAGACAGAAGTATGCGAGGCCTGAACTGTTCCGGTGGGAGGTCCTTGTTGATCACGGTGAGGTTGCCGCGCAATCCTCCACTCGGTGCTACGGGAGCGTGGGGTAGGCCATTGGCAGCAGCGGGAAGTTGACCTGGTGCTGCGAGCTGGTGAGGCACTGGTGTTGGTGCAGCACCCAGGTGAGGCACTGGGGGAGGCTCCAGGCGTGACCGTTTATTTTCCTGGTCACCTGAAAGTATATAGTGGTGATTAATGAATGCAATGATGGAAAGCTGAAGAACATATTTATGTGACAAGGAGAGGAGAAGTTACCTCTTTTCTTTTTATTAGCTCTGTCCTAAAAAAGCAAGAAAGCAGAACAGTTCAGCATAATAACCTACAAAAAATAGTTCTGAATCAACACAGTCTCTTCATCCCTTTCTTAGTTCTTCCCTCAAGCTACTTTTTGCAAACTACACATTTTCATTATGTTATCCTCTACCATTCCATTCACAGGACAAAAAAAAAATTCTGACCTTTTTTCACACACAAAATTTTTCTCAACATTCCCTTTTTTCACTCACAAAACTTTTTCTCCAACATTCCCTTTTTTCACTCACAAAACTTTTTCTCAGACATTCCCTTTTTTCACTCACAAAACTTCTTAAAAAAAACTCATTCCCTTTTTTCACACACAAAACTTAAAAAAACCTCAAACATTCCCTTTTTTCACACAAAACTTTAAAAACCTCAAACATTTCCTTTTTTTACTCAAAAAACTTTTTCTCAAGCATTCCCTTTTTTCACACACAAAACTTTTTCTCTTCTCAAACATTCCCTTTTTTCACACAAAACTTTTTCTAAAACATTCGAGTAGAAGCAAACAAAAAAGTAACTTACCCTCTACTTCTGCTTTTCTCTTTCTCAATGCCATTTCTCTTATTGCTTTGGCCTTCTCCACAGACTCTTTTGAGACGCTGATGGCATATTTCCAGGCATCTGGGGAAAAATTAAGTATTCACATATTTATTGTGGTCTGTTTTTCTTCAAGCAGCAATCTAAGTCTAGTATAAATCTAAGTTACAGTATATTCGAATCCTACATCATGAAAACTATTTGATTACGACATTATGATGATTGTTATAATCTTTGAAATTACGTAGATACAGACTTGATTGCTTTTGAGAAAATATATGCCCATATTACCAAATGATAATCTTTTACTAATACAAAAATAAGGGTGCAAAATCATTGCTTATACTTCAAGAACAGGAGTATGTAGACTATGTGATTATGTATATGAAGTACTCGGCCTTTATTGACATATTTCACTGTTCAATTTGCAAGATACTACATACAAATAGTGTCAGTTAAATTTAACATTATATTTTGCCCTCTACTAATTTCAGGAATATTGAATTAATTTCATGTTGGACAAAAAAAACCCAGTTTTCGTATTGTTTTGTTATTGTTACTTACAAGTTTTGTATATATATTATTTTTTTGTCAATAAACTACTACTACTACTAGAAAAATTAAATAAACTCACTAAAGAGATGAGAAGCTAGTGAGGCGTCAATCCTGAGAGGGTCATCGAGGTAGTGCTGATAGCGTGTGCCGTGGTAGACCAGCGGGGGCGTGTTCTGTCCCAGCAGCACCTCACTCAGCCACACGCCATTCACAACGGGCCGCTTCCACTCACGGGCCTTGGACACTTTGGCTCCCTCCAATCTGTGGTGGAATCAAGCAACTATCATATAGCCCATAGTAGTCCAGCTTCTTCCACACCATGGGTCACATTGGCACTATAGTCTATTTTATTTATTATGGTCAAAACGCACTAAGGAAGCCACGCCCCCTGCCTCCCCTTCTATTCTACGGGGCAACTGATTGGTGCATTCCTTGTATCATCACTACCAATCACAATATCTTCACTACTTAACAGCGGCGTGACCACTGGACAGAGCAATCTTCACTACAAAGGGATTTTTGATTTTGTCACACACTGTAGTGAAGATTGCTCTGTCCAGTGGTCACGCGCTGTTAAGTAGTGAAGATATTGTGATTGGTAGTGATGATACGAGGAATGCACCAATCAGCTGCCCCGTAGGATAGAAGGGGAGGCAGGGGCGTGGCTTCCTTACTTGCATTTTGACCATAATAAAAAAAATAGACTATAACTTTACATTGAGGGCAACAAATTAAAGTATCTATATACAGTAGAAGCTCAATATAACGGAATAATTGAGCCAAGGCCGATTCTGGTCAATCAAATTTTCATAGAACTAGATCGATATAGAGATAGACATGCAAAGACAGACCCATTGATGGACTGATGTAAACAGAGTGCAAGGCAGACAAATGGTGATGGACAATCTGTTGATGACTTACTTTTTGCATACTAAAAGATTGTTATGACTGGAGAAGTATCCGGTATAGTTTGCTCCCACCAGCTGTAACATCAACTTTATGATGGCCCGTTCTTCATTCTCAAACCCACTAATGCTGACTTGAAGCCCGTTACATGGCTTGCTGTCATTCCTGTAAAACATGCATGGATTATCTTTCAATGGATAAGTTCTGCTGAAAGAAAGGTTGATTCAGTTTCACAAATAATAAACATATTCATATGTACTAATACATTGAAAACATCTCAACTACTAATCCATACTGTATTTTTAACGAGGTGAAAATCCTGACTCCTAGCTGCTTATATAGGTACTGATATTTGATGCCAGGAGAAGGGAATACTACGTTCTTTTTAATTTCAACTGTATTGTATCATAGTTAACCATATCATCAGGGAAACATAGGCATAATTTTAAGCATGAGACCTTAACCCCTTGAGACCCAGAGTGTAATTTCCATTGTAATTTGGGTACCATTAGACAATTTTTAGGTAATATAAGCAATATTTTATAGATATGACCTGTTTAGTATCCTTGTCAACTAACTAATTTGGTATATTCAGTCACTTTTCGTAATTTTATGGCTGGACAACTACAATTTTTTATAGCAATGGAAAAATCTGGGCGTGAAAGGGTTAAAATAGAATAGAATTTTCGCCTCGTTAAAAAAAGACTATAGACTACTCTATGCTGACGCCTGCTCCTTATAACTCCCTCCTGGGATTGGCCGCGGCAGATGTGGTCTCCATCAGCCCCTATCCATGCACCTTGTCCCTGCTACTCCACTCCTCTCACTCTTACACCTCATGGCTTTCTCTCTCACATACTCTGACACTCGACATTCCGGGGTTGTGCAAAATATTGTCAGTGCGAAATCCTGTAGACCCCTCAATTCCTCGCTCTTATTTCACTAATTTTACTGCTTAACTGCTGCCCAGATACACGTTACAGGCAACATCGAGTCACTAGCTTCCCATGAGAACACTTACAAGTAATAATAGTTACTCAAAAGCTTAAAATATCCACGTCAAAAACAGTCAGGTTGTGGGAACAGGAATATGGTTATCATGTATTATTTTATCAACTATTATTTAGTAAGTGTTCTCATGGGACGCTAGTGACTCGATGTTGCCTGTAACGTGTATCAGGGCAGCAGTTAAGCAGTAAAATTAGTGAAATAAGATAGATGAATGGAGGGGTCTACAGGATTTTGCAGTGACAATATTTTGCACAACACCGGCTTTACCAAGGGTTGTCTTCTCACACTGCTAGCATCTAATCCACACTGGTATGTTATATCTTTCTTGTCATTTCACTTTCTGCCCTCACCAGGTGACCCAAGCATCTCAGGGAGTCACATTCCATCACCGCCATCACAACACAACTCTTTCCTTCTTACCTGCTAGACATGATATATCTTCTATATTCCCTTTCCGCATTCATTCTGCTGACATTCCTAAGCACCTCTCAAGCTACTTATTTCCATAGTTTGAATACTGGACCTTTAGCTTTTATATATATATTTCTTTTCTCTCTCTCCATGCTTCCATACTTGCTAAGGATAAGAACTACAGGTTGAAGTTCCCAAACTCGGCAACACCCAAAACTCTGCTATGGTTCCGGATTTTCCAAAACACGGCAGAACACCCAAAACCCAGCGCGTAGTTGCCGGGTCGGCCGCTAGGTGCCACCACACTAGGCCGCTTGGTTTCTCCCGCCGATTTGTTTGTTGTTATTGTTCAGTGGTGTTGTGACTGTAGAGTTGTGTACACTGTTATTTTGTGTACTTCTACAGGTCTGTTATTGGTATTATAGCTTTCATGCATTTTTTCCCCTTAATATATCTACGTTCTAAAAGTCGGAAAATTCCATTACTCGGCTCGGCGCTGGTCCCGAGGTTGCCGAGTTTGGGAACTTCAACCTGATAACTAAGAAAAAAACTATACTAAACCTCAATAAATTTAAAGTAGACTAGTTCAGCACATGATATGTATGAGAGCCTGTCTGAGTGGTACTTACGCATAGGGTGTGGGAAGATGAATGGCTTGCCAGGGGGGAGCCATTTTCCCTCTCAAGAGGACATCATTGAGCCAATATATTGTTATACATCGTTTGTTTTCTCGAACAGCTTGCATGAATACTGGTGACTTTTGGTGCTTGCACAGCAGATGAGTGACTTTGGAGGACTCATAGATAGACACCACCTAGGAAAGAAAAAAGCATGAGTGACTTTGGAGGACTCATAGATAGACACCACCTAGGAAAGAAAAAAGCAAAAAAACACAAATTAGGGATCAAAACAATCAATTCATACTAACATTTTTGCAATGGTATATAGTTCATCTTTTATTCATTCAAATCATCCCCACAAAGAGTTGAGATGATTATTTAGTAATGGTCTCTGCAGCACACTTGCCTCCCCGCCATGCTGGTGAATCAGTCTTTTCCAGACCAGCAGTGTTTTGGAGACCACCTCCCCGTGATAGTCGGCGATGTAGAACACACACCCCACCAGACACAACTCACGAGGCACTGCAAGTTATGCATCACTAGTTACACAAGTATAAAAACACAAATGTCATTCAATTTCATATAATAAATAATGCAAGATTTTTTTCAAGCAGCACTATGAATACAAATGCTCAGGATAATGAGGTCATTTTGCTCATCATTGAATTTGATGTGAACATGATCGTCACCACTACCATACACTCGGCTTGCATTATCCCAGACTTACGTTCCTGGAAGCCCAGTTGGATAATGAAAACCAGACAATTAAATACAAAGTTTATGGGGTGTAGAAGGTTCCATTCTGAGGTCATCTTAATTAACCCTTTCCCATTCCGGGGTTCAGTGAAAAACTGTACTTTTCGCGTGACCTTCACTGGCGGGCATTTAGAGCAGTTGTATAGAGATGGTTTAATTTTAATGCTCATAGTAAAGTGACTATTCACCATAGAGAGCTCAATCAGGTCTCATTTTGAAGCTTAATAATTGTACTACTGCATCACAGTACGTATAGCCAAAAAAAGAAAAATCATCATTAAAATAAAATTTTAAAAACACGAGTTGAAATTAGCCAATATGCAAAATTTTTAAATTATTTTAAAAGAAAATATGCCCCCCCCCCAAAAAAATAAAATAATAAATAACATTTAAAGGCGGGTACAGTTGTTGCGTACCCGCGTGTGGCATCATCGCTGCGGTGCACTAGTCTGTCCCTCGGAACACCACGGCATATAAAGGTATAGAGGAACGGAGACAGTTTCTTCCTGACTGTTCTGAACTGGATTAAGTTTATTTTCAGTATTTTATATTTGATTTACAACCTTTTGACATAGTAAGTGTTTGTAAAAAAAAAAAAAATTTGGCTGGTGTATTTTTAATGAAAATTTAAGGTATTATCCGAAATAGCCCGACCCCAGATAATCCAAAATAGCCCTTGAACCCAGGTTTTCTGAAGTGTTGCTGTAAAAAAAAAAGATAATTATCTTTATCATAGAAAATTTTCTTTGCATCTTTTTATTCTCAAAACATTATTTTAGATCCATGGAATAAATAAGGATCCTATGTGAGTAACAATATGTACTCTGTAGCAAAAACTTTCCGTTCGTCGGAAAATGAAAAAAAAGCCTGAAAATGTCTGAAATAGCTCCAACTGAGTCTTTGTTTTGCTGTTTGAAATCTGTCACCCCGAGACTCCTCCACAATAAAAAGCATAGGTAAACAAATAATAACTCACACATGAAGCTTGTGTCATGGCCGACAAGGTGGGGGCGTGGGTAGTGTGGCGCAGCGGGAGCCATGACGGAAGGGGGAGCTGCAGGGTGTGAGGGTGGTGGTGGACGAGGGTAGCCGTGGCCCGGGACAACTCCGGCCGGAGTGCCCGGCACAGGTGGCCGCACCAAGTTGTTGGTGACGGTGCCAGTGATGTTGCCCAGGGCCCTGCGCTGGTACACCATCACGGGCTCCCCGCCACCCACTGAGGAAGAACACTGCATGTTTAAATGGTTGGTAAATATAGGGTACTTAATATTGAGATTGAGTGAGAATCTCAAACCTCTTGGTTAAGACAGCAAACATCCCTAAAAGAACAAGTGTGCATATATGTGTGACTATAAAAATATCAAATATATCTGAGTGATATATATATATATATATATATATATATATATATATATATATATATATATATATATATATATATATATATATATATATATATATATATATATATATATATATATATATATATATATATTATATATATATATATATATCACTCGGGTATATTTGATATTTTTATAGTCACGCATATATATATATAGAGAGAAGAGAGAGAGAGAGAGAGAGAGAGAGAAAAGAGAGAGAGAGAGAGGAAAGAGAAGAGAGAGAGAGAGAGAGAGAGAGAGGAGAGAGAGAGAGAGAGAGAGAGAGAGAGAGAGAGAGAGAGAGAGAGAGAGAGAGAGAGAGAGAGAGAGAGGGGGAGAGAGAGAGAAGAGAGAGAGAGAGAGAGAGGAGAGGGGAGAGAGAGAGAGAGAGAGAGAGAGAGAGAGAGAGAGAGAGAGAGAGAGAGAGAGAGAGAGAGAGAGAGAGAGAGAGAGAGAGAGAGAGAGAGAGGAGAGAGAGAGAGAGAGAGAGAGAGAGAGAGAGAGAGAGAGAGAGAGAGAGAGAGAGAGAGAAGAGAGAGAGAGAGAGAGAGAGAGAGAAAGAGAGAAGAGAGAGAGACAGCAGAGAGAGAGAGAGAGAGAGAGAGAGAGAGAGGAGAGAGAGAGAGGGAGAGAGGGAGAGAGAGAGAGAGAGAGAGAGGAGAGAGAGAGAGAGAGAGAGAGAGGAGAGAGAGAGAGGAGAGAGAGAGAGAGGAGGACGAGAGAGAGAGAGAGAGCGCGAGCGAGAGAGAGAGAGCGCGAGCGAGAGAGAGAGAGAGGGGGGGGGGCCTACATAAGAGTTAAGCAAGTGGATAAATTGCTCTTAAGGAAATAAAACTAATTCAAGAAGTATTTTCAAAGTAAATAAAAGTGATGAGTTTAGTGTAAATATGGATGCCCATCAAAGGTCGGTGCAGATAGCCCCACTTTCACAACAACACTTGAGGCATCATCAAAAGACTCTGGGAATGGATTTGTATGGAGAGCTATTGTATGCAAATGATTTGTTGCCTCTAATAGCGGATAGCTTGGTATGGGCAATGGAAAGTTAAGTGAAGTACAGAATACAAAGGCTTAAGAATAACTGTAGGGAAGTTTAAGGTGAAGATAAATAATGTAAACATGTGAACATTACCTTGAACAGCTTCTTGTGGAAGACCAGGCTTTTGTACCACATGAGCAGGCACTTCCATGGGGGCCTGGGGGACCTGAGGAGTCTGAGGACCCGGAGGTAGAACGCCTCCCTGGTGTACTCCCCCGGCGAGGCGGTTAGTGAGGTGGATGGCTAAAGCTGTTTTTGTTTTGGGATTGACCAAGTTTTGCGGATTGACCAAGTTTTGAGGCACCGGGGAGCCCTGAATGGCCGCAGCATGAGTCATGAGTGGTCCATCAGGCCGCTGGATGGGGGAGTGGCCGTGTGGGGAGGCCAGGGGCGAGACATGTGGCGTGAGCTGCTGCTGAGGCGTCAGCTGCCCACTGGCCACCATGTGAGGTGAGCCTTGGCCAGGAGACACCACCCCTGCAGGCTGACCCACGGGTAGCCTTGTGGCAGGGGCCGACTTGGTATTGGTCTTCCATGGGGAGACATAGGGAGGTACTGGGCTCCCTGTACAGCTGGCTGCTGACCAGGCTGCTGTCCCGGTTGTGGCTGTTGTTGCCAAGCATGGGGTGACTGCTGTGGGGTGCCCACCTTTTGTTGTTGCTGTTGTTGCTGCTGCTGCTGTTGTTGCTGCTGTTGAAGAAGTTGCTGGCGCTGAAGTATTTGCTGGTGCTGTTTTCTCAATATGAAATATGTTACAACTTGCCTTTCTTTGGAATCTAACTGCCCCAAGTATTCACTTCGTTGGGCATTGTCTAACTGCTGAATGTGCCTAAAATGGGCTGGAATTCTCTGGATGAGCTGAGAAGCCTCTTGTTGAGTCAAGTGTGGGAAATGCTGACATAGCTGCTGTATTTGTAACTGGAGCTGCTGCATGTGCTGAGGCAGTAGCCCTTGAGGACTTTGCTGTTGATTAGGTGCAGCTGGAGCCTGTGGCCGCAGCCCTGCCTGTTGAGGAGGCTGCTGCTGCTGCTGTGCCTGCCACCCTGGCTGCCCCACAACAAGTCGAGTCCCAGGAGGATGCTGCCCCTGGTACTGAGGCTGCCCCTGGCCAGGCCAGCCAGGCCGGACACCCTCCCCTGGAGTACCGGGTGAAGCAGCTGGAGGTGCTCCAGGAGCCTGTGCCCGTAGCTGGTTAGCTGGGTAGGGGACACCCACAGTGCCAGGGGCGACAGGAGCCATGGTGGGTCGAAAACCTGGAGTACCTGGGGCTCCACTTGGCCACGTGGAGGCTGCTGAGCCAGGGGCAGGCGGGGTTCCTGGCGTGTGCATGCCGGGGGCTGCGGGGGCATAGCGAATACCCTGTCTGTACTGGAGAGATAAAATGCATCTTTAATTGAAATGCAGAAAAATAAAATAATCAAGGAGACTCATCAATTTCGGGCATAATGAAAAAAAATAATGCCCCTTCCTCGATACAAAACTAGCAACAGGCATCATTAACCCTTATGCATCATACGTAAGAAGATATTCTCTTCTAGATGCTCAGCAGACACTATCTTCAATGGCACCACCACATCATACCACACCCATACACAGACTGTTGTAAACATTCATAATTCTTAATTCTTCTTACACGCACACTGACACTTTACTGGGTAGTGATCACAAACATCAGGGAAAAACCAAAATTTCATTACTTATCAAAAGTAACTCATGATAGTGCAAAACTACATACATTGTGAAGTATTTAACGCCCCTACTGACATAGCTACTCACCCAACTCAAGACATTTCATTCACCCTAAGAATGCAATGCCCCCATATGACATATTGTCACACTCAACAGGAGTGCAATGGCCTCCATACGACGTTTTTACATCATACTGAGACATACAAAACGCACAGCAACAAAACACCCCACACATTGAAATATTATCACATCCAGCTGAGACATGGCCCCAGGGTTACTAATTCATCACATTTCCTCACCTGGACACCCGGAGGTTTTCCTAGTCTTGGCTTTCCTCGTGCCAGCTGGTCCTGTTGCTGTTTTTGGTGAAGCTTTTGAAGGAATGTCTGACGGTCATTTGGAGTCATCATCTGCAGCTGGTGCGGTGTTACTCCGTGAGGAAGGCGCACCACTGCACCTGGTATGGCAACCTGGTGAAATATTAAGTATTAAGTAGAAAGATCTACAAATAAATTATGGATGATAACTCCTATGTAATCATGGATCACTAACTCTTACACAGTAAATTCAGATTTGCTCTTGTTATTGGTTAAAACAATGATACTGCTCACGGTAAAGCATGTTACCGTGTGGACTTGCTGGTTTGGCATGGTGTTAGGCATGCTGTGCTGCATTGCTCCCGGCGCCACCTGTGACACTGCTCCCGGCGCACGCACAGTGGGGCCCGGCATGGTGAGAGGCATGGTGGGTATTCGTGGTCCTGGAGGAACCCCTCCCGGGACACCAGGACGAGTGCCAGGAGGGGTGGCTCGGGCTGTGGCAGGAGGGGTGGTTCGGGCAGGAATTGGAGGAGTTGCTCGAGGATTAGCTGGAGGTGTTGCCCTGGAGGGTGTGGGGGGGTTCCTCTGGCGGCCACAACAGGGGTCACCTGAGCAGGGATGGGAGGGGTGGCGCGGGAGATGGGAGGAGTGGCACGTAACGTGTTGGGCGGAGTGGCACGAGAGGGAATGGGAGTAGGTGCTCGAGATGGGTTTATTGGTGCTCTCACAGTGTTTGGAGGTGCTGCTCGGGCTGCAGCTGGTAGACTGGGACGAAGAGCGTTTGGCGGAACAAGATGTGAGAGGGCAGGCGCTACAGGCCTAGATACAACACCTGAGGACATAATTGAAATAGTTAGTGCATGCCTATCTTATACTTTGCATGCCATTACTAAACCCAAATATTGTTTTACAGCTGAGCACTTATTTCTCTATCTTATGTATCTGTTCTGATGCCTATTCCTTGAAACTCCATCAAAGCTTATGGTGGTGTTCACAACCAGCACTTCTCATCTATAAGCTTCTTGGTTCATGAAGGTCCTGCCACTCTCCCCCTTCTCACCCTCCTCTTGCACTGAAGTAATCTAACACTCCTCCTTCATTTTGCACCCACAGTCTCTTACTTATGTGTCCTTCTCATCATTCCATTCTTCCCCCATTAATCCTTTAAAACCAAACAGTGCTGCATCGGATTACCTCTGCCATTCCACTGCTCATTCTCTTACCTAAAGCTTATACAGTACGTAAATAATTATAACCATAAAAATCCATACTGTTTACACAAGAGAGAGAGAGAGAGAGAGAGAGAGAGAGAGAGAGAGAGAGAGAGAGAGAGAGAGAGAGAGAGAGAGAGAGAGAGAGAGAGGAGAGAGAGAGAGAGGAGAGAGAGAGAGAGGAGAGGAGAGCGAGGGGAGAGAGAGAGGAGAGCGAGAGCGAGACGAGAGGGAGAGCGAGAGCGAGAGCGAGAGCGAGAGCGAGAGCGAGAGCGAGAGCGAGAGAGAGAGACGAGAGAGAGAGCGAGAGCGAGAGAGAGAGAGAGAGAGAAACTATATATGTAGATAGTGCAAGTTTTTTCTTCTTAACATATCAGGTTGAAGTTCTTATCTGTACAATACTGCAACAAACATATTTATCCCCATATAACTTGCGCTTACACAACACAACAATTTAAAATGCTCTGACCTTGAGGCATCATTATTGGAGGGGCATCAGGTGGTGTAGAAATTGGGATATTTGTTGCAGGGGGCAGACTGACCATCTGGACAGAACTCTGGGGTGTGGGAGGCATGGTAGCAGGTGCTTCGGGATTCTTTGGACCGACCATCGAAGGATGAGGCAGCTGTGATAGATCGGTGAGAGTCTTGTTATCCGGAGGGAGAATTAACCCTGGTGCCTGGGGGCTTGGTTGACTAATACCCTGACTCGCTCTTTGGGTTGCTAGTCCTTCACTTGCTGTCTGGAGTGAGTCTTTTAGGGCCGTGGTTGGCTGAGGGGGTAGTGGGGGTAGTGATGGTGGGGGTGATGCTACAACTTTGGCTGAAATGGGTGCTGTTAGTGGTGTCTTGGGCTTGTCTTGGATAACAGGGGGGGCGGCGGTGGCGTGGCAGCGGCAGACATACGGGTGGTCATGGTAGGTTTGGTGCTTGGTTGGCGCCATGTCTGAGAACTCTTCAGCTGGTCAAGCAAAGAGATTCCCTTTTTACTGTCTTCTTCCTCATCACTAAATTGAATAGAATCAAATAATGATTTCTTCTCGGGCTCCTCTCTCTCTTTCTTAATGGTTTCTTTGATCTTTGGCGGCTCAATCTTCTCAATCTTCTGAGTTTGTTCCTTTTTAGTCTTTCTCTTCTTCTTTTCTCTAACCGGCCTTGGCTGGGGTACTTGGCTGGTCTGTGATTTTGCCAGTTTCAAAAGACGTGGATGATACTCAGTTTCATCAATTCTACTTCCTTCCTTAATACAATCTGGCACCCAGTCTGGAGTCACAATGTTGACATCATCCTCATTTTCTAGAGCACACTTGTATTTTGCCTGTTAGAAAAAATAAATTACATACAATGTAAAGGCTTCTTAAACTGTTCTCTAAAGAAAAAAGAAAAGAAATCATAAAAAAGTATACATGATAATCAAAATATCTTTGTTACATTGTTCAGCATATATAACATTTCATGAAAGTGATCAATCAAATCATCTATGATAAAAAAAATGCATGGATGAAAAACTTAATAAACAGATTTTCATTAGTCACACTGGCAAGTTAAGCAAAAGAAAGTGGCTTCCTTTCACTGATGTATTGAGAGAATGGCTTCAATAATACTTACCCCATCAGGTTTACCAACTATGAGGTGTGTACATGACTTATTGAACTGCAGGGAAAACTGTCCTCCGTTGTATGTTATCATGGCCCACACCGACAGCGTGTCTGGCAGGCCAAGCTGAGACACACAGGCTTTCACCCCTGAGAAGACCTGCGTTGTGTCCGGGGAGAACCCTGTCCAGCTGTATGGCTTTATTAAGGAAACTAGAAATATGACTAAAAAAAAAAATCTTTATCAATAATAGTCATGTTCTCTATATTAACCCTTTCACGCCCAGATCTTTCCTTTGCTATATAAAATTTACTACTGTCGAGCCATAAGATTACGAAAAGTAACTGAATATACCAAATTACCTAGTGGACAAGGGTACTAAACAGGTCATATCTATAAAATATTGCTTATATTCATTAAAATAATCTAATGGTAGCCAAATTACAATGAAAATTACATTCTGGGCCTCAAGGGGTTAAAAGAATATAGCTATGATTCAAATGAAATAATGGTGTCAATGGCATAAGTTATGTCACTGAATTGCATCACATCACAATTAGGTTCAGATTATCCATTGATGACAAACATTGTAAAGGATACGGCAGCTGTTTCCCACATTTAGAGGAGAGAATGACCCATCTCTCATTCACTACAGGCTTCTCATAGATATCCTTGACTTCTCCAATTTCATTTTCGTCCGGGTCTTCACCGGTGATGAGGTGGGTCATGAAGTCTGTGATGTGGGCGTCCTGCTTGGCTCCTCCATCCGTCAAAAGTTTCACGACCTAAAATATGAAAGATTGTAAAATACTCATCACCCTTATTACCAACAATAACAGTTCTGTATATATTTTCCTTGTATTATTATGACCATTTTTAGTCTTAAGCAGCAAGTCAACATACAGACACTTAATGAAGAATAATATAATGAGAACATTGTACAGGAACTACCGCGTGTAGGTCTCACGGCCTCTTGGGGCTTCCTTATGTTCTTATGTTATACAAAATGTAAGTACATATAACACCAGCATCAACAGCATGTATCAATTTTTTTTGCCTGTTTACCATCATTTTTTATGAGACATGGATTATTTCTGATTTTTCATAACATGGATCCACAAACACAAACATACAGCCTCCCTATGATGGTAGAAAAAAGAAAGAAAGAAAGAAAAAATAACCTCCATATCCATACCTAGAGGAAAAAAGGATTGCCACCCTCAGCTCCTGCTGGGATTTCGAGATCACAACTCCTCGGCTTACATTCTGTACCTATTCTCTGCGATTACAGGAAGTTTTGACGGAATGCACTTTCGACGGTAGAAAATGGAAGTTTCGACGGTACCGTCGAACCCCGTCGAAACTTCCAATATGTCTATCATAGAGTAAAACCTAAAGGTATTTTGCCATTGAGAGGATTAATATAAAATGCAAAGTTACTAGATCATTGCCCACCAAAATTAAAGTGAAAAGCATATACAGCAATGAGTGTCCTCCCGCTGTCGTTGTCGCCCCCCAAAAAAACCAGTAGCGAAATTTGAAACCATATATACTTGCAGATACAAGGCATAAAACAACACTGGAACAGGCTAGATTATACAGTCATCATATAAACTACTGTGTATCATCTTCAGTGACACATGAAAATCAGTAGTGATGCTATAATTCGTAATATATGGCGTCTGGCGACATTAGGGCTGGTGGCAACTAAAGTGTTATCTACGGTACGTAGTCTACTACTTCATTCTACCATACTTTATATGGTACAATATTAATAGTACTTACATACTCTCTTAGCCCCCCTTCCCCCCCTTGTGTTTTGCACTACGCCTCGCCCCCTTATGAAAAACGGTGATTTGGACCAAGAAGTTATTAGTGAGGACACAAACACATCAAAATCTATTAGAATATAAATAAAAGGCTTATTTTTATAATAGCGGAAAGTTTTGAACCCAGAAATACCCAACTTTTACCCATTTAGCGTGCATATATTGCCTCTGCTTGGGTGTTATATCATGCAATACAGCCCCAAACCCCTTACATAGTCTTGAATATCGCAAGGGAACCCGTAAATTGAAGTAAAAAGCATAAGAAAATACGAGAATAAGATAAGTGAAGCCAGAAATACCCAGGTTTTACCTATTCATCGTGCATATATTGTCTTTGTCAATGGGTAATATCATGCAATACAGCCCCACACACTGTCTTACCCCTTACATAGCCTTGAATATTGCACGGGAAGCCGTAAATTGAGGTATGAATATAAGAATAAGAATAAATTTCCAATATGGCTGCTGTGACGTCATCAAGAGCTGGATCAGAGCTCATCTTGATCTTGACATCCAACTCGAGAAAAAAGACAAAATTCACCACAACAAAAATCTACTTTTTAACAAAGCTCTTATAAATCGTGATAAAATATGGGCTAATAGTATATGATGTGTGTATCCTATAAACAGTAACAGATCCTTGTTTAGTGTTGAAACCATGGAGCAATACATGTTTTGTTTTTTCGATAATTTGACCCATTACACCACTAAGTCAGCTGTATTCCTTGAGAAAACACGTGGAAAACACGTCACATAAACACACACAAACACACTGCGCCTGTAGGCATAGCTAATCACACACAAATAACCTCACCACTCATTTACAAGGAGGAACAAGGTTGGCGTTAAAATGTAAACAAAACCCCCCTAAATTAAATAAACAAAATACAGCCACCAGCGCGTGATTAATACATAAAACTACGCGGAAATATCGAAATATATTAAAACACACAAAAATCCCCCTATATTTAGTGTAAAAAAGAATTATCAACAAAATATCGCTAATATGTACGGTGTTACTAAAAGATGAAATAATATTTCTTTTACGAAGGCCTTAAAACACGGACACTTATTATGGAAAGTCATACGAGAAGCTGGGCTTTTCAACAAGGGTATTCAATCCAATATCAGTCCACGAATAAAAAAGTGGATATTCGTTTTGAAATTCGTAATTGGCCCCTCGTAAAATGGTGGCGAGCCCAGGAGCCACTCAGAGGCCTCGCTACATTGACAGCGAGTCAGAGGTCTTGCTACATCTCTCAGCCAATCAGCGTTCTTGAACCAGCTGGGCGCCGGGCGGCCATGTTTGTTGTTTACCCAAGATATATAGACTTATTTAATGGGAAATAAGGTGAAATTTACCCTTAAACACCTTATTTATGGCATATTAGTAATACTAGGAGTATTATTAGTGATAATTATAGGGTGGACGATAATACATTGCAGCCATGTTAGCCTTTCCGCGTAATATTCTCCCTGAAATATATGACAGCATAGTTTGAGGCCGGTATATTAAATATTTTGACGTGTTTTCGCTAAGTGTCTCCCGCTGAATACTACAGAGACGTACCCAGGGTATACCTTGATGCGCTGATACTAGGTTCGAGACCCGCGTGCCCGAGATTAGCTTCTATGGACCACTTCTATGGCCCGCGGCGGGTACGGGGCTGACGCCGTTATAGTGGACGAGAACTGCGCGTTCACTCTTTAGTTCAGACACACACTGGGGGGCTAACACCTCACTTAGCCTGTCTCGCTTTACCACATACACCACACCTGTCACTACACACCTGTACGGCCTCGCAACACACCTGTTGCCTGTGTATCACCGTAAATAAATGACTTGGAAGGTTCGACGATTCACTAGGTTGGAAGTTTCGACGGTGTCGTCGAAAACGCATTCCGTCGAACCTTCCTGTTACCTTACCTGCTCGCAGAACAGGGGCTGTAGCGTGAATGGAGACAAGCTCATTTTGTCTCTGCTCAGCCAAGGAATCAAATCCGCATCTTCCCAGACTTCTTGGATCTCTCGGTTGTGACCTATGTAGGCTGTGCTCATAATTATAGTCATAAATCTGCTAAGAACCTCACTGGGAGGGTTTTGTCCCCCAGACCCCCCTTTTTTTTCATTTCCGCCTGCTGTTGTAGGGGTTAGAAATACTCCTTATGATGAGAATGAAACGTTGCCGGACAGCTCCTCACTCACAGATATCCTGAGAACAACATTACTGAGGTCTGGACAGGAAACATTTAGGAAACATTGTTTCCAACCTTTGGAAACAGTTGGGAAACATTGTTTACAAACAAAGTTTCCATCAATACTACGGCAGTGAGAAGCGGATCAAGGTTTGCGGGGCGGGGATCCCCTCACACATGTAAACAAAAATTTATTTCCGACAAAAACGAGTGCCAGATTCATTCAATACACATCAAAATTATTCAGGAAAACTAAGTTTTGGCCTCGAAATCGTTGAAAGCCCACTAACATTTTACCGAAAATATATTCGCTCGAATCGTCCAGACACTGCTTTTTCTGATGGAGATACAATGTTTTTAATGGAAACGGCGACCATAAAATTCGGTGAAATTTTCTTTTTGTATGAAAGCTATGGGTTTCTATATCTCCATTAGAAAAAGGACCTTACTTAGTTTACTTAGTAGAATTTCGCCTCCCAGGGCGCAGCTAAGGTGGGCCTCCGCTGTGGCCAGGCAGCTCCGCTTCTCTGGTGGTGTGGTGGCACGCCAAAGAGTTGCTTCCGGTGCTGGGGTAGCCTGGTGTTGGGGGCTCGTCAGGCACTGATGCCAACCATTTGTCCAGCTGATGCTTGAAGGAGTCAGTGGATACTCCAGTCAGCTCCCTGATGGCCTTTGGCACAGCATTGAACAAACGAGCCCCATTTCTTGTAAATGAGTTATGTACTATTGTTGCTACTCTTTGAGTGGTGGCTTGTGTTCTCCTGATGTAGCACAGTCGACCTTTTCTTGGATGATGGTTTATTTGCAGGCCTACGTCAGGTACCAGTGTCTCTAGGGTCTTCCACACATAGATTACTAGGTACCTCTCACGTCTTCTCTGCAGGGAGTACAGTCTAAGGTGGCGTAGACGCTCCCAGTAATCCTTATGCTGGGAGTCCCAGATTTTACTGGTGAAGGACCTCTGTAGAGCTTCCAATTTTACTATGTCCCCTTTCTTGTACGGCGACCAGAGCTGGCAGCAATACTCCAGTCTGGGGAGGACGAGGGCCTTCCATAGTGTTAACATGCAGGTCCTCTCCCTGGTGTGAAAGGTCCTGAGGATCCACCCGGTCAATTTCTTGGCAGTGTTTGATATGTTGATTATGTGCTGTGAGAAGGTACTATCAGCACTCATGGTGATGCCCAAGTCACGCACGTGGTGTGCTGGGGTGATGGTTTGCTGGTGGGCCTGGTAGGTGGTGTCTCCCTTGATGTTATGTAGGGGGCCGTACTTCATTAGTTCAAATTTGTCGCTGTTCATTGACATGTTGTGGTATCAGCCCAGTCTAGGAGGTGATTAAGTCTTCCTGCAAACCGGGCCACATCCTCTTCTGTTGCTATTCCCCTCTTTACCCTTGTGTCATCGGCAAAAGAGGTAGCCTGGGAGTGCCGGAGTCCCCTGTCAATGTCCCCGATCATGATCAGGAACAACAGAGGTCCCAGCACTGACCCCTGCAGAACTCCACTTACCACGTCACTCGGGTCTGAGAGGTGCCCCTGTACTGATACCTTTTGTGTCCTGCCTGTCAAGAAAGTGTGGATCCACTTTCCAAGGTTTCCTGATATGCCAAGGCCCCTTAATTTGTGGAGGAGGAGGCCATGATCAACTTTGTCAAAGGCCTTGGCAAAGTCCAAGTAGATCACATCTACGTTGGTGCCCTTGCTAGTGGCTTCCAATAGGGCTTCTTGGTGTGCCAATAATTGCGACAGGCAGGACCGGCCTTTTCTAAAGCCGTGTTGGCCCTCATTAAAAGCATTTGTCTTCTCTAAGTGATCAGTGAGATGGTTTTTGGACCACTCGTTCAATTATCTTAATGATATGGGAGGTTAGGACCACAGGCCGGTAGTTTTTGGCCAGTCCCTTGTTGCCTCCTTTATGGATGGGTGTCACTATCCCCTCCTTCAGGTTGGGGGGAATAATGCCCGATGCAAGGGATTTTGTGGCAATTAATTTCAATGGTACCGCCAGCTCAAGCTTGCATTGTTTCAAGAACTTTGCATGAAAGCCATCCGGGCCAGCCGCAGAATCCGAGCTGATGGCGTCAATAGCTTCAATTAGTTCTTCAGTTTCTGGGGTAAATTCTGTCAGGTGCGGTGTCTGTGCAGAGATTGCTCGCGGTGTTGAAGAAACCGCTGGGTCATGAACAGTTTTGACAGGGTTAGGCACACTGAAGACGCTATCATATTGGCCTTTGAGGATATTTGCCATCTTCATTGGATCACCCTCAAGACCTCCTTCCACACTTTCAAGTGGTCCTACTGCCGATATGTTTTGCTTTTCCTGTTGGCGTAGGAGAAGAAAAATTTAGAGTTATCCTTTATGTTGTTCACTGCCTGTATTTCTTCTTTCTTCCTTTGTTCTGCATGTGACTTTATTAAGCTGGTTTCTATTTCCAAGAGGGCCTTTCTCAGCTTGGCTTCTATGAATGGTGGAGGGCACTTTGTCAATTTGTTCTTGTAGTGGCCTCTCTTTCATTAGGATACGCCGGTCTCTAGGTATGAGTCGTTTTTTATTTGCGACGCTTTTCAGTGGCACATGTTCCCTGCATGCCTCCTCGCATATTGTAGTAAAGGAAAGAGAGCATTTCCTCTGGACATTTATCTGCTAAAGTTGTTTCCCACTCAATTTTTAGTTTGTCCCTCAGGCCATTCCAATTTATGTCCTTGTGGTGGAAATTTAACTTGGCCATTTCTGTTTGAGCTTTGTGTTCATTTTGTGGTATGGTGTTCATTAGTGCATTTATCGTTAAGGTGGCTTCACATGTTTTGTGGTCTGACATGGTGGTCTGGAAGAGCTGGTATTGATGTAGTATTCCATGGTTATTACTGAAGATTAGATCTAGTATGTTGGACCCTCTTGTTGGCTTGGTTATGAACTGGGTCAAAAACTAGTCTCAGCGAGGGCAAGTAATTTTCCTGCTTGTGGTTTTTCCTCCGTCGTACCACCTACCACTTCCATTGATTCCCAATTGACGTGGGGGAAGTTGAAGTCCCCGCAGAGAAGAAATTCCGCATTTGGATTTGGCAGATTCTCCAGTGTGCTGTGAAGCTTTATTGTGATTTCCTCAAATTGACATTGAGTTGTGTTTGGCGGTCTGTATACTACAGCCACTACAAGATTAATTTCTTGGATGAAAAGAGATAGAAATTCCATGTTCCATTGGAGAAGCTTAGTAGTATTTGTGTAGTCGTTGCTAAGCTACTTCTATGTACATGGCTACTCCTCCATGACTTCTGTCCCTCCTGTCGGTGCGGAAAATTTCATAACCTTGCATCTTTACCTCAGCATCTAGGATGTCCTTGTGCAAGTGTGTTTCAGTTAAGGCAATCAGTGATACTTTGTCAGTAGTGGCTATATCTTGTAGAAGTGGAACTTTGTTTTGATTGCTTCTTGATATAAGCCCCTGATGTTAGCTGATAGGAGTTTTATTAGTGGGAGCAGTTGGCACCGTTTTGCCCAAGGTTCTGGTCTTTCCATTTGGTTTCAAAAGGTGGGTCATCATTTTCTGTAGTTTTTCTTGCTGGGATGCCAACACTCCACTTGGTTTCCTAAAAAACTGAGGTTTTCATTTTCCACAGCATTTTTCCTCTCCACTTGGTTCCTGTTATCATTATGTCTAATCTATTACGTGGCTCAGGGTGTATCTATTACGGCTCAGGGTGGTGGTGTCTATCCCCCTGTTGTGGTGCCCCCTGGGCAGGCTGTTGATGGACAGGCTGCTTTCTCCTTGTCCCTTAATGTGGGGGTACCTGCAGTCAAGATTGGTGCACACTTTCTTATGTAGGGAATATCTACACATTATAGGGTGAAATGCAGTGCACCGACTACCTTCGTTGCAACCTATTCTCCTGTCAATTCCATGTTGTACAAACTTCATGCACACCTTGGGATGTGAGAACGGACACCGTCGCCTTTCCTTCCATACCTGCAGTTCCATATCGATAGCGGCTGCATACTTGTTTTGGTCTGGTAGATCCTCGGGTCTGGTGTATTGTGGATTCAGTGATGTGTGTGGTTGACGATGGTAAATCGGCTTGCTGTGTTAAATTCCCTCCACTGGGAGTTGGCTGTTGACCGGCCTCTATCTCAGGTGTGTGGCGAGAGGGTGGCAGTTGATTAAAGTCTAAATCCTCAGGGAAACTTCCCAAATCTGTGGTGTCCCCTGCAGTAGTAGCTTCAGCAGCGTCTGTAGGTACTGGTTGTGTGACCTGCTGCCTACGCATTCTATCCAGATTTTCACTTACCTCTGCTGTCCATTCTGGGTTGGAAAACTTAGCAAAGCTACATTTTTCGCATGTATACTTACGAGTTGTGCTCGCAAGGCATAGTAGAGTGTATAGAGGCAAGGCAGTGCATATGTAATGTATCCAGTCCTTGCACTCATCACACTGGATTGTGAATTTGAGGTCAGTGTTTTGGTTACATGTGCCACAGCGACCTTGCTCCCCGGTGTTGTTGTTTTCCTGGTGAGGCGCCATGACGTGGGCATGTACACTTCTTTTCCTTGTATTTCTTTGGTGAAAGCAAACCCAGACTCTCCACTATTTTTGGCCAGGAAAAATTAGTTAGTGTCTCTGAAAATGACCGCGCAGTCCTCGTCCATTATTACCCGGGCCGGGCATACCCCCCACACCTGTAAACAAAAATTTATTTCCGACAAAAACGAGTGCCAAATTCATTCAAAACACATCAAACCTATTCAGGAAAACCAAGTTTCAGTCTCGAAATCGGTGAAAGCTCACTACCGATATTTTTCCCCAACGTATTATTTGTTCCCCACCCGAAAACCCCGCATTCCCACAGGTCCCCAAGCTTGTTTGGGGGAACCGGGGGAAGGGAAAAGACTACCGTAGAAATTTACCATAATTTCCGACGGGTATTGTGGAGGTTACAAATGCTGCAAATCGTCAGATCTACAAGTTGAGGACGATAATAACTACGTGCCTTGTGATGCATCAAACTGCAGTACAACAAATACATATAAAACTATAAAACATTATCCAAATACTTACATTTTGGGAGACATTTCCTGTTATATGGAACTTGACGTCTTTAAAAAGGTCCTCAGACACTTTAAGCTTTATAATATCACTGATAATATCCATTCTGATGGTGTTATTTACATTCGCGCCTAGAACCACCCCCGCCAGCTGCTGACCCTCCTCCGACGTCCTCGGCTGAGGCTCGTCCTCGGCTCCTCGGACCTCGCCGAATCCGAGTGAAGCTGTAAGTTTGGCGCCAGTTTTAAGATTTCTCCAGTCTCATATCCTTCCCTACATTGATATCGTCATATTTAGACGGTGTGAGCTTCTTTATTTTCTTATGTTCTTATGTACTTACATAAATACGATACTAAGGAGGAGAAATTAATCATTAAAAGCATCAGAAAACGGAATCCACCACACGTACCTTTAAAGTTTTTGTATGAAGACACGAAAGTATGTTCCATGTACTTTCTTTCGATCTTCCTTTGCCTCTCCTCCTCCTCCTTCTCCTGTGTCATCATCACCACTGAGTGTCTCCTCTTTTGCCTGTATTTTATTGATGCTAGGTTTGCCTTGATTCCTTTATAGTCATCCTGTTGATATAAAAGAAATGTAGTCTGCTATCTCTCTCTATATATATATCTCTCTCTCGCTTACCTAGCTACCATCCTCCTCAAATGGCATTACAACTCTCTCTCTCTCTCTCTCTCTCTCTCTCTCTCTCTCTCTCTCTCTCTCTCTCTCTCTCTCTCTCTCTCTCTCTCTCTCTCTCATATTACCTACCATCCTCCTCAAATGCCCTAAAAACTCTCTCTCTCTCTCTCATATTACCTACCATCCTCTTCAAATGCCCTAAAAGGACCAACACACACACAATCACACACGCACACAAACGTGTGCGTGTAAGTCGTGGTAAGTCCATGAGTCTACTAAGTTTGTGGAATGCGGCAAGACGTTACCGCAGAGTTTTTCCTGTAATCTAATACTCCTAAGTGTTTTTAGCCCAAAACTCCCCTTCAAAATTATTCAATCGACATGGGACCAAGCCGCTTACCACCTACGATTTTTTTGCGAATTTTTTAGCCTACTCTCATCAAAATTGAATTTACAGTTTCGGCTACCCAAAACAGACAGACAGACACACACACACACACACACACACACACACACACACACACACACACACACACACACACACAGACACACGGCTACTCCTATAGTATATTAGATAATAATAATACTTATACTAAAAATACTATTACTGATCGTTGTATTGAAGTAATGATTAATCTAGCAATGCCTATCATATTTTTATGTCTTGTAGTAAGTTTTGTCTAATTTGTGGTTTTTAAGGAATATCTGGAAGTATCATGTCATTGTGAATTGACTAAAATAGGGACTTATAATCATTGTAACAGAAAACTGAATCCATATTCGTGTTCAGCATGCCCGAAAACGGCAAGGAACAAATTTTCAAAAAATATATTTTTAAAAAAATATTGCAAATTTTGCAAGGGTTTTGCGCCTGATTTTTTTTAAATCACGTTTTTTTAATAACTAAAAAACTATGGCAGATAGATGCAACATGTACAGAGAAGTAAATATGAAGTAGATCAAGGGCTATCATTTGGCGTAAAGCAAAACAATATTGATTGATAAGTAACCGAGAAAATAGCATATACGTACATTTATACAAAATATAAATTTTCTCGAGAACCATGAAGTGTTTTGACAAACCGTTTACTGCATCAGGTAGAACACGTCAAGATGAACCTTTGTTACTTCGATAAGTTTTCTTTTTCGACTCATAGTTTTGCGGCAAAATAACAAAAACATTGATCGTCGTCAATTTTGGAATGTTTTTGAGCAGCCAGAAATCCGAAAATATTTTTTTCTATAGATAATTGGAAATGCCGGGGATCCATCCATTTACAATAATTTTTGACGGGTAAGTGTGGCTGTGTGAGAAGCAAGTTGTGAGCTGAACGCGTTATAGTAAACGTATAAGTTTATAATTCAGAAACCGTTTATAATAGGTCAGTGTAGACCAAGGATAATCCTTGGTGTAGACGCGAGACCAGTGTTGCCACCTCAGTGTAGGGCAGTGGTTCTTAACCTTTTCAGAGGCACCGAACCCTAACGAAAACCTCCGCACACTGGCCGAACCCCTCAAATATGTGAAGAAATTTGTTTTTGTTAAAGAAAAATTGTTTTAAAATTCAAGAAATATTTGAATAATAAGAATAATACATTTTGATGTAATTGATGCAAAAATTAGAGAAAAATTGCCAAAAAATTCAAGTGTTTATTTGGATAATAAGAAGGGAAGAAGGAAGGACTCTGAAGCAGTGGCATATATAGGTCCTCGGAAAGGGGTGGGGTTGGGGGGTGGCACAGAGGTGAATCCAGGATTGTTTTAACACGGGGTTGGGCGAGCGAAGTGAGCCTCTACATCAGGGGGGTCTGAGATATAAGATACTTTGATCCTATCTAGACACTTGCAAGTGCAAGATTATTGACTATACAACTCGCCACCACGCCAGGACGAACTTGGTGGGCTCGAACCGCTGACCGAATGCAGGGGTGGGGGTCTGAGAAAGGGGGTCAGGAAATTTGTTGAAAATCAAGCATTTTCAGGGGCCTTTTGAGGCCTCAGGAGGGATATATTGCACTAATTTGATATTCAATGGCCAAACGAGGCCGTGGGCCCCCCCCCCTCCCCCTATACGTACTACACATCACTGTTCGGAAGTGAGAGAGGCGGGCGACCACACGCACATATACACACGCACACATGACTCCCTCCACCGCGCTGCATAAATTTACGTTAATTTCGCGTATAATTTACTCTGGTGAATAATCTGGAATTATAACAATAGCGAAATTGCAATGTTTTTCGGAGGGCCTCCGCCGAACCCCTGAGACTGGCTCACCGAACCCGTGGGGTTCGATCGAACCCAGGTTAAGAACCATTGGTGTAGGGAAAGGGACTAACTCTATATGATTTTCACGCATAGTAATATATCATACTTTTACTTTAAATCAATTTTACTTCGAAAATCGCAAGTTAGACTGAACCTAAGAAGAAAAAAAATTGCAACCCAGCATATTTCATTAACATCTACATACATACATACATACATGCATAGATACCTTAACATTTCCATTATAATACCCGCCGCCATAAAAAGAAAATACTAAAACTAAAAAGTATATAACTGCATTAAAAAACTCTAAAAATTAAATGGTTTGGCAATAGCAGAACTCTTGCAATATATATATATATATATATATATATATATATATATATATATATATATATATATATATATATAGAGAGAGAGAGAGAGAGAGAGAGAGAGAGAGAGAGAGAGAGAGAGAGAGAGAGAGAGAGTGTGCAGTGAATGCCTGGCTGATGCCATCTAGACATAATTAGTAAACTTATAGACAACTAGTAAATGTGCAGACTAAAGATAGTTATCGGCACCTCACCGGGAACTTTTGGCTGTAAAATTAATAAAAAAAAAAAAAAAAAAAAAAAAAAAAAAGAGAGAGAGAGAGAGAGAGAGAGAGGAATATAATTCAATCTGTGTGTGTGTGTGTGTGTGTGTGTGTGTGTGTGTGTGTGTGTGTGTGAACTTTGTAGTGTAGTGGTTAGCACGCTCGGCTTACAACCGAGAAGTCCCGGGTTCGATCCCCGGGCGGAGCGAAAGATAGATGGGTGGTCTTTCTTAAATCCCGAGCCCCTGTCCACCCAGCAGTGAATGGGTACCGGGTGTTAGCCGGGGGTTTGTGACTCGCCTCCCGGAGTGGTGGCTTCGGCCACTAATATGCTGCAGCGGTAGATCACTATGGCTCTGAAGCATTATCCTCTAAACAAAACAAACAAGAGAACAAAACAAGAGTGTGTGTGTGTGTGTGTGTGTGTGTAGGAAGGTATATTCTAACTTAGGAGTATGATAGAAGCATTACAAAGTGAAAAATATGTGTGGGTGTATAATCTAATCTTTAAGTAGTAAGAAATTGATGGTTCATGAGTTCTTATGTGTATATGTTCTATTGTAGTCTGTATTGCTATTATTATTATCATGTGGTATTATAAGTGTGTGTACTTATAATTATAGTATAAATGCAATGGTTTTTGGTGAATACAAGTAATGCAATCTGTGCTGTTTTGGCATGTTTGAGTGACTTATTATTGTGTGGAGGGGCTAGGTAACCATCGGATAATTCGGACTTTCGGCTTATTCGATCCAGGTCTCCCCCCAATTAAATCGAATTAGAGAGGGTTTCCTGTAGTCCAAAAACCTAGCTTTTCCTCTGCTGCTGCTGCCAATAAACCAGCTTTTCCTCTGCTGCTGCCAATAAATCACATGGCAGACAATTATGTTCCTGTCGGTGTCATGAAGATTGCGTGCGAGTCAATCATTTGTAGCTCACACTCCATCCATAAAGCTTGCACCTGCATTCCACCCGAGTATTGTCAAAGTACGTATTGTCGAGTACATCAAAGGAAAGTGGCTGTTGGTAAAAATTAAAGTCTTCATTTCTTCCCCTTTGGCGTTTATACAGACGCCAAAAAACGCCTTTTGGCGTTGCAAACGAACTATCTTTAGTCAAATGTTATCAATTTTACCCACCATTCCATCTGGCTACAAATTTACATCGTTGCATCTTTAAAACCGAAAAGTGGGAAAAAAATGAAATCAGTTATCCCACTCCACTGTTTCCCCGTCGACAATTTGTCAGTCAACTGTCGTGTAACTCGTGTTTACAATACTACTATGATAAATAATCTTATTGCACGCTTCAGATGGATAGAGTACAATGCCGATGACTGATAAAAGCGCCAATGAATAATGTAAAAGACATATATTACTCTAACACCAATACATTAAATTCCAAGGCAATTATGTCACTCCCAGTGCCAATAAATAGCCCGTCAGACCTATCTCGCCCTCTCAGTCCCGAACTTTCCTTCATAGTACGCACCCATAGCCCACCATGGAACAACTCGATACAAAGACCACCAAATTATGTCTCTGCGCTCCTACAGACCCACCGAACTGGCCTACCTCTTCCCTACCTGTTGCTCGATCGCTCGCCAGTCTCCCGTCGCCCTTGCCACTGCAGACGCTAAGGGGGAGTTCCCAAGGCTGACGCTCGGTTTCCAGCACTATGATCTCGCCCCTGCCAGCGTGACCATGTTGAACAACGGACACACAGGTACTTGAAACCTTTGCCTTTTCCTCCTTATCCTGTGTCCTATGTCAATCCTCTTTGGTGTCTGTGTTTTGCATTATCGTTAATCTTCCTTGCCTTGTTCTTCCCTCCCTATAAATCGGTATTACATTGCTATTACTGATACACATTGGTGGCAGACACGGCGGATTTCGGGAGAAGCGAACAATTTTACCACAACAACTGCTGCTACCACTATCACCACCACCACGTTTAACTACCTTACCGTTAGTTACTGATACCACCACCACCATTACTACTACTACTACAAGTCTACAACCATATGACGGATTTCGTTGCAGCACAAATCATGCCTGAATTCTCGGACGGCATGAAGGCGAGTATTCAGGGCGGTGACCTTGAGGGGAGGTACGTGGTGCTGCAATGTCACTTCCATTGGGGCGCCACCGACACTCACGGCTCAGAACACACCATAGACGGCAAAAGGTAAGGAAGAGAGAGAGAGAGAGAGAGAGAGAGAGATTGTAATGCCAAAAGAGGGGAAATGTGCCAGACATCAGAGGTCATATGGCACTATGGTAAAGAGAGAGAGAGAGAGAGAGAGTACGCTAAACACCCCCCTATTTCCAGCTTCCCTATTGAGGTCCATATCGTACACTACAAGAAGAGTTATGGCAGCGTGACCGAGGCTTTGAAGCATGGTGATGGTGTGGCCGTGTTGGGCATCATGGGCGAGGTGGGCTGTAAGGACAACCCCAAACTACAGACTATCATTGACGGCCTGTCCAAGATTCATGAGGCTGGTGAGTGTGGCTGAAGGATGAGGTAGGGAAGGAAGGACTACCGTACATAACACTATAGTCGCCAGTCACTCGCCATTTTACTAACGTCGTCAGGCGCCATATATTACGAATTTTAGCATCACTACAGACTTGTATGTGCCACTGAAGACATGTAGTGTGATGTACATAATATAAACTACAGTGCATACCTCATAAGTGGCACATACAAGTCTGTATGTGATGCTAAAATTCGTAATATATGGCGCCTGGCGACATTAGTGCAGTGGCGAGTGACTGGTGACTATAGTGTTATGTACGGTAGAGAACGTATACGAGTAGAAGGTATCAGATAGTTTAAAACACGACTTCTACATATTATGAGAGTGAGACAGGAGTGAAATGAGAAGAAATTAAAAAAATAATAAAAGACTGAAGGATTAGGTAAAGAAGGAAGGACTACCGTAGATAACAGTATAGTCGCCACCTGCAATAATGTCGCCAGGCGCCAAATATTACGAATTATAGCATCACTACTGCTGTGTCTGTGCCACTGAAGATGATACACAGTAGTTTATATCATGACTGTATAATCTACCCTGTTTCAGCGTTGTTTTATGCTTTGTATCTGCAAGTAATATACGGTTTCAAATTTCACTATGCGGTTTTTTTTCGGGCGACGACGACGGAGGGAGGACACTCAGTAAATAAACACTAACTGGCGACTTTATTGTTGGTCGCCCCTCTGGTGATATTTTTGTAATTTGTTCATTTATAGCCATAATATGACACAGATGAAGACACAAAATGGCACAGACTCTCCAGATAGCCCCTTCTAACTTTCCTGAAATAATGGATGTAGAAATGTAAGTATTAACGCCATCACACGTCTGTAAACAGAAAAAAAAGTTGTCCTGGCGATTTTACTGTTATATACGGTAGAGGACTTAGTACAAGTAACAGGTATCAAATGTTCCAAAACACGACTTCTACACAGCATGAGAATAGGACAGGAGTGAAACGGTGAGGGAAGGGGGAAGGAACGGAATGTTACAGCAGGTTGGTTAGATCAGATGAAGGATGTGGATTTGTTGGAGGATATAGGAGATGTGGTAATAATGATGGTAATTAACGATGATTAAGACAAAGCTAACATTACTAATGATCAACTCACGTGGTTATTACTTGCAGAAACTAAGACGGAGCTGCATCCTTTCCCGCTACAAAACCTGCTGCCGGATAATACAGAGGACTTCTTCCGCTACGAAGGCTCTTTCACCACCCCGACTTGGAACGAGATAGTCATTTGGACTGTCTTCAGGAACACCATCACCATCTCTCACAATCAGGTGATGGACGCACTATACGTTAACCACAGCACTAAACTTTAACCCAAGCACTAAACTTTAACCACAGCACTAAACTTTAACCACAGCACTAAACTTTAACCACAGCACTAAACTTTAACCACAGTACTAAACTTTAACCACAGCACTAAACTTTAACCACAGCACTAAACTTTAACCACAGCACTAAACTTTAACCACAGCACTAAACTTTAACCACAGCACTAAACTTTAACCACAGCACTAAACTTTAACCACAGCACTATATTTTAACCACAGCACTAAACTTTAACCCCAGCACTAAACTTTAACCACAGCACTAAACTTTAACCACAGCACTATACTTTAACCACAGCACTATACTTTAACAACAGCACTATACTTTAACCACAGCACTAAACTTTAACCACAGCACTATACTTTAACCACAGCACTATACTTTAACCACAGCACTAAACTTTAACCACAGCACTAAACTTTAACCACAGCACTAAACTTTAACCCCAGCACTAAACTTTAACCACAGCACTATACTTTAACCACAGCACTATACTTTAACCACAGCACTATACTTTAACCACAGCACTAAACTTTAACCACAGCACTATACTTTAACCACAGCACTAAACTTTAACCCCAGCACTAAACTTTAACCACAGCACTATACTTTAACCACAGCACTATACTTTAACCACAGCACTAAACTTTAACCCCAGCACTAAACTTTAACCACAGCACTAAACTTTAACCACAGCACTATACTTTAACCACAGCACTAAACTTTAACCACAGCACTAAACTTTAACCACAGCACTATACTTTAACCACAGCACTATACTTTAACCCCAGCACTAAACTTTAACCACAGCACTATACTCTAACCACAGCACTATACTCTAACCACAGCACTATACTTTAACCACAGCACTAAACTTTAACCACAGCACTAAACTTTAACCACAGCACTAAACTTTAACCACAGCACTATACTTTAACCACAGCACTAAACTTTAACCCCAGCACTAAACTTTAACCCCAGCCAAAGACTACTCTATACTGGACTTGTTACTCGTGCCCCGCGCCAACCCGCCCATGACCAGTGGAGGCCAGTTTTGCGATTCCTGCCATTTTAGAACATCACCCCTATTTCCCTTCCTAAGGTTTATCAGTATATATGATATACCGTTATCTTCGTAACTGTTTGTTCTATAATATTATTAAATAAAAAACAGTAAAATACACTAAAGAAATGCCATTATGAGAGAGTGAAGAAATATGCATGACCTCAATATATACTTAAACTCTTCGCCATTTAATATTTTGCGAGAAAACATTTTAGATGCTTGCGATAGAAAGAAGCGGATTTTCATTAGCTTTGAATTGATATATTTTGTTTTCTGATAAATTAATTACCACCATGCCTAAATTAGCGTTAACTAAAAAAATAACATCATCAATCGTATCGGCAAGTAAAAAAAGCTTTCCATGAATACAGTAGACTATGGCATATCAGTATAAATGATACACTGTTATCTTCGTGAATGTTTGTTTTATAACATTATCAAATAAAAAATTGTAAAATACACTAAAGAAATTCCATTATGAGGCTCTGAAGAAATATGCATGAACTTATATTCACTTAAACTCATCGCCATTTAATATTTTGCGTGAAGACTTTTTACATGCAACATATCAATAGAAGCGGAATTTAAATAGCTTTCCATTGCTATATTTCATTTTCTGATAAATGAATTAGAACCATGCATAAATTAGCGTTAACTAAATAAATAACATCATCCATCGGGTAATTATCCCGATAATGATGCTATTTTTTTAGTTAACGCTAATTTATGCATGGTTCTGATTCATTTATCAGAAAACGAAATATAGCAATGGAAAGCTAATGAAAATCCGCTTCTTTCTATCGCTAGCATCTAAAATGTTTTCTCGCAAAATATTAAATGGCGATGAGTTCAAGTGAATATTAAGTTCATGCATATTTCTTAACTCTCTCATAATGGCATTTCTTTATTGCATTTTACTGTTTTTTATTTGATAATATTATAGAACAAACATTTACGAAGATAACGGTATATCATATATACTGAGAAACCATAGGAAGGGAAAAGGGAGTGATGTTCGAAAATGGCAGGAATCGCAAAACTGGCCTCCACTGGAAATAGCCCAAAATGAGTAGCAAGTCCAGTATAGAATAGTCTTTGCCCCAGCACTAAACTTTAACCCCAGCACTATACTTTAACCACAGCACTATACTCTAACCACAGCACTAAACTTTAACCACAGCACTATACTTTAACCACAGCACTATACTCTAACCACAGCACTAAACTTTAACCACAGCACTATACTTTAACCCCAGCACTAAACTTTAACCCCAGCACTAAACTTTAACCACAGCACTATACTTTAACCACAGCACTATACTTTAACCACAGCACTAAACTTTAACCACAGCACTATACTTTAACCACAGCACTAAACTTTAACCACAGCACTATACTTTAACCACAGCATTTTAAAATCTATATTCTGTACTTACTAATGTCCTTGAGACCTGAGAAAAAACAACATTGCGGAAAAAGCTAACCTCATTAAACCCTGGACCAGAACGTAAATTCTTGTAATTGGGTACCATTAGACGATTTTTGTGAATATAAGCATATCTAATGATATACCTGTTAGATCTTGTCGACTAACTAATTTGGTATATTCAGTTACTTTTCGTAATTCTATGGCACGAAAACATACGATTTTTTATAGCAAAGGAAAGATCTGGGCGTGAAGGGGTTAACCACAGCATTTTTTTTACTATTCTATAATTACTAATGACCTTGAGAACTGAGAATAAAAAACATTGCGGAAAAACCCGCCTACCTTAACCCCTTGAGACTCAGAACGTAATTTCCATTGTAATTTGGGTACCATAAGACAATTTTTAGTGAATATAAGCAATATTTTATAGATATGACCTGTTTCGTATCCTTGTCCACTAGTTAATTTGGTATTTTAAGTTACTTCTCGTTATTTTATGACTAACAACAGACAATTTTATATAGCAAAGGAAAGATCTGCGTGTAAAGGGGTTAAGCACCTTCTTTTCTATTTATTATTCTATAATTACTAATGACCTTGAGACACCTAGAAAAAGGGATCAATAATTTGATTACGTATTTGATGTATACTAAATGAAAGTACTGTATATCCTTTTTCGCTATCTCTGATTAACCCCTCGAGACCCAGAACGTAATTTCCATTGGAATTTGGGTACCATAAGATGATTTTTTGTGAATATAAGCAATATTTTATAGATATGACCTGTTTAGTATCCATCCCACTAACTAATTTGGTATATTCAGTTACTTTTCGTTATTTTATGGCTCGACAACATACGATTTTTTATAGCAAAGGAAAGATCTGGGCGTGAAGGGGTTAAAAAGGAAGTAATTTGCTGTTAAAATATATAAGTAACAGGATCTTTACTATCAGACTAACTAACTGACTGGCAAAAACGCATGCAGCTATTATTCAAAGACGCCTGACTTTGCTGTTATTTATTATCATTAGTTTATTGATTATTTTTATTGATTTCTCTCTTCGTGTACAGCTTGCAGAGTTACGTAAGCTGACGGACGAGGGCGGAATGATCCTTCAAGACAACTACCGCCTGCCACAGCCACTTAGCGGGCGCGAGGTAATGCAGAAAGAGTGAGGGTAGCGCAGAAAGAGTGAGGGTAATGCAGGAAGAGTGAGGGTAATGCAGGAAGAGTGAGGGTAATGCAGGAAGAGTGAGGGTAATGCAGGAAGAGTGAGGGTAATGTAGGAAGAGTGAGGGTAGTGCAGAAAGAGTGAGGGTAATGCAGAAAGAGTGAGGGTAATGCAGGAAGAGTGAGGGTAATGCAGAAAGAGTGAGGGTAATGCAGGAAGAGTGAGGGTAATGCAGAAAGAGTGAGGGTAATGCAGGAAGAGTGAGGGTAATGCAGAAAGAGTGAGGGTAGTGCAGAAAGAGTGAGGGTAATGCAGAAAGAGTGAGGGAAGAGTGAGGGTAATGCAGAAAGAGTGAGGGAAGAGTGAGGGTAATGCAGAAAGAGTGAGGGTAATGCAGAAAGAGTGAGGGTAATGCAGAAAGAGTGAGGGTAATGCAGAAAGAGTGAGGGTAATGCAGAAAGAGTGAGGGTAATGCAGAAAGAGTGAGGGTAGTGCAGAAAGAGTGAGGGTAATGCAGAAAGAGTGAGGGTAATGCAGAAAGAGTGAGGGTAATGCAGAAAGAGTGAGGGTAATGCAGGAAGAGTGAGGGTAATGCAGAAAGAGTGAGGGTAATGCAGGAAGAGTGAGGGTAATGCAGAAAGAGTGAGGGTAATGCAGAAAGAGTGAGGGTAATGCAGAAAGAGTGAGGGCAATGCAGAAAGAGTGAGGGTAATGCAGGAAGAGTGAGGGTAATGCAGGAAGAGTGAGGGTAATGCAGGAAGAGTGAGGGTAATGCAGAAAGAGTGAGGGTAATGCAGAAAGAGTGAGGGTAACGCAGGAAGAGTGAGGGTAATGCAGGAAGAGTGAGGGTAATGCAGAAAGAGTGAGGGTAATGCAGGAAGAGTGAGGGTAATGCAGGAAGAGTGAGGGTAATGCAGAAAGAGTGAGGGTAATGCAGAAAGAGTGAGGGTAATGCAGAGAGTGAGGGTAGCGCAGGAAGAGTGAGGGTAATGCAGAAAGAGTGAGGGTAATGCAGAAAGAGTGAGGGTAATGCAGGAAGAGTGAGGGTAATGCAGAAAGAGTGAGGGTAATGCAGAAAGAGTGAGGGTAATGCAGGAAGAGTGAGGGTAATGCAGGAAGAGTGAGGGTAATGCAGAAAGAGTGAGGGTAATGCAGAAAGAGTGAGGGTAATGCAGAAAGAGTGAGGGTAATGCAGAAAGAGTGAGGGTAATGCAGAAAGAGTGAGGGTAATGCAGGAAGAGTGAGGGTAATGCAGAAAGAGTGAGGGTAATGCAGAAAGAGTGAGGGTAGCGCAGGAAGAGTGAGGGTAATGCAGAAAGAGTGAGGGTAATGCAGGAAGAGTGAGGGTAATGCAGAAAGAGTGAGGGTAATGCAGAAAGAGTGAGGGTAATGCAGAAAGAGTGAGGGTAATGCAGGAAGAGTGAGGGTAATGCAGGAAGAGTGAGGGTAATGCAGAAAGAGTGAGGGTAATGCAGAAAGAGTGAGGGTAATGCAGGAAGAGTGAGAGTAATGCAGAAAGAGTGAGGGTAATGCAGGAAGAGTGAGGGTAATGTAGGAAGAGTGAGGGTAATGCAGAAAGAGTGAGGGTAATGCAGGAAGAGTGAGAGTAATGCAGAAAGAGTGAGGGTAATGCAGGAAGAGTGAGAGTAATGCAGAAAGAGTGAGGGTAATGCAGGAAGAGTGAGGGTAATGTAGGAAGAGTGAGAGTAATGCAGAAAGAGTGAGGGTAATGTAGGAAGAGTGAGAGTAATGCAGAAAGAGTGAGGGTAATGCAGAAAGAGTGAGGGTAATGTAGGAAGAGTGAGAGTAATGCAGAAAGAGTGAGGGTAATGCAGAAAGAGTGAGGGTAATGTAGGAAGAGTGAGGGTAATGCAGAAAGAGTGAGGGTAATGTAGGAAGAGTGAGAGTAATGCAGAAAGAGTGAGGGTAATGTAGGAAGAGTGAGAGTAATGCAGAAAGAGTGAGGGTAGTGCAGAAAGAGTGAGAGTAATGCAGAAAGAGTGAGGGTAATGTAGGAAGAGTGAGGGTAATGCAGAAAGAGTGAGGGTAATGTAGGAAGAGTGAGAGTAATGGAGAAAGAGTGAGAGTAATGCAGAAAGAGTGAGGGTAATGTAGGAAGAGTGAGAGTAATGCAGAAAGAGTGAGGGTAGTGCAGAAAGAGTGAGAGTAATGCAGAAAAAGTGAGGGTAATGTAGGAAGAGTGAGGGTAATGTAGGAAGAGTGTGCGAGACAACAACTCACCCAGCGGCACGCCATGTCTCTCATACTTTAACCACTACCACTAATAATAAAAATACTAATAGTAATGATAATAAAAACAGCAATAATAATAATGATAATAAAAACAGCAATAATAATAACGATACAACATAGCGTATAGGCTCATGTTTTTTGTGATTGACCATGCATAAATCATCACACAAATACGCAGTCTAAATCTTTTATCCGACACAAAATACCAAACACGTGAAATAAAGCAACACTTTGGCATCACCACCAAACAGGGTCGATTGCGTGGTGGTGATACGCTTTATTACTGACGTTGGTTTTTTTTTTTTTTTTCTCTCTCTCTCTCTCTCTCTCTCTCTCTCTCTCTCTCTCTCTCTCTCTCTCTCTCTCTCTCTCTCTCTCTCGTTCGCTCGCTCTCTCTTTCTCTCTCTCTCTCTCTCTCTCTCTCTCTCAGATCCTGCTCGCCAGTCTCAAAACGCATTGGTCCTATATCGGAGCCACTGGTATGTATAAGTTTGGTTTATTTTACGGGTTTAACGTGTCTTCTTTCTCCCCTCTTTGCCTTTTTTTTTTTTTTTTTCCTTTTCTGCAGTTACTTATCTTACTGTATCCTTTTTCTCCTCTTCCCCATTCTAGGTTTTTAGCTTGTTCTCATATCTCTTTCTATACATATTCGTACACAATTCCATGACGTACACACACACACACACACACACAAACATGAGGGACATAATCTACTCATACATCAACACATAACTTTTTTTCCCAGGAGCGGACCACTGGCGAAGCATTTACCCCACGATTAAAAGCGACAGACAATCTCCCATCGCTCTGGAAAGCAGTACCACCGTTCCCGAGCCCTATGATTCATTCACCTTCAAGAACTACGACAAACTGCCCACCAAAATGCCAATCAGAAATAATGGGCATACAGGTAAGGATGCCTCAATGCTAAGGGTAGTTCAGAAGGAGGATACGAAGCAATGATAAAGGATATGAAGGAATTTCAAGGTAGAACAAGAAGTAACGGATTCAAACTAGAAAAGCGTAATTTAAAAAAGAAATAGGGAAAACCTGGTTCGCAAATAGAGTGGTAAATGATTGGAATGGATTCAGTCGTCAGGTAGTTAGTGCGGAGTCATTAGGGCGTTTTAAAAATAGGCTAGACAATTTCATGGATGGGGATGAAAGGTGGATGTAGGTAGTTTAAGTAACAGGAACTACCACGTGTATGTAAAGGTCTTATACGGCCTCTTGTAGCTTCCTTATTTCCTTATGTTCTTATGTTAAGAAGGATACGAAGCAAAAATAAAGGATATGAAGGCTGGTTTGTAGGTTTATGCATACCTACTTTATTTTCTGCCGTATGAAATAATTATATTAGTCCAAAGATTCCTCTATAGCAACATTATGAATCGTTAGGATCGTTCACTTCTTTCCTCGGCTTTTTTTTTTTCATCTCTATGATTCAAGACTTTGGACATAGTTTATTGTTATTTTAAGGATTTATTAACTTACCTTGTGTTTTGAGCTGTCGTAGAGGAGGTCTAGCATCATACACTCTTTCGGGATCATCAAGTAATCAATCATGGTACCTATACTTAACCCCTTCGCGCCCAGATCTTTCCTTTGCTATAAAAAATCGTATGTTGTCGTCGAGCCATAAAATTACGAAAAGTAACTGAATAGGTATACCAAATTAGTTAGTGGGCAAGGATACTAAACAGGTCATAACTATTAATTATTGCTTATATTCGCTAAAAAGTCATCTAATGGTACCCAAATTACAATGGAAATTACGCTCAGGGTCTCAAGGGGTTAAGTTCCATGCACCTCTACATCGATTCTGACCAAAACAAAAGACAAAATGAGATAGAATAATTCACAATACCTGAAGTACAGTCTATTTCAGTATATTTGGAGACAGTATATTTTTTAGATAGACAGAAGACAGTATATTTCAGTTAACCACGATCTTGTTTAGCTCTAAGAATCATCCACAACGCTATCCTTCCCTTACCTCTCCCCCTCTGCCCTTGCGCAGCGGAAACCACGTTGGAGACCAGTGACGCGCCGGCCTTCAGTGGCGGCGGTCTGGGGGACTACACCTTACTGCAGTTCCACTTCCACTGGGGGAAGGACGATACCTGCGGCTCGGAACGCACCATCGACGGCAAGAGGTGCGCACACACACACACACACACACCGCCTGAACGGCTCGGTGGGTTAATGCGTCCCGCACCATTCTGTGTTCCGGAGTTCGATTCCCGGCCCCGCTCGTTTCTAGGGATTTTTCCACCGAGAATTTCGGGCGGTTACTGTCACTCTTGAGCAAGGGGGTGGAGGGGAGGGATGAGGTCCTAGCATTACCCAAAGATCGGTAGTAATGACCTCCGAGCTCGCACCGGGAGGGTGAAACTGACGATCGCCAGCCAACTCGAGTGGACAAGACTATGGCCCATGGGTGAATGACACGTACACACACATACGAGAGAGAGAGAGGGATTGATGGAAGGAAACATGCAGTACAAAAACATAGACAAAACCGAGTGAGAAAAAGAAACAGCTAGGGGTATTAACGCAAGTCACTTCACTGATATAGATTCCCCGCCGAGCTTCACCTGGTGCACTTCAAGACTAGCTACGGCACGGCGGCTGAGGCCTTCAAGTTCGGCGACGGTGTGGCAGTGTTGTGCATCATGCTGGATGTCGGCGCCGCAGACAACCCCAAGCTGCAAAACGTCATCGACAGCCTGGCTAACATACACGAAGCCGGTAAGTCTCCAGCTCATCCTTCCCCCAACCTCAGCTCGATAGGGGCAGGAAGCGACTTTAATCTATTGCGGCCAGGACACTCAACAATAGGAGACAAGCTAGCTACCCAATACCCCGACACACCCTGCCAATCCGTGTACCAAATTTATGAAAGGAAGGAGCGCAAGAAACGACTGTGCGAAAGTTTAAAGACTAAGCCCGGTTCCCACCTTCCCGCTTGTACGGCCGCCATACAACAACAATGACGTCACCATCATCACCGCTTGAGTGGTATTTGTGGTAACTGGGCACAGTTGGCAACTCCGCTCGAGCGGACACCGCCGAGCGGGAGAGATGACTTGAATTTAACTTTGTACGGCGGCCGTACAGCGGTACGGCGGTGCGGTAGACTTTGTTGTGACGTCATTCTTTATTATCCTATCTAAATGCACAGAGACGGAGAGTGAAGTTGTTCCATTCACCCTTGACAACCTGCTGCCAACTGATGTAATGGCGGGTAAAGTGAGATTCTTCCACTACGAAGGCTCGCTCACCACTCCGCCTTGCAACGAAATCGTCATCTGGACCGTATTGAAGGACCCCATCGAGATATCAGAAAAACAGGTCGGCTATACGAACCATTCTTTGTTTCCTTCCTATCTTTACTTTATCATAAGGGAGAAGCATATATCTATAGGATTAAACAAAATATATAAAACCGTAACAGTAAGCCCACTAATTTGCCAGCCCTTGTAAAGCGGAAAGCAAAAGACTTGTAAAAGGAGTTGGCCAATTTACGTGTGCTAATCTCGCTTCTTCTGATTGAAGTGGATATACCATTGGGATGGTGTCTGAGTGTTACCATTGTGTTTGAATGTTTTGGGATGGTTTCTGAGTTTACCATTGTGTTTGAATATGTTTTGGGATGGTTTCTGAGTTACCATTGTGCTTGAATATGTTTTGGAATGGTTTCTGAGTGTTACCATTGTGCTTGAATATGTTTTGGAATGGTTTCTGAGTGTTACCATTGTGCTTGAATGTGTTTTGGGATGGTTTCTGAGTGTTACCATTGTGTTTGAATGTGTTTTGGAATGGTTTCTGAGTGTTACCATTGTGTTTGAATGTGTTTTGGAATGGTTTCTGAGTGTTACCATTGTGCTTGAATGTGTTTTGGGATGGTTTCTGAGTGTTACCATTGTGTTTGAATGTGTTTTGGAATGGTTTCTGAGTGTTACCATTGTGTTTGAATGTGTTTTGGAATGGTTTCTGAGTGTTACCATTGTGTTTGAATGTGTTTTGGGATGGTTTCTGAGTGTTACCATCGTGTTTGAATGTGTTTTGGAATGGTTTCTGAGTGTTACCATTGTGTTTGAATGTGTTTTGGAATGGTTTCTGAGTGTTACCATTGTGTTTTGAATGTGTTTTGGGATGGTTTCTGAGTGTTACCATTGTGGTGTTGAATGGTTTGTTTTGGGATGGTTTCTGAGTGTTACCATTGTGTTTGAATGTGTTTTGGAATGGTTTCTGAGTGTTACCATTGTGTTTGAATGTGTTTTGGGATGGTTTCTGAGTGTTACCATTGTGTTTGAATGTGTTTTGGAATGGTTTCTGAGTGTTACCATTGTGTTTGAATGTGTTTTGGAATGGTTTCTGAGTGTTACCATTGTGTTTGAATGTGTTTTGGGATGGTTTCTGAGTGTTACCATTGTGTTTTGAATGTGTTTTGGGATGGTTTCTGAGTGTTACCATTGTGTTTGAATGTGTTTTGGAATGGTTTCTGAGTGTTACCATCGTGTTTGAATGTGTTTTGGAATGGTTTCTGAGTGTTACCATTGTGTTTGAATATGTTTTGGGATGGTTTCTGAGTGTTACCATTGTGTTTGAATGTGTTTTGGAATGGTTTCTGAGTGTTACCATCGTGTTTGAATATGTTTTGGGATGGTTTCTGAGTGTTACCATTGTGTTTGAATGTGTTTTGGGATGGTTTCTGAGTGTTACCATTGTGTTTGAATGTGTTTTGGAATGGTTTCTGAGTGTGTGTCGTGTCTATGTGTTCCTGGCAGCTTGCGGAATTCCGGAAGCTGGAGGACGATTCGGGTCTGCCGCTGGTGGACAACTTCCGACCTCTGCAGAACCTTGCGGGCCGCACGGTAAGACCTACCTGATAGGCAGGGTGCCTATCAGGTGGGGAGGGCACAGATAGGGCTACCTCAAGAATAGGAGTCTGCAAGCATGTCTGGGATACGCTTTTGACCAAACTTTATACATGTAATATAAGTATGATACATAAATTCAATTTCGCGTGGGTAGCCTATATATTCAGTAAGTAACAATGTATCACTTGGTAAGGACAAGTCTGTGGATAAACAACTAAGGATTCCGCTGATTATATATAAAACTGAAGCATAATTAAATACTGGATGTTATCAGATGTTCAATAACGATAACCTAACCTTGACTACCTTTCCACCACCGATACCCAGGTGCAAGAGACCAAGTTCTAGGCTCCGGGAGCGACGGCAGTTGGATGCGGAGGCGACGGCAGCCACGGCCATAAAGATAAGGTGGAACAGACCCCCTCCTCCTCCTGAAGCTGCTGTATGATGACGACGGGTATGCCACTCCTGCCACCACACCGACCCTGCTTCCCTCCCCCGCCCTACCACAGCCAATGTAACCCTGTCAACCATTACCCTGTCAACCATAGCCCTGTCAACCATAACCCTGTCAACCATTACCCTGTCTACCATAACCCTGTCAACGGTCAACCATTACCCTGTCAACTCCCCGCCACTAACACAGCACTATACTAAAAGCACTCAGGAGAAACAAGACAAGTCATGCAGCACGAGTGATGTGTGGTTTTTTTTTTATATGTTTTACAAATGCACGGTGACACACACACACACTCAGGTACTTCCAAAATAATTTGTATTTATTCCCTCTCAAAGTTACTTTCTACCAACACAACCTCACTACCTATATATCTACCTCTGTCCCTACCCGTGTGTCATCTACCTGCCTTTTTGTTTTGATCACAAAATAAAATCGAAAGTGCTGTGTATTATTGCATTATTTCCATCTTCAGCAATAGCTACGTATTTATAGGCAATCCAATTTTTTTCAAGAAACGCAGAGGTGTATATGTGTTGCTGGTATTTCGGGGTAACTTCTATGGGGGGTTTAGTGTAATGCCCATTATTCGGGAGAGATAGTAGGAGAATTATTATCATAAAATTCCCGAGCTATGTCTTGTCAGTAGTTAATTTTTTCTCTTTGTTTCACGGGTGACTCATCGCCTCTTCCTAAACCACCATTTTGTCTTTCTTCTTTCCTTTTTCCGCCATTTTCTTCCTTCCTTCTTTCCCTTCCTCCCCCCCCGACATCCCGTATGCGAGGCAAGTTCCGTGGGATAATTATTCTGCGATCAGTGATAACTAATGATGTCAGATCTTTTTATCTTTCCCCAGCTATCTGGTCAGACCAAGTTTCACTCCCAGAATCTTAATGTCTTTCAAAATAATCCCCATCGTTATCGGTTATGGTCATACATGGACGTGTTAGTAAAGATACACGCTAAAATGAAAGCCTACCAAATTTCTATGCTCCACTTCCATACCCTCTCCCTCTTAAAAATGCGTTCGGACATTTGACGTGACAACATATCACACCCTTCTCGGGTATTAGACTAAGCATATTAAATTCTTCTATATCAAAGTAACAGGTCTGTATTATAGACAGCCTTTTCTTAGGTACGCGAGTTTTCATTACTTAAATAGTTATTTCGGGATTATAAGCTTTTCATTTGAGGTCACGGCGAGACCATTCAAACAATTTCCCTTTTGTGCGGGTGGGCCATAACGCCAAGACGGCAGTCTCCATCCATCTCTCACCTAGGTAAGTCGCTGGCCAGCGCTCCTGTTTCCCCCCCCTCTTTTCCTTGTTATCTATATTTTCAAATATGGGAAACAAATGTTTAGTTCACGCTAATGTAAAGGAGGTCTACCCATCCTTATAAGTATTATTAACAAGAGTCTCCATCCATCTCTCACCTAGGGAGAGGCTTCAACGGGAGGCGTCCCACGCCTTCCTCTCAAGAACACATGGTCATTGTGTATCCACACACCCAACTCCGTACTCTCACATTCTCTTTCCTATATATATATATATATTCAATGTATACCTATAGTGCTCAGTCGATGGGTATATAGGTGGAAATTCTAAGAATGATTCTGTAAGGGAGATTATGCTCTAAAGAAGCTTGCCCGTTCCAGATTAGAGTTTATGTATGTGTCTACGGTCTCAAACAGCAATAATGTTTCATGGCGAATAAATAGGATGATGTTTCAAATATAGTTCTTGTGTTTATTATAAAACCCAGGTGATTATTCTGTGTTAGGACAGTAATTCCCCACACTTCCAAAAGAGTCAGCCTTACTCGGTATAATTCCACGTATCAATCACGACTACCAAGATAAATCTAATATTAATATTATTCAAACGTGCCCAGGGAGTAACCCAAGGAACTACTCGCCCGGGCTGGTGGCAGCACTTCCCCTTAACCTAAACCCCTATCCTTCCCCCTTAAATACATCCCCCCTTTTCAGTACTCTCCGCAGTGAGAAGTGGTCAAACTATAATCACATAGTGAAGTCATAAGACTAAGTTAAATCCTCCATTCAAGTTGTAATCTTTTGTCAAATCATAATCAAGTAATATCATTCAAAAAACCGTTGACCAGTTCTAATGTGTTGACGGAATTTGGGGGTAACTGGTATGGGGTATTTATAACTGGTCAACGTTACTTGAATGATATTACTTGGGGATGATTTGATAAAAGATTACAACTTGACGGGAGGATTTAACTTAGTCTTATGACTTCACTATGTGATTATAATGTGACCACGTCTCACTGCGGAGAGTACTGAAATGGGGGATGTATTTAAGGGGAAAAGATAAGGATTTAGGTTAAGGGAACGCGCTGCCACCAGCCCCGGCGAGTAACTCACTGGATTACTCCCTGGGCACGTTTGATTAATATTAATATTAGATTGATCTTGGTAGTCGTGGTTGGTACGTGGAATTATACCGAGTAAGGCTGAACTCTTTTGGAAATGTGGGGAATTACTGTCCTAACACAGAATAATCACCTGGGGTTTTATAATAAACACAAGAATTATATTTGAAACATCATCCTATTTATTCGCCATGAAACATTATTGCTGTTTGAGACCTTAGACACATACATAAACTCTAATCTGGAACGGGCAAGCTACTTTAGAGCATAATCTCCCTCACAGAATCATTCTTAGAATTACCACCTATATCCGTATCAAACTGAGCACTATAGGTATACATTGAATATATATATAGGAAAGAGAATGTGAGAGTAAGGAGTTTGGTGTGTGGATTCACAATGACCATATGGCTTTGAGAGGAAGGCGTGGGACGCCCCCCGTTGAAGCCTCTCCCTATGGGAAAGATGGGTTGAGACTCTTTAATAATACTTATAAGGATGGGTGGACCTCCTTTACGTTAGCGTACACTAAACATAGATACCCATATTTGAAAATATAGATAACAATATGATAACAAGGAAAGGGGGGGGGGGGGACACAGGAGCGAATGTCGGGCGACTTACCTATGGGAAAGATGGGTTGAGACTGCCGTCTTGGTTACCCCGAACCCGCGGCATGAAAGGGGAATTGTTTTAAGGGTCTAGACGTGACCTCAAATGAAGAGCTTATAATCACAAACTAACTAATAAAATAATGAAACTCGTGTACCTAAGACAAGGCTGCCTATAATATAGACCTGTTACTTTGATATAGAAGAATTTAATATGCTTAATCTAATACTCCAGAAGGGTGTGTTTACTTTTAATTTCAACAGTCCGAACGCGTTTTCAAGAGTGAGATGGTATGGAAGTGTTTCTTAGAAATTTGGTAGACTTTCAATTGAGCGCGTATCTTTACTAACACGTCCATGTATGACCATGACCGATAACGATAGGGATTATTTTGAAAGACATTAAGAATCTGGGAGTGTTACTCGGTCTGATCAGATAGCTGGGGAAAGATGAAAAGATTTGAAATCATTAGTTATCACTGATCGCAGAATAATTATCCCACGGATTTTGCCTCGCATACGGCATGTCGGGGGGGGGGGAATGGAAGGAAGGAAGAAAGAAAATGGCGGAGAGGAAGGAAAGAAGATAAACAAAATGGCGGTTTAGAAAGAAAGGCGATGAGTCACCCGTGAAACAAAAAAAAAAGAACTACTTACAAGACATAACTCGGGAATTTTATGATAATAATTCTCATACTATCTCTCCCGAATAATGGGCATTACATATAGAGGGAAAAAAAAGAAAAAAAAAGAGAGGAAATTAAGGAGTGGTTACCAATACCCACACTCTTTGGTCATTCGGTCAATGAAATAAAACAAAAGTGATAAGTGTGTTATTCACCCATGGTCTACTCCGCTCGAGCTGGCTCGAGATCACCAGTTTTCACCCTCTCAGTGCGAGCTTGGAGCTCATTATTACCGATCTTTGGGCAATGCTGGGACCTCACACACCACACCCCCCCATGTTCTTGCTCAAGGCGCCCGAATTTGTCTGTGAAAAATCCCCGGGAGCGCGAGGATTCGAACCGCCTATCCACAGAATGGGAGACCAGCACAATATCAACCTGACCATCGCGCGGTGTGTGTGTGTGTGTGTATGTGGCATCACCGCTCCCGGGCTCCATAGAATTCTGGGAAAACGCTCCACAGATAACATGACGCGAAAATTCAAATATCTGCAGTTTATTTTTCCTGCTTATTCCATCACATGATTAATATCTTCTCACCGCCCACTGAAACACCAACACAACACCTCAGTAACTATGATACTTTACGACAGGATGAAAGTAAATTTATCTGATGTTTTCCTTCTTTCATTTCCTTTTGATCTGATGTTTACGGTGAGCCGCGGATAGGGCGTGCTGGGCTGGTGAACATTGAACTGTACATGAAAAGGACAAGTTTCATGAAAAATAGAGGTTCATGGAGTTACAGTGGAGTAAAAAAGGTGTCTAGATACTTTTCCATTATATGAGACCATAAGGGGTATATCCCTACTTGTAGATCCCTTGATCTACTTCATATTTACTTCTCTATTCATGTTGCACTTATCTGCCATAGTTTTTTAGTTATTAAAAAAAACGTTGCAATATTTTTTTTTAAATAGATTTGCTTGAAAATTTGATCCTAGCAGTTTTCGGGCATGCTGAACACGAATATGGAGTCAGTTTTCAGTTACAATGATAAAAAGTCCATATTTCAGCCAATTCACAATGACATGATACTTCCAGATATTCCTTAAAAACCACACATTTGACAAAACTTACTTGGCGATTTTGACCCATGCGATTGTCAAAGTAGGCTACAAATAAAAACCTAGGACTACTATAGCAATCCTGTGGGACTTTTAATTAATGCCCTCCTATGACATAAGAACATAACATAAGAAAATAAGGAAGCTACAAGAGGCCGTGAGACCTACACAAGGTAGTTCCTGTTACTTAACACTGCCTACATCCACCTTTCATCCCCATCCATGAATTTATCCAGACTCCTTTTAAAGCTCTCTAATGACTCCGCACTAACTACCTGTCTACTGAGTCCATTCCAATCATTTACCACCCTATTTGTGAACCAGTTTTTTCCATTTCTTTTTTAAATCTAAGCTTTTCCAGCTTGAATCCGTTACGTCTTGTTCTACGCTGGTTACTAGCCGTAAGAACTTTTCCTAAATCTCCTTTATTATATCCCTTTATTCACTTAAAAACTTCTATCAGATCGCCCCTTACTCTGCGTCTCTCAAGTGTGTGTCATACGAAGAATTTTGTCTAACGACATTTTTTGTCTAACGAAGAATTTTGTGTTACGAAGAATTTAGTCTTATATTACGAAGAATTTCAAGATGAAGAATTTCATATAGAAGAATTTAGTCTTACAAAGAATCTCGTCTGATGAAGAATTTATTCTTACGAAGACCTTCGCCTTCCGAATAATTTAGACTTACGAGGAATTTCGACTTGCGAATAATTTCGCCTTACGAATAATTTCGCCTTACGAATAATTTCAAGACAGAGTTTCGTCTTACGAAGAATTTCAAGACGAAGAATCTTATGAAGACTTTCAAGACGGAGAATTTCGTCTTATGAAGAATTTCAAGATGAAGAATTTAGTCTTAAGAAGAATTTCAAGACGAAGAATTTAGTCTTATGAAGAATTTAAAGACGAAGAATTTCAAGATGAAGAATTTCGTCTTATGAAGAATTTCAAGACGAAGAATTTAGTCTTATGAAGAATTTTAAGACGAAGAATTTCGTCTTACGAAGAATTTCAAGACTAAGAATTTCGTCTTATGAAGAATTTTAAGACGAAGAATTTCGTCTTACGAAGAATTTCAAGACTAAGAATTTCGTCTTATGAAGACTTTCAAGACGAAGAATTTCGTCTTACGAAGAATTTCAAGACGAAGAATTTCGTCTTATGAAGAATTTTAAGACGAAGAATTTCGTCTTACGAAGAATTTAAAGACTAAGAATTTCGTCTTATGAAGACTTTCAAGACGAAGAATTTCGTCTTACGAAGAATTTCAAGACGAAGAATTTCGTCTTATGAAGACTTTCAAGACGAAGAATTTCGTCTTATGAAGAATTTCAAGACAAAGAATTTCGTCTTACGAAGAATTTCAAGACGGAGAATTTAGTCTTATGAAGAATTAAAGACGGGGAATTTCGTCTTACGAAGAATCTCGTCTTACAAAGAATCTCGTCTTACAAAGAATCTCGTCTTACGAAGAATCTTGTCTTACGAAGAATCTCGTCTTACTAAGAATCTCGTCTTACGAAGAATTTTGTCTAACGAAGAATCTTGTCTTACGAAGAATCTCGTCTTACAAAGAATCTCGTCTTACGAAGAATCTCGTCTTACGAAGAATCTCGTCTTTCAAAGAATCTTGTCTTACGAAGAATTTTGTCTAACGAAGAATCTTGTCTTACGAAGAATCTCGTCTTACGAAGCATTTTGTCTAACAAGGAATCTCGTCTTACGAAGAATTTCAAGACAAAGAATTTCAAGACGAAGAATCTAGTCTTACGAAGCATTTTGTCTAACGAAGAATCTCGTCTTACAAAGAATCTCGTCTTACGAAGCATTGTCTAACGAAGAATCTCGTCTTACGAAGAATCTCGTCTTACAAAGAATCTCGTCATATGAAGAATTTAGTCTTACAAAGAATCTCGTCTTACTAAGAATCTCGTCATATGAAGAATTTCGTCTTACGAAGAATCTCGTCTTACAAAGAATCTCGTCATATGAAGAATCTCGTCTTACGAAGAATCTCTTCTAATGAAGAATCTCGTCTTACGAAGAATCTCGTCATACGAAGAATTTCGTCTTACAAAGAATTTCGTCTTGCGAAGAATTTAGTCTTACGAAGAATCGCGTCTAACGAAGAATCTTGTCTTACGAAGAAACTCGTCTTTCAAGAATCTCGTCTTACGAAGAATTTCGTCCTACAAAGAATTTCATGACGAAGAATTTTCGTCTTACGAAGAATTTCAAGACGAAGAATTTAGTCTTATGAAGAATTTCAAGACGAAGAATTTAGCCTTACGAAAAATTTCAAGACGAAGAATTTCGTCTAACGAAGAATTTAGTCTTAAGAAGAATTTAGTCATACAAAGAATTTCGTCTTATGAAGAATTTAGTCTCCTGTAGGATGCGTGAAGGAGCAAGAGGCCTGTGAAGGACTATGAAGGATTGTACATAAAGCGAAGGATACTTTAAAAAAATACTGGCTGGGGTATTTTGTCAGGATGAGATAGACAAAGTGTTTATGAAGGTAAGAACTCTAATTAAATAAAATTTAATGTTTGTGACATAAAATTTCCACAGTGGGTTTACTGTAGACATTATAGTTAGAGCCAATCTTTCATATTAGCGTGGCAGTAGCAACAACAGGTAGAAGTATAAATAACTACACTTTACCTAATGTCAGTCTCTACCTTTCCTGCTAACATGATACTGAAGTTTCTGCACCAACAATCTTACTGTACGTACATGGCATATATAGAAGACTGCATTCCATTGAATACATTTGATGACAGGTACATTAGCAAATTTCCTGCTTCAATGAAAACAGCATTATTTATGCATTGGTAACGAGGATTATGGGCTTTGTCATGGAGGCGAGAAGCCAAAGTTTCTGCATTTCTAAAACAATGGAGATTATAAGATAGTTTACCTACTACAATATCCGATGCTAATGAGTGAGCTGTTTCGCTTTACTGTCTTGTTTCAACATTACCAGATATACTTCACCCGCCCCATACCCAGTTTCAGTGCGGACACAGCAAACCTTCGCTATACTTTTCCATAACTGTCTATCAGAGTCTGTACATTATAATCTGAGCACATACAGGGGTAGAGTCTAATGTCAGGATTTTGTCCACTACTTTTAATCCTGGTCTGATTTCATGACTACCATTGAAATGTAAAGCCTTTTGTTCCATCACTGATACGCTTTATGACAGGGAGGTGAGCACAAGGTCCCGAGTTCAAGTCTCACCAAGGAGCAACTGTAAAATCCATCGCCGAGTGGACGAAGACACCCGTATGCAGCATACCTGTTCTTTCGACTGCGACTACAAGTGCGGCGCAGGGAACACCAGGTGGCAGCATGAGCCTAAACTGAGGGTCAGACCATCACAGAAAACAGGAATTTCACCTATAGACCACAGGTGTCACTATAAAACTCCAGCCTGCGCCACCACAAGCAAGGGCCAACCATCACAGCCCTCCAGAATGTGCAGGGCCAACCACCTGAGCCCTCAAGGAAACAAAAAATAGCTTACTGGCGTTGTAGGCTCCAACGCAAAAAAAAAAAAAATCATATAATGCTTCAGGGCCCTAAAAATGTGGGTCCAACACTGTGTGGATGTGTACATTCAGAATAGTCATGCACATTAATCATGCCTCTTATGTAAACCATACACATGTTCATGTTACGTAGCAACACTGTACCCGATCACGGCAACAGTGTGCGTCCTGCGAGACGCGGTAACCTCAGTCACCACCCAGCTCTTGGGCCGCCAAGACTGACTGTCCAATAGACTGTCAATAGCCCTCATCTCTCTGTACTCTAGAATAAAGCAACCTACAGGAGTTCTGCTCTCTCCTTTCGGACCCCTACTTACCCACTCCTATTCATCACCTGCAAAGAGCATCACCACACTGATATATGTGTATTTGTATTATCTTACCAAATATATCGCAGCATACTGAAAAAAAGATATATAGTTATAAAGGCAGTAAACAAAAAAGTAATAAAACTAGATAAATAAATAATATAATACTGTAGATGATAACTAGAAGAATTTATTTTTATAAACACATGGCTTTCTTTGAAACAAGTGCTGTGGCACATCACGCAAGGCAGGTTGCTCTGCTTCTCCTTTGCCATCAACGAATTGTGTGAAAAGAATAAGAATAATAAAAAAAGTTATGCTGCCCTTGTTGCAAATTAATGTGATATATAATTATAACGATTAGTAAATAATTATCTACATTACACCAGAATAGTACTTGTTGGCTACAATTGTGCTTTTTTTTATTTAATTTTTAATATTGTAACACTTCGCCTTACTTAAAAGATTCCGCAGCAACAGTCATCTGCTGAGCTCCAAGCTGATGGGATGCTTCTTCCACTGCCAGGTCTGCTGCTTGATGCATTTCTTTTTCACATCTTAAAAGAAAGCAGATTTTAACATTAAGAATTACATACTTCAATGACATTCAAATTAACAAAATCTTGAAGCCAAGTAAATCAAATCTCTATGAAACTCAAATGTGATTTAAACTCTTCCATGATCTTGCAAGGCTTGCAAGGTGAGCCCTCACAGCAGGACACAGGGGATGCGTTTAATGCTGTAGCGAGGTAGGAGACTGCTTGCCATCTTATGCTTTCAGCTGCAGCCGCCGCATAGCTCCATGAGCAAAAAGAAGGCAGAATGCGTAAGTTCTTCCTGCCGGTACATAGCCGCTTCCTTGTCAAGACCTTCCGAGTGCCTCCTCGTGGCACCCCTGGTAACCGGGACCTTACGGACCCATACATTTGATAGATAAATAAGTATGAGAAAAATAAGTAAGGGAGAATTCACAAGAATTAATTGTTGAAGAATTTAATTGCACAAGAATTGGTTGTGATCTGATGATGTGTTGGTTGGTTCGATGTGAATGTTGAGGTATATAGCTGGCATCATAATAGGGAAAGATGAGGTCTTCAGTAAAGAGGTGGCAAGAAGATGTGGATTGAAGGAGCCGAGTACAGTGCTGCGAGTTAGGCGATTGAGGTGGTTTGATCACGTGAAGAGGAGAGGAGGTGATAAGGCATTGGGGAGAGCTGTTGGAGTGGAAGTGCCAGGTCGCCATCCACCAGGCAGGCCAAGGAAAATATAAAGGTAGTGTGTTGAAGAGAATCTGGCAGTATTGGGCATTGAAGAAGTTGAGGCAATGGAGAGAGATCATTGGAAGCGTATCATCGACCGTCTAACCTCAAAAGATATGGAAAAATCTGACGTTACAGAAAGATGATGATCTCAAGCAGTGGTGTTGCCAAAGTGACTATGCTATCAAAAGATAAAAAAACAAAAATAATATTACAAACCTTTGGATATGATCAGTAATATTCTGAAGATCTGCCAATAATTTGATGGTAGAATTTCTTTGATGTGTCTGGGGTTCTATAGATTTTTCAAACTCTTGCAGCAATGATACTTGTGTATCAAGAGCGTTGGACAATTCATCTGTAAGAATACAAACATTTTGTGATGAAAAAAGTAATAAGGATCATCATAGATTTCAGTCAATAATTTTGACTTAAAATTCTGACCATAAAATGTAAAAAATGTAAATGTAGTTAAACAGCATACTAATATGAGGAACATCCTAGGGTCTTCCTTTTTTTCATTCTTGATTGTTTGATAGATACATTACACCCTAATACAATCTACCTACTTTAATGTCTGTTCCTAGAAACTCTCTCAAAGTGCGACCACAACAGATGTCTCAAATTTCACATCTCGTCTCTTGCTAAATCAGTTTATAGGAAGTTATAGTGCGCCCACTCCTAGGGTGGCTAGGGTGCAGTCAGGCTGGGCCAACACCTGTATACAGCGTTGCCATGTTATGTTAAAATTGTATTGAAAAGTGTTCATCGTATTTGTGATGCCTTTTACATATACTATATCACAGAAGTTATCATCATTTATATCATCGCATGTTTGGTAAAAGTGGCACCACTGTACACAGGTGTAAGCCCAGCCTGACCTCACCCTCGCCGCCATTTAGGAGTGGTCGCACTATAGGTGTCCTGTGGTGGCTGTGTCCATGTTTTTCACCCTCCCAGTTGCTTGCTCTCTAACAGGGGCCTTATCCGCCCATGTATGGAATATGTCTCACATGTTTGGGGGGATCCACACATACAGCTCTCCTAAACAGACTAGAGTCAAGAGCTTTTAGTCTTATCAACTCCCCTCCTCTGACTGACTGTCTTCAATCTTTAAATCACCGCCGCAATGTTGCTTCTCTTGCTCTCTTCTACCGTTATTTTCATGCTCACTGCTCGTCTGAACTTGCTAACTGCATGCCTCCCCACCTCCCGCGGCCTCGCTGCACAAGACTTTCTACTCATTCTCATCCCTATTCTGGCCATCTTACTAATGCAAGAGTTAACCAGTATCTTCACTCTTTCATCCCTTGCACTGGTAAACTCTGGAACTATTCCTGTTTCTATTTTTCTATCTTTCAATGACTTTTTTGAAAATTATAATTTTTTCAAGAGAGTGCCAAGACACCTCCGGAACTTAATTGATCCACCCCCATTTCTTTATTCTCTTACTGTCTTCTTTATAGGAAATGGCAGCTAGTGGGCTTTTGGCTACTTTTTATTTTTTTACCTCTGGAAGTCCTTTTTTTTTATGTAGGAGGAAAGAGCAGTGAAGCTGGATACCAAGTCACACAAACACTTAAATTTTCTTTTCAATAAAAATTAGAAATATTTTGTATGAATAGCTATTATGACTTACCCGTAACTCTGACTGACAAGTTCTGACTCTGTATATCTACTGTATTATACTATACTGTATTATATGTATATACACACACACATATGAATATATATTTCTATACATTACAATGATAAAGAATTAATAGGGCTTTGAAAAAACAAACCTCTGTATTTGATGTGGTCTTGGGGAACATATATATTTTCCATCTTAATCTGGTGCAACTTTTTCTGAAGCTCTCTTTCCATGACCATTTCTGCTTCTTCACATGCTGGAAGACCATCTGTGGCAATAGCAGGAGAGACATCACAACATTATACACACACACACACAACACACACACATATACGTACTGTCAAACCTTAGCATTCGCCTCTGGCAGTTTTGATAATTTGCGGTGAGGGCCGCGAGTTAAAGGGAAAACATTTGATCATTTGCAGGGTTAATCTCGCGGCATCGGTAAACGCGTTTCCCGCCAAATGACCTACACCTATAAGTGCAGTATAGTACAGTATGTACTATAATCCATCCATTTCTAGCTTGCAAATGAAGACTAAGCTGTTTTTGTAGACTTGTCTCAGATTGGCCAGGGGCCTCAGGCAGCCTGTCGCCCCGCTCACCCCAGAAAGTGTCCCGCTGCTGCTGTAGTCACACTAAAGGTCTCATTTCTTTTCACTGTGGTTCACTTCACTAATTTTGCTTAATGCTGACTTTTGACTTCTTTACTGGACAGTAGAATGATAGGAATCACGATTGTTTTGAAAAAATTTCAAACTAAAAAAGATAGAGGACATTTGGCGAGTTGAAGTCAAAGATGGTGCTACGAATGTTTACACTTTTTTTTTTCTATGCTATTTTTATTTTTTTATTATTTATTTACTGCAAAAAAATCCCACTTCTCTTGAACACAGTGCTGTTGTTATATTTTATACAAATAGAAAAAGAAAGGAGGCTCATAAAATTTGATACCAATACGTAGGCCACTGATAAGTGCTGCTTTTGTAACGCCCGTAACTGCCGTGACGGCCACTTGATCACTCTCCTCCCCTAAAATTCACCCTTTCTTCTCTCTTCTGTCGTTGTGATGTTATTCGATGCCAAAGGGGGACTTGCAGGCCTCACGACAAGAGGGTAATTATGACTGGTCATGGGCAGTGGCGTACCGAGGGGGGGGGGCATGCGGCCATGGCCCCCCCTTTGCAAAAAATAAATAATACTAAAATATATTTATTATAAATAAATAAATATATATATATATCACAGACCACTATATCTACAGTGGTCTATGATATATATATATATATATATATATATATATATATATATATATATAATATATATATATATATATATATATATATATATATATATATATATATTATATTTTTTTTTTTTTTGGCCCCCCCTTTTCAATTTTCTGGGTACGCCACTGGTCATGGGGCTGTGAACAGGGAATCAATGTTCTGATCCATAGGCGGGATGTGAAACAGACAGCGTTACACTGCCTTGGGCCCACACTAATCTTTTGAATCACGGCAGAAGTCTTTTAACAGACGAACTGACAGGTAAAGCCCCGTCCACACTACCACTCACCACCGTCGGCGCTTGCCGTCGAACAGTGTTCGTCACTCAAAAGTGGCAGTGTGGACACGATGCCGACGAGCAAAATTTAACTGTCGGCGCTGCCCGCCAACATTCAGCAGGTTTAATATTGGGCGGGCATGCCCGTCACTCACGGGTCAGCGCCAAACACATGCTTCAAGTTATCGGCAGTTTTCACTATCTAGATATTTTTGCATTGCTATGTACCGTATACCATCAGAACCAAGAAAGTCAGCTGATTACGAGTATGTGATCAAAAATTAAATGGGAGAAATGGTCGGGAAATTGCAGCGAGTTGAAGACAAAAAAGTGAGAAAAATGTTTATACACTTTCTTTTTGCTATATTTTTTAGAATACACAAAAAGTTTTTCGTATATTTTTCTTGCTTGTGATATGCAGAAATGTGCCATGAAGATGATAGTTGGGTCAGTTTTTCTAAACCTCCTGTGGTTATTTCATAATCTCGAGTGAGAGTACACGATATGCAGAAAACATGACTCTCACTTTGAAATCAGGAAGCGCGCTGACCGCCGAACAAAACCGTTTGTGTGGACACAACCCTGGCAACGGCGCTTCCCGTCGGCAAGCACCGACGGCAAGCGCCGACGGTGGTGAGTGGTAGTGTGGACGGGGCTTAACAATCACAATTCAGGAAATAAATTTTAATTTCCCATTATCAATTGACCATGGTGGGATTCGAACCCATCCCACCCTAGACGTCGCACCTCCACAGGTGGGCATGATACCACTAGACCAAACTGATATCCCGCTTAGTCAGCGGTTCTCTAGGCTATTTGAACCATTACACTTTCACAATGACTCAATCACACAGACTGTATCTCTTTCTCTCATTATAATAATAATTGTTCATCATTAATATCACGGTTATTCTTATTTTAATCATAATTATCATTATCTATATAAGAGGATGAATGTAAGTGAAAATAAGTGTGAAAAATATTGCAGAGGATTTTGTACTACATACAATTTTTTTCTGTTAAACTTATACTATTTGGTAGGATCTTAGATAAGAAAAATCAGTTCTGCTGTGTACAGCAACTCAAGTAAGAACTGCTCATGAAGAATTGTGCATGCAATCTGAAAGTTGCACTGATAACATACAAAGTAGATGTCATAGAGAAACAGGTGGATAAATGTTTCCTTATTGCTTATTGCGTGCAACTTGTCATTGTTAGTCTTGTTTTTCCTTTGCATATCACGATGTATTAGCTGCTGCACACACTGTGATGAGTATATGAAAATAGAGTGAACTAACCTCCAAGTATTTGAAGAAGCTTCACCTGCATATCGCAAGCCTCACCAACTCTCCGGTGATGTACAAGGAGATCAGTTTTCTGCTTCACTTCAGAGACTTCCTCTTGTTTCTCACTGACTAACTGCTCCAAGAAAACAATCTGGTTCTGTTTGAAGTATAAAGGGATTCAAAATGTCACTTATACAATGAAGCTCCTTGCTTAAACATTAATCAGTGTTTACTGCACATACTCAAATTGTATAAACTTTTTGGATATCATATCCTTTCTGACCACCTTGCAGGATTGTGTAATATTCTGCATGGCTTAAGCAGATACAAAAATTTACTTTCACGATTATTCTCCCAAATATAATTTCTCAATTACAATGACAGCAACAACATAGCCATACCTGCATTTCTTTGACCTGAGCAGCATAAGCATTTTCACTGCTAACATCTACGTAAGCCCATTGTAGGTATTTCATATACTCTTGTTCTAACATCTCTGGAGTCACATCTCTTGGAGTCACCATGTTGGTCACAAAATCATTCTGCAACATACGTACACTGTTGAGTCATAACAGTAAATCAATGACAGAATAGGAATAAGAAAATTCAATCAACAGAGCAACCTATATGGTGTAGTTAGGTGAGAATCTTTGGAAAGAACAAGCATTGCAGGCTGCATGATTAACTAACCCATAAACTGCAGCAATGCTCTAATAAGGCTTTACTGGTACACTGTGGCAAACCTCACGGAAGACACAATATTCTAACATGCACCAACACTGTGCCAGGGCTTGGAAGGGTCTCAAAATCGGATAGCTTACAGGACAACATGGCATCTCTCGGTAACACTCCACACCGCACGGCGAATTACAATTTTTCAATTTGGAAACACAATTACATCATAAACTATTGCAAATTGAGCACATGTACATCACATCAATATCATAATGAGTCATAAAAGTAAAAGAATATTATTAATCAGTGGGGTATTCATGTCTTTTTCTCTCCCTCCTCGACTAATCTCCTCCCATTACTCTCTCCCACCTCCTCTGCAAAAATACTTTCCCTGGCTGTCTCCTTGCTGCTCGTGCCAACCACACAGCTATCTTAAATCATGTAAAACCAACATCGTTTGTGAATATACAAATACATACGGTTGGATGCAGATTTATATTTCAAACATTGTTGCGCATTTAAAAAAAACTTTAGTATTACTAACTTTTATCGCAAAGGTGCCACACAGAGCATATAGGCATCCCCTGACCACTTCACAGTTCCTGGGATAAGCAGGAATTGAAGGACCACTTGTCATATACATGCATCCACCACTTCCATACTCTGGCTCATCCAAACCTCTTATAATGGATGCAAATTGAAGGTGCGATGGAAGGACTAGTGGACAAGCAGCCTGGAATGCTAATCTCTCCAGCCTCAGGACCCCATAAACTGATAGATGAAGCTACTGTACATGCCAAATAAGATGACAATATATGTCTTACTTGTGGGGCTTCCTCGCTTACTGAAGAAAGAACAGTTCTGTTCCCACTGTTGTTCCCCTCCAGTTTGATGACGGATAAATCCGGAAGCTCCAACAAGGCAGCCCTTCCAACGTTGCTTTTGAAGCCTCCTGGCGTAACGCCATTCACCATTGTTGAGCTGGAAGACAAAATGGCATTCCTGTCAAGAAGAATGTTTATAGAAATATTCTCACAGACCACACAATAAAAACTAATCACAATATCTAAGTAAAAGCTAGAAAATTGTTGTGCTTTTTCTTATTTCTTGTGATGGCCAATCGTTGGCACTGCCTTTCTGAGGTACACCTCCTACCTGAACATACTGCTGTTGTTCCTTGTATTTGCAACATCCGTCATCAGGGTAGTGTTCAGAGCGGTGGAGTGAAGGATGTTAACCACCGCAGCAGACTTGCTCGGCTTACTGCCACCAAATTTGGTTGGTTTAGGCCTTGAAGCATGCACAGCTGTGTTGCGTTGGGGCCCCGAGTGGTGTGTGGCAGCAGGGTGAGAAGTGGACTGCTTAGAAGGTATGACCGGCTTTGTTCTTAATAATTCCTCTGGCTTAACTCTGAGGGAGACAAAATACGAGTTTACTGTCAATGCCAAAGGTACATTCATGGGTGTAGACTTTCAGGATCTATATCATGTTCTACGATATATCCTAGTTTCTATTTAATATATCACAATTACTGGTTACTACTATGAAGGGATATGATGCTGATAAGTGCAAAAAGTTCATATTATAGTATCATTTCACTTCATCATATTTACATGGATAATTAAAAAAATTGCTCCTTTCTTACCTTAACTTGCATGCCAAATTAACCCCTTGAGACCCATAACGTAATTTCCATTGTAATTTGGCTACCATTAGACAATTTTGAATGAATATAAGCAATGTTTTAATAGATACGACCTTTGTGGTACCCTTGTCCACTAGCTAGTTTGGTATATTCAGTTACTTTTCGTAATTTTATGGCTCGGCAACAGACAATTTTATATAGCAAAGGAAAGATCTGGTTGTGAAGGGGTTAAGGCGGAATATTCACCTGACGGGTCTGGATCTGTGGCCGTAATTCTTCCTGACAGAAGGCGGCGGTGCATTGAGGGTTTCACTGGACCAACTCTTGCTGTGACTGCTGGAGCTGCCGCTGCTATTGCTGCACTGACTCTTATTGCGTGCTGCTGCTGCTGCTGCTTTATAACGTGAGGCCACAACTTTGATTTTGACTCCTTCTTTCTTAGTTTTGCCACTGATGAATATTAATGATCAATGTCAAAGTTAACAGAGAATACGTATATTAACATTTTGTTTGATCTTAATATGTAGAATATGTGAATTGCCTCATTTATAGAATATCACTGGTTTAATGAAAACATATACATAATAATAATGATAATAACGATATTAGTAATAATAATAATAATTATAATAAAAATAATAGTAAGTATGTATATATATATATATATATATATATATATATATATATATATATATATATATATATATATATATATATATATATATATATATATATATATATATATATATATATATATATATATATATATATATATATATATATATCAAGTATGGGCGTCCAGCCTCTGGCCCCTTTGCTTTTGGCTCAGTTCTTGCGGCTGGAACGTGGCAGCGAGCCACGTTCCAGCCAATTAACTCATTACGCTAATTACTCATTAAGGGCTTGTTCTACGCAAAAAGTTTGTTGCAGACCCCCATTGATTTTGACAGCACTAGTTGCATGTCAAATTTCAGCTCAATCCGACAATATTTAGGAGTAGTTTACGCTAATTACTCAATAAGGGCTTGTTTTACGCAAAAAGTTTGTTTCACAGACCTCCATTGATTTTGACAGCACTACTTGCATGTCAAATTTCAGCTCAATCCAACAATATTTAGGAGTAGTTATACACTTTTTGGCTTAAACTTGGTTCCACGGGTCTTATGGTAAGAAGCAGCTCGCTTCGCTCGCTGCCAATTACTGTAATAGTCACAACAAATCTGCAATACCTGATATTAATGCTGTCTTTTGGTTTCTCTGTGCCTTCCAAATCTTGCTGAGAACCATATTTGCTGGATGTGTCTGAGAGAATTGATGGAGTCATGTCTGAAAATAAATTAAAAACCATAAGCTAAATGTTAAGGATGCTAGAGTGTAGCTACATGAAAGGAGATGTTCATATCAGGAGGCGTTTTCCATGTTCAATACTGCATAATCTATTCTCCAGGATAAACAGAGATAGAAAGCAACATGAAATTACAACAGCAGCTGACCACTCTTAGGAAAATATTATAAGAAGACTGGATAACTGGATGATTATTTAACAGACAACGTTGAATGGCAAGATCAGCCACTAAGTACTGGTGTTGATACAACATCATGCAGTCTGCACTAGTGAAAATCATTGCAGCTAATGATTTCTTATTGAACTATATTAAATATGTTAACTGAAATACATATCTACTACATAATGGACCAGTTTCCATTTCTGGGGAGACATGATAAAATGAATGCACTCTGCCACATATATGGAAGCTTACAGTATACATATTTTTATCATATAAAGTATAATTTTTCGAGTCAAAAGGAAAAAACTCCAATTCTCTGAAGATGGAGGAGAGAGTTTGAGTCCCGCTGGGTGCAAGTCTTTCCTGGAAGTGGTCAGCCCGGCGTCCCGGGTTCGAGTTCCACCTGCTGCAAATCGTTCTTACATCGTCGAGTGGCTGAAGACTACCCACATGTTGCCCATCAACCTGACCTTCGATGGCGAGTGCATCGGAGGACACCAGGGGCAGCTTGAGGCTCTACAGACATTAATCTAAAAATCCTGCCTACGCCACCACGGGCGAGGGCCAACCATCATGGCCCTCAAGATAGTCCATAAGGCTTAACATCTAAGCCCTCATGGAAAAAGAAGAGCCTATAGACTTTATAGGCATAAGCATAACAAAAAAATAAATATATACAAAATACAAGTCATACAAAGCAATTCAAATTTTGAGAGTATCCATAAATATGTAAAATAAACAAGTCAAGGAATGTGAGCTAGGTATACACAATAAAATGATCTTCCCAGCAGTAGCTATAAGTTGCCTTCCTACACAGGGAACTCCCGACAAGCAGCCACCCACCAGCTCTTTATGAGGGTCTTATTTTTTGGCCCCAAGACTAAGATTTTCTCTGGGGTCCTTATGCCAGTGTTCCTGCACATTGGGACGAAACACCTTAATCTATTTACCTTCCTATTTGACTATCTTAGCGGTCAGAGCTGAGCGCAGTGCACAGATTGCAAACATTGCCGCCTCATATGGAAAGTGAGCACTACCAATCTGAGACATTTCAGAGTTTAGCACTACTTTAATGACTTTAGCCCATTTATTCAACATATTTTGAAGACCATATGAGAAGTATGATTGCTATACTGATATTCCCCACATTTTTTGAAGACCATACAAAGAGTATGATTGTTATATTGACATTCTACAATTTTTTATACCGATATCATAAAAAAAAAGGAAACAAATTTGTCCCTTCCATAATGATAACACTGTACCACTGCTTTCATCCGTGGTGTTTGGAGGCCCCGAACTCTCCTTGTTGGTGTCTGAATGAGAGAGTTGGCCTGTGCTGTCTGCCTCTTCCTCCAGAGAGCAGGAGGTACCAGCATCCTCAGTGGAAGCCATTGTATATTCTGAAAGAGAACATTTCATGAGGTCATCACTGAGCCACATTTAAAGGCATTGCAATAATCATGCAAAAATGATAAGTGAAAAAAAGGTATTGCAAAGAGTAAGTGAAAACAGTAAGAGTAATGCAAAAACGAATGCCATTTTCATTCAAAGCATATCAAAACTATTCAGGAAAACTACGTTTCAGCCTCGAAATCGCGGGATGACCTAAACTGTAAATTTACCGTCCTCTACAAGGTAGTAAACGATATATGACTGCGTAGTTTAAACAAAATTTTACCTAAATCTTTACCTAAACTATAAAATGAAGTTAAAGTAAACGAGTAATCGGTAAAACTGCACAGCAACTCCAACCCTTTTTACTTAAAAATCTTCAATGCCACCCAACAACATTGCGGACCCATTGCGGGAAGCGGGATTTTGGGTGGCGTTGACAAAATATGAGCCATTTATGTAAAAATAAGTGGCCTAATCTTGGAAAAACTCTAGGAAAAACCTGTGGTAAAAATTTACATTATGACTGTTGCAAGATTTTCAGACAAGCTCGATTTTTTTTAGTTCAATCTGTGATGCTTTTCCTAATGGAGATAGTTTTTTCCTGTGCAAACCTCAAAAAAGTGTGTTTTTTGCAATTCGAAAAAGGGATGAAAAATTTCTAAAAATACTTTTTTTGACGTTTTAACTGGAAAAACACTCCAATTGTAAAAGCATCAAATAATAACCTAATCAAACCATTACACTAACCTAACCCTGAAACTAAACTAACTTAGCCAATGAAAAATTAAATGTTTCCACAACATGTCATTGTTACTTTCAAACTCGTTATGACCTATGGAAGCAGTAGAAAGGTGAAATATACTTTAATGCAGACACAGTCATGTTCTAAATATTAGCCAAATCTGGTTCTACTGCAATTTAATATATTACAAGGCACGCAGTTATAATCGTCCTCAAATTGTATATCTGATCATTTGCAGTATTTCTAACCCTACATTAGCCGTCAGAAATGAAAAATAACACAAGGGTCTAGGGGAGCGAAACTCATCCGACGAGGTTATGGTACGTAATCAAGGCCCAGGTTAGGTTAGTGAATTAGCGGTGGGGTCTGGGGTGGCGCAGCCCTCCCAGTAGTTTAGCCTATGGCGACTAGAGTAATAGTATCACATATAGCCCTACCGTATCTAAAATCAGACTAACATTCTGACAATCTTATCGTTGTCATTAAATATTGGTACCTGGAACTGTCGCCCATCGGAATTCTCGCCGCTGTCGGCGAGTGTACCAATTTTTTTTATCATACAGGACCCAAAATATAAATTTAATCAGGTTTTACCCGTGTTTCTGCATTCAGGGATGAAATACCAGCAATAGCTTGATCAGTTAGGTTAGGCTAGGTGGCGAGAGTTCTCGGTTGATGTTTCGGCGAGAATTCACATCGGCGACAGTTCCATAAACCGAAATATTGATGTATATTCAGCGTTATATACCTTTAATAATTTGAAAACGCACTGGCAATTATATAAGGTTGCGTTGCGTGGTTACTTCTTTAATCCTGGGGTTGCCGAATGAATAACTCTTCAGCCTGCAGATTGAAAAGTAGCACAAAATAAAGTTGCCCGCCAAAATCAGGGGCAAATGTTATTGACGATGATGATGATGATGATCCCGCTAAAATACTTCCCTTGAACGGGGCAGCATAAATAATGATAATATATGTGGTTTATCTTTACGTAACTATACATGTCTATGATCATATTACAGTTCAATTCATATCTACAACCTCAAATAATAATGTGCAACCTTTTAACCGTCACGAAACCTGCCAAACGGGCCTCGCCCGCCACGGCGCGGCAGCTTGACGTTGACGGCTGAAAACGTGACGTCATAGAAAAACAATAACATGGCACACACGCTTCATTGATATATATATATATACTTCTACATTGGGAATTTTAGGGTCATCTAGGGAAATATCAACCTTAGTTTAGTTAATTCCTGAAATACTGTAAGAGCTCAGGTCAGCTGATCTGCCATAACAACAACACGTGGCCGTCAAGGAGGCAGACCCAGGGGCCAGGGACAACAACAAGTCTTTTGACAACTCTGAGCAGACCATTTACACAACGTTTGGTCGAATATAACGTTACTGCCCTTCAAGAACACCAAGGTTCACACCAGAGGCTTGGAAACATGAAGAAGGGGCCGAACATACTCATCACAGGTGAGATAGGCCAAAAAGTGTTTATTTTTTATTTTTTTTAACATTCACTGTCTACATATGTATGTACCTGGTACTCTCGGCGTTACCTGGAACTGTCGCCGAGAAGAATTATCACCGACGTCGGCGAGTGTTCCAATTTTTCACGTCGGTTGGAGTTTCAATTTTCGGCGACAGTTCCAGCTGTTGAGTCTGACCCATTCCCCGCACTCATGGGTTAGACAGACGGTATGATTTTACACTTAGACCAGAGTTCCCTACATGATTGGGAGTATATGGTTTCTGTTTACCATATTGGTTTCTAAGAAACATTCTTTGTGAGCTTCCGTCGCAATTAATTAGTTTTGGAGATATGACATGTTTATAGGGAGGAGAGAGACAAATGTTTACGTGCGCCTCACTCTTCTTCCTCTTGTGACCGGCATCACCTCGATTTTTACCTTTCCGCTGACACTTTTAAAGCTAATTTGGTTTAGAGTGTTAAAAAGTGGCGTTAGGTTAATGAGTCAAAAAGTGGCGTTAGGTTAGTGAGTCAAAAAGTGGGGTTAGGTTAGTGAGTCAAAAAGTGGCGTTAGGTTAGTGAGTCAAAAAGTGGGGTTAGGTTAGTGAGTCAAAAAGTGGCGTTAGGTTAGTGAGTCAAAAAGTGGCGTTAGTTTAGTGAGTCAAAAAGTGGCGTTAGGTTAGTGAGTCAAAAAGTGGCGTTAGGTTAGTGAGTCAAAAAGTGGCGTTAGGTTAGTGAGTCAAAAAGTGGCGTTAGGTTAGTGAGTCAAAAAGTGGTGTTAGGTTAGTGAGTCAAAAAGTGGGGTTAGGTTAGTGCGCCAAAAAGTGGGGTTAGGTTAGTGAGTCAAAAAGTGGTGTTAGGTTAGTGAGTCAAAAAGTGGGGTTAGGTTAGTGAGTCAAAAAGTGGTGTTAGGTTAGTGAGCCAAAAAGTGGGGTTAGGTTAGTGAGTCAAAAAGTGGTGTTAGGTTAGTGAGTCAAAAAGTGGTGTTAGGTTAGTGAGCCAAAAAGTGGGGTTAGGTTAGTGAGTCAAAAAGTGGTGTTAGGTTAGTGAGTCAAAAAGTGGGGTTAGGTTAGTGAGTCAAAAAGTGGGGTTAGGTTAGTTAATTATCATATCCTATACACTCTTTCCTACTATAATCATTAATATCTCCGAAAGCAGTGATTTGCGAAGGAAGCTCATAAAGAGAATATTTCTTAGAATCCATTAAGGTAAACATAAATCATACCTACTCCCAATTGTGAAAATGTTCAAAATCCTATTTCTCAGTTATTTTTTTCCCATTAGTTTTCAAATTAGTATGGATGCAAGATGTATTGTTGCTGTTCAATACAATGGAGAGATACATTTGTTTATTCTTTGGTTACTGTTTAATACATTTTTATTTTTGATAAAAAAAAATGTTTGAAAAAAATATGCCAAAAATTTGAGATCCGAGATATGAACAAAAACTCTCCATTAGTTTGAACAACAATGATTTATCTTGCTTTTAGCTTTTGTTTCACAAAAATTCATAAAAAATTTGGCTGAGATATTGATCGAATTTTTGTATAGAATATCTATAGATATTTAAGGATGATTCTGACACTACAGTAAGGAAAACTGCATTGAGTAGTCGACCTATTACATCCATGTAAGTTTATTCTGTGTCATTCTTTTGGACCCTGGTCTAGTAAACTAGTTCAAAAGGCAAAAGGGTAATATTTGTTATCAGCTGATAATTTTGTTTTATACTTTTCAGGAACACCAGGTGTTGGGAAATCCACACTGGCCCAGCAGCTGTCTGAGCATTCTGGCTTGGAGTGGATCAGTGTTGGTGATCTAGCAAAGGATAATAACTTCTTTGATGGCTATGATGAGGAAAGAGACTGCCCTGTCTTAGATGAAGATAAGGTGGGTCTGAGGTGTGATGCAATGTTCATACTGAGAACAAGTTTCAGTAGTATTGGCAGTGGTTTTTTTTTACCTATGAATATATGTAATTTCACCTATAGGTAATATAAGGATAGTGAATATCTAATTTCAACATTGTTTGTAGTATAGGAAGTATACTCCATCCTCAACTATCGCACATTTGGCTATTGCGTTTCACATCTATCTTGGGAACCTTAAAATCTGCACACCTCGGCTTTTAGATGTGTATAATCACATCTAGGCTATCTCGGGAACCTCAAAACCTGCTCAACTTGGTGATAGTGTGTATAATCACAGCTATCATGCACCGCAAGTAGCGAAACATACTGGGAAATTTAACATTCCCAGGCTGTACTTCATGATGCACACATCATACATTACTCACTCCCTGATTGGTCAACGTCACCTAAATCGCCTAAATCTGAATCGCAGCTACAGTAAACCCTCGCTTTTACGGACCTCTATATAATATAACAAATTTCAGCTTTAACAAACTTTTTCTGCCAGTCAGGCAGCCTCTTTTGAGGGTATAAGACCCTAGGTGGTATGAAAATCACTTCTAGACTTATGGTATTGGTTTACTATCCACCCAGCCACGAAATGACAGCTGTTGCTGACTAGCCATGCCAAAAATCCATATCAGACACAGTTGATAACCATATTACTTAAGTCACCCATACCCTTCAGTTGTTGAGAAGTTAAGGATAAAAGTATTTGACAGTTGTCTGTGATAGTAGCTGATATTCATACACATTTTTCTTCTTTACAGGTCATAGATGAACTAGAAGATATGATCGCAGAAGGTGGGAAGATCATTGATTACCATGGGTGCGACTTTTTTCCAGAAAGGTTTTTTGACATAGTATTCGTACTGAGGACGGACAACACTCTCTTATATGACAGACTTGCTAACAGGTTAGTAGCTCTACATTAATCTATGCAACATTTGCGGTCTTAGATCTAGCTTCCAATTTGAGGAACAATCTCTTCTAATCCTCATCTTCTTTTCATCACCAAAAACCCGGATGTCTGGGAATACTGACACCAGTCCACTGATGCCAACCCCAAAAATGCCTTCGCCCTACACAGACAATGAAAACGCCCTACATTTCCCTTCATCGCCCTACGGCTCAAGATGAAAGTTGACATTTGTCAATATAACCATTTCCATAGTCTTTATTGTATCATATAAATTTTAATAACATACAACAGTGCAACGCATGCTGTTCTTTATACGAATATTTTTGTTATGAAACCGGTAAAATATATCTTATTGCAGCGTACCGTACCACTCAATGATACGCAACGATGATTATGATACGAAAGGCAACAAGTGGACATCCAGCTTCCACAGTTCCACATAGGACGGCAGCACACTCACGTCATCTATCTAGCTAGACCTGTCCTATCCCTGTTCATGCTTACAGCCACACCAGCGGCCCAGCAGCATTTTCAATATATCAGCTGCCAGAGCCACTCATTAGTTATCATTTAACCAGATTTTCCAAAATCGGTAAAATAAAGATTCTATTACCCCAAAATCGGGGTAATAGAAAATATTAATTAATTAAAAACTACTATTTTTTAGTTTTTTACATATTCCCTTTCCGCTTACATGATTTATCTTTTGCTGCAAAGTATATAAATATAACTCAAACAAAAATTTCAAAATCGCCCTACGTTTTGCTCAGTTTCTGTAAAATCGCCCTACGGCCCTACACGCCATGATATGATGCTGAAACGCCCTACGCGTAGGGCGATCGCCCTATGGTTGGCAACACTGCACCAGTCCCTTTTCTGCTCCCTCTTACTTTCTCTATTCTTATTTTCAAACCAAAGCTGACAGTTGCGTATTACGTTTATTTTTTTTGACAATTTCACTTGTAATAGATGAAAAGGAAGAATTAATGGTATTTAATTATTGGACACATTTTTTGTTTGTCCCAAAACACTGTAAAACTACATACACTGTAAAACTACATTTTATACAATTCATGGTATTATACGTATTATTTTATACAATTCATGGTATTATTCATGGTATTATTATGCTAGCCCTTGATCTACTTCATATTTACTTTTCTATACATGTTGTACTTATCTGCCCTAGTTTTTTTGTTTTAAAAAAAAGTAAAAAAAAAATTCTAAAAAAAAAAAAAAAAAAAAAAAAAAAAAAAATAAAGTAATAAAGTAATTAACAAAAGAGTAATTAAAAAAAAAATCTAAAAAAAATCAAATTCAAAAAATAAATTTCAAAAAAAAAATTAATAAAAAAAAAAAAATCAAAAATTTCAAAAATATTTAAAAAAATAAATTTCAAAATCTCTCAAAAAATATATTTAAAAAAATATAGTTAAAAAAATAAATTTAAGTAATAAATATCAAAAATAATATTAAAAAAAAAAAAAAAAATTTTTTTTTTTTCTTCAGAAAATAAAATCCCCTTGCAAAATTTGCAATTAAAAAAAAAAAAAAATAGATTTGCTTGAAAATGAGTTCCTAGCAGTTTTCGGGCATGCTGAGCACGAATCTGGAGCCAGTTTTCAGTTACAATGATTAGAAGTCCCTATTTCAGCCAATTCACAATGACATGATACTTCCAGATATTCCTTAAAAACCACAAATTAGACAAAACTTACTACGAGATAAAAATATGATAGGAATTGCTAGATTAATCATTACTTCAATACAACGATCAATATTAGTATTTTCAGTATTATTATTATTATTAATCCCTATTTGAGCCACCCATGCGATTGTCAAAGTACTTAAAATACCTAGGAATGCTATATATAGCAATCCTGTGGGACCTAATGCTCTCCCATGACTCCTATAGGATGCGTGAATGAGCGAAGAGGCCCGTGAAGGACTTTGAAGGATTGTACACAAAGCGAAGGATACTTAAAAAAATAGTTCTTCCTCCTCCCTTTCTTCTCCTCCTTCCTCCTCCTTCCCTCCCTTCCTTGTCCCACCTCCTTCCTTCTCCTCCATCTCTCCCCTCCTTCCTCCTCGTCCCTCCTTCCCCTCCCCCCCTTCCTTCTCCTCTCCCCTTCTTCCTCCTCCTCTCCCCTTCTTCCTCCTCCTCTCCCCTTCTTCCTCCTCCTCTCCCATTCTTCCTCCTCCCCCTCCCACCTTCTTCCTCCGCCTATCGTATTTATACGATAATTATCATATATCAGATCACGCTGGGCAGCCGCGGCACGCACCGCATGGGAGAGGTCGGACTCCCACTAGTAAGGCTAAGGATAATTCAAACTTGCTCGAATTATGGAAAGTTATGGAAAAATTCGAACTGGCCTGAAATAGGTCGAATTATCCGAAGTTTAAATTATACGGGTTCGATTTAGAGAGGGTTTACTGTATATGGAAGGAGAAATAAGAGTGAGCTATAAAAAATAGGAGTGGCTGAGGGTTACATGCGAGGGTGGTGAAAGGGAGTAATGTGCCCAAGGAGGTTTAGAAGGGTCTCAGGAATGGTATTAGCTTGCCAACTTTGCCTAACAGATCAGAGACTTAGATGTAGAACAGGGCACAGCAGTCAAAAGTGCTGTGGAAATGAGTTACCTTAGAGGGGCATAAGAAGTGACGAGATGGGTATATGTAGTACATATGAAAGATGCAGCATGGTAGTGTGTGTGCAGATGGAGTGAAGTAGGTTGTTGAATGGGTGAACGGAACTATGTTGATATTGTTTGGACTCATTGAAAGGATGAAGAGAAAACAGTTTGTTAAAAGAAAATATGTAAGTGACATCTAGGGTCCTTATTGAAGGGAGAGATCACTTGATAAGTGATAGGATAGGTTCCCTTCATGCTCAGATCTTTCCATTACTATATAAAATCGTCTGTTGGTAGCCATGAAATTTTGAAAAGCAGCTTAATATACCAAATTAGCTAGTGGACAAGGATTCTATACAGGTCATATCTATAAAATCTTGTATATATTAACTACAAATCGTTAATGGTATACCCAAAATATAATGGAAATTACGTTCTGGGCCTCAAGGAATTAAATGAATATAGTAAAAGATGCGGCAGGGGAATAGAAGGGTTGCACTTGAACAGGTGAGGAGGGAGTGTTGCTTGGGGAAAGGTGGGAGCTCCTCTGCCGTAGCTAGACCCCTGAGGAACATTCCCTGAAGGAATGAGGCGCTGGAACTGTAGAATAGAATCATTCTTTCACATTTTAAGGCTGAAATGAAAAGCTACTATGGCTCTGTAGTGTGGGCAACAAATAAGTGAAAGAAGTCCAGCAAATTTGTTACGAACAGATATTTTGGGTTTTTCCTTACTTGAGAAAGATAGGCAGTGGATATCATGTGTGAGGAGTGTGATGTTTTATATCCTTGAAACCAATACTCTTAGAGATGATTGTTGAGGGATTGGAATCAACTTAAGAGAATATGATAAGGTAGATGTGCAGTACTACTATGGCCAGCCCTTTAATGTAGCAACATGTGACTGTCTTGCTTATATGGTTGAAATCTAATCCTCATAGGCTAATTGTTTTCTCTTTTATTCGTCAACAGAGGCTACCAGGGTAAAAAGCTTGAAGACAATGTGGAATGTGAAATAATGGCCGTACTGAGAGATGAAGCAAAGGAAAGTTATGATGAGAAAATTGTTCATGAATTAGAATCAAATACTGTTGACAATATGGAAGATAATTTACAAAGAATTTTGACATGGTTGGCTGTATGGAAAAAAAATCATGGATGCTGAAAAATTTGATGTAAATAAAGTTAACAAGTGAGCATACATTTGCTTATCCTTGCCTAGATATGTAATGTGATAAATGTTAAGAAAAAACGAAATAAATCCTTTGCATCAACTGTCCACCTTGATTACTTCGGTCCTACGTATTTTTCTTTTAAGTATTTATATATATTTTATTATTATTTTTATTTATTTTTCCAGCTTTAGCGTTAGCTTGGAGTCTGTCTCTACTTCAGCCTTTCCTATAAAATTCCATGGCAATTTCTCAATACTGTATGGTGTTTTTTTCTCACTTTTTTCCTGCCTGGTGGGTGGGGAGGAGCCTTCAACTTTGCTATTCTTTAACCTCTAACACGTAGAAGGTAATCACACAGGCAGCCTCGTTTGGCTCAGTAGGGCTGTTGCTGTCTGTTCTTCCTTTGCATTCCTTTGTATCCCCGTGCACGTGGCTGTCGGGAGCTTAACTTTCCTTACAATAGGTAGGTACTCTTAATCTTTTGTGTACTTTTTGAGAACGGTATTTCAGTGTGTATTCTCAAATACGATTTTCAGTACTTTTTAAGACCTCTCTAATTTGTTTGAAGAATTTCGTCAGTTATCGACGCAGCTGAGATGGATCTCCACTGTAACCAGACAGCTCTCTCTCAGACTACCCCTAGAAAGCTGTCTGCTAGTGCTTATAGTGTTGGCCGAAGCCAGCACCCCGGGAGGCGGGTTACAAACCCCCGGCTAACACCCGGTACCCATTCACTGCTGGGTGGACAGGGGCTCGGGTTTTAAGGAAACAGCCCAACTGTTTCCGCTCCGCCCGGGGATCGAACCCGGGACTTCTCGGTTGTGAACCGAGCGTGCTAACCACTACACTACGGAGTACCCGTGACTAATGTCAGAAGAAAATAATTAGGGAGCAGGTATCTTGTTTCTCTTTAATTATATCGTAAGTAAGATAATGTGTAGATAACGCTAAGCTTCGGGGGTTTCCTCAAGCTTATTAAAATATTAATCATGCATCTTGAGTGTTGCCAGATGGTGGATTTATTTATCTTCTTTGCCTTGCTTATCCTTTCCCTCCCTTCCCTGTCCCTTCCGCCTCATCCTGCCCCGCCCTGTCTGGCCCGAAGCGGGATTACTCTCGGCATGTATAATTAGAAGACGGGATCTATTTTCATTGCCCAGAGATTGGTAAGGGATTGGGAACCCTCTGAGACTAAGGGTGATGGATAGGTTGACGGTGGATAAGTACGTGGCCTGTGCGAGCCCTTACCATCCACCACACACACCTTTAAATGCCCTAAAAAAAAAAATATCGTGAAGGTATACTTAATTTAGACGTCTCTATACACACACACACACGCACGCACACACACAAAGGGGATAGTGACGACGGTAGAGCTTCTTAGAAACACAAGCTTAGAGAGAAGTATCACTCAAGCAATGAGTGCTAGTAAAAGAGGAGGCCAGTATAATTTATAACTTTTAAATTACGCATAGAGGAGCTGGTTCTGTGTGACGCTGTTCGGGCGAGGTAGAACTTGTTGTTTTAATTTCACTGGACATAACAACACAAAGGCGTCGTTGTAGTACCTGAACAGTCGGAACAAGGGAAGTAATCATTAGTAAGCATACTATGAATATTCGGCTGGACGTACGTTCTGTCTCACATTGGCTTCAGACATTCTATCGACAACTCTCTAGGCTCACCTCAAACGACAGTTTTATGTTGTCGTGTTTATTGTTTTGTTGAAAAAAAATATATAATAGCCTCTACTTTTTCTCTCTCCCCTCCTAGTGAACACTGCAGTTACATTTTCCCCGGGGTAAAGGCAGAGTCGTGTAATTGAAAGGAGCAGAGCAGTGGAAGGCAACGATGCAATGAGAATTACTCATTTAAGTATTCGCTTTGTGTATGAGACGAAGCTCTGCTTCCTGTGGCACGTTGAATATATTCATTAAGTCACGCATATGGATGTGCACGACTCATTAGTGTAGTGAAAGAAAATTGAATATGTGCAGGTAAAGAGAAATAACCTGTATGCACGTAGGACTAACAATCGGGTGAAAATGTATTGCTTCAGCAGAAAAACATCCCAGCTTTCTTTGATGATTTTTGTATATTTCTGTTCCTGAAACCCGTCAAGGGTATCCACGGCGACTATGTTCATGCGTAGTGGGCGAGACAGTCATGGCTGAAAGGCTTTTGTAAGTTTTGTAAGATTGTTAGCATAAGAACACGTGGCTACTCGTGTGCCTGCGCAGCGACACACCTATGTCAGTTTTGTAGCTGATGGGGTACCTAATTTATGCAGGAAAGGCAGAGGTGTGTGTGTGTGTGTGTGTGTGTGTGTGTGTGTGTTAACCTAGTTGTAGGATACAAGGCCTGACTCGTGCGGTCCTGTCTCCGCATCTGTATTTATCTATATTTTTCTTTAAACTAATGCACACTTTCTGCGGCTGTCACCTCTTCTTATAGTCCATTCCAGGCATGCTTACTTATATTGGGAAAACTATACTTCTTTGTTATTCAAACACTTACTTTTTAAAGTTTTCCTCACGTGTGTGTGTGAGAGAGAGAGAGAGAGAGAGAGGAGAGAGAGAGAGAGAGAGAGAGAGAGAGAGAGAGAGAGAGAGAGAGAGAGAGAGAGAGAGAGAGAGAGAGAGAGAGAGAGAGAGAGAGAGAGAGAGAGAGAGGAGGGAGGAGGGAGGGAGGGAGGGAGGGAGGGAGGGAGGGAGGGAGGGAGGGAGGGAGGGAGGGAGGGAGGAGAGGAGGAGAGAGAGGAGAGAGAGAGAGAGAGAGAGAGAGAGAGAGAGAGAGAGAGAGAGAGAGAGAGAGAGAGAGGAGAGAGAGAGAGAGAGAGAGAGAGAGAGAGAGAGAGAGAGAGAGAGAGAGAGAGACGATAGAAATGGCAAAAAGTGACTCAACTGTGTTTAATTCAAAGGTAAAAGGTGTAAGATCTTTCGGCAGAGTTGGAAAGTGAAAACACGGCGGGTGTGCAGCAACAATGGTGTGCCGGGACAGGTGGATTGAGTTACCGCCTGCCTAGCCAGCTGTAGCCACCCTGTTTGACACCATTACACGCTATCAAAAAAGACGAAGCACTTGACTTTTTATTAGCACGACATACGTTGACTTCATTGCTTCTGGTTATTAAATACATCAACAGTATAATAATTATAATACTGTCAATGTGTTGGCGGTAATAGGAAAATGCTGGCTTTATTTTGTGTCACCGGTCTTTTTTTTTTATTTTTTTTTTTTTTTATTTTTTATTTTTTTTTTATTTTTTTATAAATATTTTTTTAAGCCCTAGTTAACATCAAGGGCAACATCAAACATAAATGTATTACTTTCGTTTCTTTGAGCTTTACCGTAGCTACCCACCATGACACACATGAAACATTTATCTGTACATTTTCCTTCATTAAATTACGTACCTACATTTACGTTCATACATTTTCACCTGGCCGTAAAAATATATGGAAAGGAGAAAACAAAGTGAGGCAGGCTATATATGGTGACCAGGTGACCGCAGGTGAAGTTAAGAATAGCCTGCAGTTGAGCAACGTTATGTTTTATTACAAAAAAGTATTTAAAAAAGTGGTAAAAAAGGAGAGAGAGAGAGAGGTGTTGGGTAAAGGTGGGGGGGCGGGAGGGTGTGTGAGGGGTGAGAATTAGTGAGGGGAAGGGAGGGGTCGCCGCGTGAGGGGAGGGGTCGCGGGTTGTTAGCGTGGCGGACACGTAGAGGAAACCCGGAACAGTCCAACTCAATAACCCCAATTTGTTTGGAGTTGGACGTAGCTTCTGCATTCGGCGCCACATACACGCGAGGCATTGTTGGTGCTTAGCCGGCGCGACCCCTGCTGCTGGCCGCTTTAATGGATGCACCGAGTGTGTGGCGTGAGGAAAGCGTACACACGAACACACAATCCAGGTGACCCTTCACTCTATTACCTCCTCTGAAGAAGAAAACAAGAGGCTCTACACACCTAGAATCCGTCCTGGAAGGTTTATCTGAATACAAATCTCAACTGGTTTAAACTACATGTACAAAAAAAATGGGGAAAAAATGTATGAATAAATTGAAATCCAACAGGGGAACATTTTCCATTCCGGTGTGGCCGTCAATTACGAGGCTGGATAACAGAGCTGTGTGTGCGTGTGGGCTTCGATTGGCTTCAATTATAGCCAGGGAATTAAATAAGCATAACAAAAGCAGTTTTTGATCTGTAACACTGAACAATGTGAACTTCCCCACGGAATACTTGAACCAAGGCTGCGCATGTAGGAGTAGGCTACAGGCGCATCATTCACACGGCTTGATCTGAGACAGTTGACTGAAGCGCGCGCGCGCGCACACACACACACATACACATACACACACACACACACACAAACACACACACACACACACACATACACACACACAAACACACACATACACACACACAGTAGTGTGTCCTCACCCCCGGACACAAGGGTCAGACGCTAGTGCAATTCGCTGTTTGATAGTTGACACGCAAGTACGCGTGTATACTGTACGTGGCTGAAAAATGATGCCGATCTGCCCGACTGTTTATTTCGCCTTGTATAAACTCGATTTTCGCCAAGTGTAAACTATCACCACAAGGAAAATTTGGGACAGACATGTATCGTTGGCGCGCTGTGCCGCTACCCTAATAGCATGCTACTACCTAAAGATCTTTGCGACATTTTTTTCGCTTATATATTTGTGCATTCACTTAATCAGATGTATTTATATGGTAGTGATAGTAACGCTACCATATTATCATTATATTTTTTCCATTTATTACCACTGATAAATAATTATCATTAATATTATTATCATTATTGATATCATTACTATTAATATCATTGCTATTACTGTTATCATTATTTCATTATTATTATTATTATCGTCATTAGCATTATTAATAAGAATATCATTATTATCGTTGGAAATAAGTTATTGTCATTATGATAATCATCAGCATTATCAGTCAATATTAAAAAAAAAGAAAAAAAAAGTGCTCATTCAGCGTGTATGTGATAGACAATTCGATCTACTGTTGCTGGATGTGCTTCAGCACTTAGCGACACAGTTACTACAAACACTGCCTTTCTGTTGGACACGGGTAACTCTTGTCACATTTCTCGGCTTCGCACCGCGACTTTAGTATCCCTGAAATGTAAAGATGAAAACATTCAATTTCTAATATAATCAAATTGTATTACGTCTATAATAATATAAGCGAAAGTGTGTGTTGTGTGTGTGTGTGTGTGTGTCCGCTCCAGGTGCCGCCCCTGTGGCGGAATCCCCTCATATGGCACATTTTTGGAACCGGCTCGAGCAGGGGAAGGTTTTAAGCCCATTTATGAGATGATCCGATCACTTTTTATTTATTTTTAATTTTTTTTAGCAGCCTATTAGCGAGAATTGTGAAAAAAAAGTGGGTTGCGAGAATTGAGGAAACCTTGATGTAGGGTGATGGGTAATGGGCGAGTGAATGGGTGGGGTGATGGGTAATGGGTGTGGGGTGATGGGTGAGTGAATGGGTGGGGGGTGATGGGTGATGGGTGAGGGAATAGATGGGGGGTGATGGGTAATGGGTGAGTGAATGGGTGTGTGGTGATGGATAATGGGTGAGTGAATGGGTGGGGGGGGGGGGTAATGGGTGGGGGGGTGGGTGGGGGGTGGTCGGTAATGGGTGAATGAATGGGTGTGGGGTGATGGGTAATGGGTGAGTGAATGGGTTGGGGGTGATGTGAATAGGTTGGCGTTAATACATACATTTCTACATCCATGATTTCAGGAAAGCTAGAAGGGGCTATCTGGAGAGTCTGTGTTTGGTGGGCGTTATTAATAATATAAGCGAAAGTGTGAGTGTGTGTGTGTGTGTGTGTGTGTGTGTGTGTGTGTGTGTGTGTGTGTGTGTGTGTGTGTGTGTGTGTGTGTGTGTGTCCGCTCCAGGTGCCGCCCCCTGTGACGGAATCCCCTCATATGGCACATTTTTGGAACCGGCTCGAGCAGGGGAAGGTTTTAAGCCCATTTATGAGATGATCCGATCACTTTTTTTTTCTTTTTTTTTTTTTTAGCAGCCTATTAGCGAGAATTGTGAAAAAAAAGTGGGTTGCGAGAATTAGAGAGAACTGCAACTCTGAAATGCCAGGGGTCGCTGGCAGTTTTAACTCACAATTTGGTGAAAAGTTGGTCAACTTGAAAGAAAAATATGGGCTTATTCCACTGAACACACAAAACACAAAAGTATAATATTAAGAACGATTTTCTTCTATATGTATATTGTATAGAAGCCTGATTCTGTAAAACATTGTATATAACCAAATAACCAAGCAGGTTATACCAAATAACCAAGCAGGTTATAGTTGAGGAGGCGAGGTAAATGCTACTCTATGATATTATATAGTAAATAACGAATGTTTAGAAGTTATCTATACCTAGGCAGTCATATGTTCCTGTTATTATTGTGTATCAATCAGATAGAAAGCCTGGAAGTGCAATGAGTCGACGCGTGAAGTCGTAATATTTTGATTCAATCTCCCCGCCACAATCTCTCCCCCCACCACTCCCCGCCGCGGCGTGTCGCCTCCACAATTATAACCTATATTGTCGCAGCAACAAGCCGATTTCGGCATTCTGTATTCTTCGTTTTTCCAAGGCATTGCTTATTGTATTTTGACAAGCGTTTGCCAGACGCAGCAGTACTGTCTTAGAAAACAGTGTGAACATCGCCCAAATTTTACATGCCACAATATACATGTAAAAAATATATTAAGCTTTGCTACTCGAGGCGAGTAATTTGCATTAAATTGCTATTATAGAACGTTCCATCGTAATGCATGTCATCCATATAATTAGTAGAACAACAGAAGAACTATATTTTTTGGTATTCAGATGCGGTGCATCAATGTTTATCGCGAAATTAATTTATGAAAAATATTAGTCGCGGAGCCAAAACACAGTAGACCAACCTTTGAGTTAAAACTGCCAGCGACCACTGGCATTTCTCGAGTTTCAGATCATTGGAATTGAGGAAACCTTGATGTAGGGTGATGGGTAATGGGTGAGTGAATGGGTGGGGTGATGGGTAATGGGTGTGGGGTGATAGGTGAGTGAATGGGTGGGGGGTGATGGGTTGGCGTTAATACATACATTTCTACATCCATGATTTCAGGAAAGTTAGAAGGGGCTATCTGGAGAGTCTGTGTTTGGTGGGCCGAAGGCCCACCAAACACAGGTGGTGGGCCGAAAGGCCCACCAATAGCCCTCCGCAGGAGCTAGCCAAAAAGTCCGCCCGGAGGGCGGCTTTGCGGCTAGTCTTCTATAAAATAGAGCTTTAGTTCTCCTCTGGTTCGCTACTGATCAGCATTTCCATTAGTTGTTATTCTTGTGTGATATTCAAGTTTCCTGACTCACTCAGCGTGTTGTTACGTCATCACTCAGCGTGTTGTTACGTCATCACTCTGCGTGTTGCTACGTCATCACTCAGCGTGTTGTTACGTCATCACTCAGCGTGTTGTTACGTCATCACTCAGCGTGTTGTTACGTCATCACTCAGCGTGTTGTTACGTCATCACTCTGCGTGTTGTTACGTCATCACTCAGCGTGTTGTTACGTCATCACTCTGCGTGTTGTTACGTCATCACGTCAGCGTGTTTTGTTTACTCATCACTCAGCGATTTTTACGTCATCCTCAGCGTGTTTGTTACGGTTCCAATCATCAGCGTGTTTTCATGATTCACTTCCCATCAGCGTCGTTGTTTTACGTCTCTCAGTGTTTTAACGTCATCATCAGACCGTGTTGTTAACTCATTCTCAGGTGTTGTTACTATCACTCATCGGTTGTTAGTCATCGACTTATCGGTTGTTGTACGTCCTAACTTACGGTTGTTGTACTCTCACTAATACGGTTGTTAGTACTCCATCACTCGGTTTGTTACGTCATCGCCATATCGGTATTGGTTACGTCATAATTCAGGTTGTTGTTACTGTCATCACTCTCGTGTTGTTACTGTCATCACTACTTGTGCGTGTTGTTAACGTCATCCTCTTTCGGTTTTGTTACGTCCATCACATCAGCGTGTTGTTACTCCATCAATCAGCGGTTTGTTACGTCATCCCTCTGCGTGTTGTTACGTCCATCACTCATGGTGTTGTTACGCCCATCAATCAGCGTGTTGTTACGTCATCACTCTGCGTGTTGTTGACGTCCATCAATCAGCGTGTTGTTAACGTCATCACTATGCGTGTTGTTAGTCATCACTCTGCGGTATGTTACGATCTCACTTGCGGTTGTTACGTCATCCCTCTTGCGTGTTGTTACGTCATCACTCAGCTTGTTGTATCGCTCACTCTGGTGTGTTAGTCTCTAATTCGCGTTTTGTTAACGTATCATCTGCCATGTATTAGAGTCTCACTCTGCGTGTTGTTACGTCATCACTACGGTTTGTTAACGTCTCACTTTGCGTGTGTTACTCTCACTCAGACGTGGTTGTTACGTCTCACTTGCGGTTGTTAGTCATTCAGCGCTAAACAAATTAAGACAGTGGTCATATTTATATGGTTGGTCTTTTCAACTTCACGGTGACGCAGAATAATTTATCTCAGTGTCAGTTCGTTGAGGTTCTTTACAGAGTATACCAAATTCATATTTTCATTAAAAGCTGTTCTTCCATGATTCATTTTCCCCCAAAGTAATGTGACCTCTTTCGTTTTTTTATGTCCTTCAGTTTTCTAAGTCAATAATATTGACCGGAATCTGCTGCAATATTTTTCAAGTTTGATTTTGATGGCTATATATCTGCCTATAATTACGAGTATGTTAAGAGTATCTGCCTATAATTACGAGTATGTTAAGAGTATCTGCCTAGAATTACGAGTATGTTAAGAGTATCTGCCTATAATTACGAGTATGTTAAGAGTATCTGCCTATAATTACGAGTATGTTAAAAGTATCTGCCTATAATTACGAGTATATTAAGAGTATCTGCCTATAATTACGAGTATGTTAAGAGTATCTGCCTATAATTACGAGTATGTTAAGAGTATCTGCCTATAATTACGAGTATATTAAGAGTATCTGCCTATAATTACGAGTATGTTAAGAGTATCTGCCTATAATTACGAGTACATATGTTAAGAGTATCTGCCTATAATTAAGAGTATGTTAAGAGCATCTGCCTATAATTACGAGTATGTTAAGAGTATCTGCCTATAATTACGAGTATGTTAAGAGTATCTGCTTAGAATTACGAGTATGTTAAGAGTATCTGCCTATAATTACGAGTATGTTAAGAGTATCTGCCTATAATTACGAGTATGTTAAGAGTATCTGCCTATAATTACGAGTACATATGTTAAGAGTATCTGCCTAGAACTACGAGTATGTTAAGAGTATCTGCCTATAATTACGAGTATGTTGAGAGTATCTGCCTATAATTACGAGTACATATGTTAAGAGTATCTGCCTATAATTACGAGTATGTTGAGAGTATCTGCCTATAATTATGAGTATGTTGAAGAGTATCTGCCTATAATTACGAGTATGTTGAGAGTATCTGCCTATAATTACGAGTATGTTGAGAGTATCTGCCTATAATTACGAGTATGTTGAGAGATAAATGTCAATTCGCTCCTTAAGTGAAATAGCCGACACTTCTCCTTTTGTTTCTTTTTCTATGTTCGATGCGAGGACTGCATGGCAATAAGCAGTTTGTTGTTCTAGGCCGGTTCCTGATATGGGAAAATCATGTTTTCATCTCTTTCTGCAGAATCTTGGCATTAATTTCGACAGCTCGTTGTTCAACTTCCTATCATGGTATTTTGAATGTTTTCTTTTCTTTCATAATTTTCCACTAGACTGTCAGAGAGCTTGTATTTTACATTTGGACCACGTAATCTGCGGTTCTCAGCAACTACACTCTGGTTACGTTTGTAAGTATTTCATGACTCATCCACTTACGGGTTGATTCCTGTACAAGGGCATATCCATATAGGTAGGCTACATGCGGTGCTGGGTGTTGGGGCTTTAGGGCTTTACTTGGAGATAAGGCATTCTCACCTAATAACTCGGCCAATCCCGTGCGTTTGTGAAGGGGCCCCATTTTCGCCAACTTAACGTGCGGCGAGTATAGTAGGTGGCCTATCACATAATAGATATATAAATAAATTCATAAACAAAACAAATATATGAATAGTACTCGTATAATATGAATAGATTAAAAAAATGTACTACAACCCAAAACATAGCACGATTATAATCAACAACTCAAATTTTACCTCAGATGAAAATAAATCTAACATCTGCTTCATACATTTTTATTGTTTTGGCTGCATACAGTCAACAGATGACAACATCGAAAGCTACACTCCTCGAACACACGGTCCTCTTTCAACAACTCCCGGTGTGAAGGGTCAATTTTACAACAGGTACATTGACGGGCGTGTCTGTACGTACGATTCAGTGATTCGGTCAATTCAAGATGCAACGGCCCGCATATACCAACGATACTGTACAGGATGAGTATGTATACCAGCTGTTCACAAGGCGCTGGTGTTGTTCTGTGGTGAGCGGCGGTGCATGGTAGCGCCTCCATGTGTAGCACTCCCTGGGTCTCCATCATCTCTGTGCTTTCCTTCCCTACTCCTCCTAATCACACCCTTCAGGCCGCGGTTCTCCTTCAAGCTAACTAATGAAAGGTGAGAGGTAACAGATAAATCTTTGCGCTCTGCAACACAACAAATAAAAATTACAATAAGGATCATTGGCAACGCTGGCAATGAAGATTTTCCCATGTCATTATATATACACATGTCTATATATATATTCAACTATTTTGTATATCAG
>JACEEZ010007627.1:187500-190000 GCA_016584305.1 Chionoecetes opilio
GTCTGATCACGCCGGACGGACGGCTGGGCAGGCGGCGGCCTCAGCGTGAACCAGACGCTGAGACTCGCACGTCCATCCTGATTATGATCGTACAAACCAGTCGGTGCTAAATATAAAACTAACAAATATTCCGACTGCTTCAAGGCTCTGGTTCCTAGCTGATCTATGACATAAAAATGTATGTACATAGGAATAAACTATTATGTACAAACAGCGACCAGTGGAGCGATACCTTGTCCCGCGGTGCACCCGAGCCCTGAGGCCGAGGCTCCAACCCGCGTCTCCCGCCAGCCTGGGTGTGGACACAACGGCTGACAGGCTGTCTTTCAGGGAACCAGCGAAGAACAAACAAAACAAAACAACAACAAAAAAACACGATTCAGAATAATGAATCATCTGACAAATTAAGAACTTATCAATAATGACTTAACGATTAAGGACACGACTCGCCCGCTGCGACGGTCGTGCGGCAGGAGTGTCCGGCAGCACCTTGCACAAAACAACCCTCTTGAGTCAGACCAGACGATGGAAGAAGAAAATACACATCAAAACGATCATGGGATTCCCTCCTCAACAAGAGCCTGCTTGCTGACCCTGCATAACAGCGACATCCGTCACCGGTGACGGAAGGAGTTACGTTGCTGAGGGGCATCCACTCCAAGCTTTGCCCTGGTGCCTCCAAGGACTGTGGCTCCCAGGCTCCAGGTGGTCTTGGCGTGACGGGCCGTGACGCACGATCATTCACGTCACAAGGGATTCATTCTGACATCTTCATAATATGCAAAGCAGCGACATCATGAATGCTCAGCTGCTGCATTCAGTGTGTGTGCGTGTGCGTGTGCGTGTGCGTGTGCGTGTGCGTGTGCGTGTGCGTGTGCGTGTGCGTGTGTGTGTGTGTGTGTGTGTTTGTGTCACACCACCCAGGCTTCTACACGTCCTCTATAGAATCGAATAAATGGGTCTGATTATCTCGACGTAGACGAAGAACCTTCTTATATTTTTCTCGGTGATCCGCATGAGATGAAGTAAAACCAGCGTTGCAGCGGCGACGCCTACACGCCGCCGCCCCCACACTGCTGCTGCACGCAACACAGCAGGAGGCTCGGGCGGCTGAAGTACAAAAGATTCCGGTCACGGGATGAGGACTGCCGTATTATTATCTCGGTCCTGTGTACATACTTATTACTTTGTTGAGGATAAGAGCCTTTCTTCTTTACTATCTTCGTTTTTGTTGAAATATCCTTAATAGTGTTACTAATGGAAATACCACTACTATTACTTCTTTACATCTACTCCTGCTGCTGCTGCTGATAATAATAATAATAATAATAATAATAATAATAATAATAATAATAATAATAATAATAATAATAATAATAATAATAATAATAATAATAATAATAATAATAATAATAATAATAATAATAATGATATACAGGTGGTAATTAATGATAATAATAGTAATAATAATAATAACAACAATAATCATAATAAAAATAATATATATTTCCTTATTATCTCTCCTAATATCGTTGATCATTGCCTATGTTCGCAAGCTTACCAAATGTTGTCTTTTTAGCTATTTTGATTCACAATAATCTAAACTTTCTGTATTCATCAATTTATTTTTGATGGAGGTTACGGTACAGTAATCAGCAGGCCAACATCTACCCGAGGCGCCTTCCTGACATCACTGCTTTTACTTCTTAATATAAGTGTGTGTGTGTGTGTGTGTGTGTGTGTGTGTGTGTGTGTGTGTGTGTGTGTGTGTGTGTGTGTGTGTGTGTGTGTGTGTGTGTGTGTGTGTGTGTGTGTGTGTGTGTGTGTGTGTGTGTGTGTGTGTGTGTGTGTGTGTGTGTGTGTGTGCGTGCGCGCGCGGGTGTGTGTGTGTGTGTGTGTGTGTGTGTGTGTGTGTGTGTGTGTGTGTGTGTGTGTGTGTGTGTGTGTGTGTGTGTGGTGTGTGTGTGTGGGGTGTGTGTGTGTGTGTGTGTGTGTGTGTGTGTGTGTGTGTGTGTGTGTGTGTGTGTGTGTGTGTGTGTGTGTGTGTGTGTGTGATTTTCTGTTCATCATTCATTCATTAATTTAAGTTGTCTATCTTTCTTGAAGTTTTTGAGCCTTCCATGCCATCAGACCGCAGCAGACGAACGGGAGTAAGCAGGAGCAGCGGTCAGCGGTCGTGTGTTAGGAGCAGGAAAGTGTCACCAGGAATTAGGCTGATTTGTCTATGAACCGAGGAAAAATGCAAAGAAGTGATTCACGTAGCTTATGATCACACTCAGATCCCTTTCAGCGGCGAGACCCGCTACCGAGTTTGTGCCGCGACACACGTAACGGCGTCTCCCCGGGTCCGGGCTGTCGCCGCTGTTCTTGTGCCTCCCGGGACGCAGCGCCGGGACCCCTCAGGCCACAGGACTACCAACAACGCACTGGCTTAGCATGAATAATGTTTTTTTTCTTAAAGTTTTTATCACAATATATTCATAACTTATAAATCCATCAC
>JACEEZ010007627.1:197500-205000 GCA_016584305.1 Chionoecetes opilio
ATGGTCCCTTTACCTTCACTCCGGCGGACGTAAACACCGGCAGCCACCTTCGAAACCCAGGACGCCCTTCCCCTACACCGGCCACCAACACCCTCAGCTGCCGCCCCTCCAGCAGGCAGACCAAGGGCTTGCTGTGACAAGACGGCCACGAGGGGAATGCTAGTGCTGCAGATAAACGCACACACACACTCCCTGGAGAGTAGTTCGAATATAATTACCGGAACGAAGCCATTAGCGGGGTGTTCGGACGCGGCTGGGAGCATCACTAGCTATCATCCATCTCGCGGACTATAAATCAAATGCTAAAATCCAGGACCACGGCTACAGACACCCTCGTTTGTTTTGGGGCTCATCACATCGCAAGCCTCCACCGACTGACCTCTCGTACTCCACCGCCCACATAGTGCCTGACCGTCCTGCACACTCACGCACATCACCCAACATATGCAGGCAGGCAGCGCCCTAATGATGAACCACACACTCAGCCATGTGGACAGCCAGACACATTTAGCCAGTTAGAAAGCCAGCTTCAGCAGCCAAACAGCCGATCACTCAGCCAGTCAGACAGAATCCTACTCAACCAGTCAGACAGCCAGTCACTCTACCAGTCGCACATCTAGCGACTAAACCAAACAAACGGCCACTTATCCAGCCAAACAGCCGCTCACTCAGCCAGTCACTTAGGTGGTCAGACAGCCAGCTACTCATCCAGTCACACCCAACCGTTGAGTCAGACAGAGATAGAACGCATTGGGACAGGAAGCAGCCACCTAGCCATCCCGCGAGGCAGTCAGTCAGGTGAACTCGTCGTCAACAAAGTGACTACCGAGCAGAGGACAGGAAGCTAAAGTATCCATCTAGCACCCATATGTACTGTAAGTAGGCTGTCCAAGCTGACGGGATGAAACACGTCAATACAAACAGACAACTCACGCAGCAAGAAAAGAAGGCTACAAAACGCACAAAGAGACAAATTATTGGGTGGCCAAACCGGCAAACACATGCAAATGATAAGAAAAAGACATGTATTTCCAGACTGATCTTCCAGCAATCCAGCATCCATGTCATGTACTGTTTCCTGTACTATTAAGCCTTCATATTTGATGAGGAAAAGAGGACATGACGTCGATATACCTGAGACGCAAATATGACAGACAAACACGAGGAATATGAAGGTGGTGCTGCAGGGATTAAGTCATGCTGTGTTGTCAGTCGTGCGAAATGATGAAGCTCACATCACGAGGTAAAAATAATTGAAATGAGGTCTTTAATTAAGAGCCCGAGCAGTCCTTTACGAGGTGCGAAGTTCGGTACGAGGCATGAAGTGATTACGCGTCTCATCACCAAGCCGTCAGCTCATCACTCTTGTTCACTATTCATTCAAAATTTTGTTTAAGACGTTAATTCCGTGTTAATGTTTAATCTCTGCGGGAATGACACTCTTCTGTATTTTCTTCTTGGTCTAATTTATTAAGTTTTCCTGTCCACTGTTTAACCTTCGCAGGCATACTCCTTTCCTTATTGAGATAAAACTCTTGCAGCAAACAAACGTCAATTAGGGTAAGTATTGCGGGAGGAGGAGGAGGAGGAGGAGGAGGAGGAGGAGGAGGAGGAGGAGGAGGAGGAGGAGGAGGAGGAGGAGGAGGAGGAGGAGGAACACAAGGGAAGTTTCAAATAGCATCAGACCAACTAGGTAGTGACTAAGTCCCTAATATGCTATTTGAATGAATATTTTCACTAACTAATTTTTTAATATGATGCTCAAGATATAAAACGGAAGGCTCCTCCTCACCCACCATCTGAAACTAACTGGGGGAAAAAAGCAGGAGTAGGAGGAAGAGGAATCATGATGGTAGAGCCTGGGTGACTTAAGAACATAAGAAAATAAGGAAGCTACAAGAGGCTGCGAGACCTACACGAGGTAGTTCTTGTTACTTAACACTACCTACATCCACCTTTCATCCCCATCCATTAATTCATTTACCCTCCTTTTAAAACTCCCTAATGACTCCGCACTAACTACCTGTCTACTGAGTCCATTCATTTACTTATTGTCCATGTCCATTTAATCATTGACTTAGGTAGCAGTGACCAAATAAGGAAATGGTGAAGGTACGGCAGAGGTTGAGTTGGTGCCGCGAAAGGCCAGCTTGAGGGTGAGCAGGCGAGACGCGGTGCCTTGGTAAGTGTTTATAAGACGTCGTCCCCTTTGGCGCGCTCCTCCATCACCGTAATCTCCCGCACAACAGCTCCATCACCGTACAATGGTTAACACACGCCTCCACGTTGCTACACAACACCACTCTCTTCCATCACAATATATGACGAATTATACGGATTCTCTTAAGCTACTCAACCTCAATCCTCCTCCTCCTCCTCCTCCTACATTCTATAGACGGTCTCCTTCCATCCTTCCCCACCACACATGCCTGCCTCCTAACACCACAATGTACCTAACTCTTACCCTCCTCCTGCTCTAAAGACGCTCTGCTTCTCTCTTGACCCCACAAGATGCCAAACTAATAATCTTCCTTCTCCTTCTCGTTTTCCTCCTCTTCTTCTCGCAAGTCTCCATTCCCGCCACACACGACACACAGACAGCCGCCCTCCCATCCTGTCACGCCAAGAAGCTGTCATGTCATGCCCTTCAGCCTAGACACACACTCATCCTTGTTTCGTACTCGTCTGGGATGAAGTTCGGGATTGGGTTATATAGATATTCATAACGTGTATGAAAAATATTTGCTTGTATTTCAAATACAATTACAAAACTGATAATCGTAACCCTTTCTTTCTTTTCTTTTCTTTTCTTTCTAACTTTTCCCCTCGTAATATAGTTACTCTCATGTATTCCTTCTGTTTGCTCCCTACGTCCCTTGGCGTAATAAAAGGTAAACTTTTTTACTACGTATTTCGTTGGTAAAGGTGTCCACTCACGCATCACTAATCCAGATCATCTTTTCTCCTCGGGCTCTTCGTGCTCAGCCAGACAGATCACCAAACACACCCAGGCAACAAATTCATTCTAATGTCTTGAGACATCTGACAATAAAACAGACACGCTCCCCGCCCCTTGCAAACCCCAGCCGGTAAATCTGCCGCCGCGATGAGGGCCGTGCGGGGCCGCGCAGTCGTGGCTTCGGGTATATAGCGACTAATGGGATACTGTTTTGGGATAAACATGGGATGGGTTTTGGGATGGGTTTTGGTAATGGGATACTGGGATGCAGTTTTATGTATCTGCATACAATCTTTGCACTACAAATTATAGATGTGATGAAATGTAACATGAAATACAGTTTGGCATCGCCCTTCCTCTCCTGAAATCTATATTTCCTTATTATTTATAGAGAGGCAGCGATCAAAACAGTGCAGTGAGAGGCTCGGATGATTACCAGGCGGCGCGGTGCGGTGCTTTGAGGCACGAGGGGCGTGCGGGGACATCAAGGGGATAGAAGGGCTGCGAGAGTCTGGGTTTTAGGGAGAGGGGAAGGAGGAAGGGGAGGAAAGAAATATGTATTAAGAGGCAGAGGAAGAAAAGAAGGAGAGAGAAAAAGGGCAAGAAGAAAAAGAAGAGGAGGAGGAGGAGGAGGAGGAGGAGGAGGAGGAGGAGGAGGAGGAGGAGGAGGAGGAGGTAGTGAAACGCGAGGGGTGTAACCCTAAGATTGCTGTCATCAGCGTGGCGTTGCGGGGAGACACTATACGGAGGGAGGGAGGGTGCGAGGAAGGAAAATGCCAGACATTTAGGCAAACACACACACACGCACACACACACACTCACGGAAAGGAGAAAGAAAATTCTGTCCATGCTCAACCACCACCTCCACCACCTCCACCACCACCACCACCAACACCTCCACCACCACCACCACCACCACCACCACCACCACCACCACCTCCACCACCACCACCTCCACCACCACCTCCACCTCCACCTCCACCTCCACCTCCTCCACCACCACCACCTCCAGGCATCTCATGGTTTTCTCCTACACATACATACTCTCAAACCACTCGCAAAGACTTGTAGATTACTGTAGAATACTGAAGCAGATAACCTCTTTACAAACCGACGGCCCATTTGTTACCTCAAAACTCCTGTGTTCTCCTCCTCCTCCTCCTACTCCTACTCCTCCTACTCCTACTCCTCCTACTCCTACTCCTACTCCTACTCCTCCTCCTCCATCTCTTCTACAGTTCAGGTCCACTCCTACCGTCCCTACCATTCTCTATCCATACGCGACGCTCGACGGCCTTCACCTGTTCCTGTCGCCCCCAACGCCCTTTCCTCACCTGTGCCCCTTCCATTCCCTCCCCTCGCCCCTCCCTTCCCTTCCCTCGCCCCTCCCTTCCCTCTCTCTCGCCCCTCCCTTCCCTCTCTCTCGCCCCTCCCTTCCCCCCTTCCCTCGCCCCTCGCCCCTCCCTGCCTCGGTGTCCCGCTATGCAAGCTAAGTAGCCTTGGCACGTTTCTTACACCTGCGAGTAAAGACAAGAAGAGGAGGAGGAGGAGGGTGTGCAAGGAAGTAGAATGGAAGGGATAAGGGATGAGTAGTATAAGGAAAGAAGAGGAAGGGGACAGAATATAAGGGGACATAGGTGGGGGGGAAGGTTTGGACACCACCTGGAAGGGAGTACAGTGCGAAAAATAGTGGAAGAAATAAATATAAAAGAAAAATAGACACGATTATTGGGAAAACTAGATGTATAGAACGAGGACAAGGACGAGGAGGAGAAGGAAGAGAAGGAAGAGAAGGAGGTGGTGGTGTGGGTAGAGGCAAACGACAACCTATAGTAAAGAAGGAACGCAGAGTAAGAAGTCATCTAGGCAACCCAAAAAGTCTATCTTCCTTTACATTATTATTGTCCATTAAAGATTCTGAAAAAACAACAATTTGCCAAAAAAAGGACAATAAGAAATTTGACTCAAAAGTTGTATGTAGAAATTCAGCTAAAAAAACCAAAAAAAAAACCAATGGTAAAAATATATTGAACAAGAACAGTACGAAAGGGAAAAGAGATGAGACAGATGTGTTATAAACGCAAACACACACACACACACACACACACACACACACACACACACACACACACACACACACACACACACACACACACACACACACACACAGCAGTGAATGGGTACCGGGGGTTTGTGACCCGCCTCCCGTGGTGGTGGCTTCGGCCAACACTAAGCACTAGGGATGAATGATAAAAAATGTAGATATAGAGACGGGGCCATACGAGCGTTGCTCTGGCCCTGTAAAATACAACTAGATGAATGTAACTAGATGAATACACACACACACACACACACACACACACACACACACACACACACACACACACACACACACACATACACACACACACACACACACACACACACACACACAATCATTTGCGAGAAGGCATCTTTATATCTACCAAACGCAAATCAAAGGTATAAAAGTATATTAAAAAATTCACACCACTGTCTGTCAACCATTAAGCACTTCAATTGTATCCACGATAATAACACTTATAATAATAATACAAATAATAATCATAATAACAATAATAATAATAATAATAAAAGTAATAATACTCATAATAACAATAACAATAAAAACAAAAGCTTTCATTCCGCCATCAACACAGGCATAATGATGAATTATTGACTACCAATTCACGTATTTCCAGGTAAAAAAAAAAACTCGGCAGCCACATGTACTACAACACAGAGAAACGTTCAGATTATTTAATTAGTTGTGTTACGTGTGTGTGTGTGTGTGTGTGTGTGTGTGTGTGTGTGTGTGTGTGTGTGTGTGTGTGTGTGTGTGTGTGTGTGTGTGTGTGTGTGCGTGTGTGTGTGTGTGTGTGTGTGTGTGTGTGTGTGTGTGTGTGTGTGTGTGTGTGTGTGTGTGTGTGTGTGTGTGTGTGCGCGCGTGCGTGCGTGTTTGTGTGTGTAGCGTTCAGCCAATGGAAATACTGCCTCACTAGTTAAACAGACAGACACCCAAACACACACACACACACACACACACACACACACACACACACACACACACACACACACACACACACACACACACACACACACACACACACACACACACACACACACACACACACACACACACACACACACACACACACACACACACACACACACACAACTAGAGGTCACGTTTTCTCAACTCCAGTTCTTCAATTCTATCTGTTCGGGGAGACGCGGCTGATCAGAGCGAGTGACACAAGGACTACTGTGAGGGTGTCCTGGGTGTGTGGGAGACTGGCTGGGGGAGGGCAGGCGAGGGGGGCGGGGTGGCGAGGCTCTGGTGGTGATCTCTCAGACAAAGTTTATATAATGGGTCGTTTAAGAAGCTTGAACTGTAACTGTGTTGAGGCGAGCGTGACCACCGCAAGGACTGGCAACTGAAGAAGAAGAAGAAGAAGAAGAAGATGATAAAGAAGATATAGAAGAAGATGATGAATAAGATGATGAAGAAGAAGATGTAGAAGATGATGATGAAGAAGAAGATGCTGAAGAAGAAGAAGAAGGAAGAGGAAGAGGAAGAGGAGGAGGATGAGGAGGATGAGGATTACATAGGATTACATAGGAGTAACAGACACCAGGAGACCTATTGGTCCATAGCGAGGGTATCTGCTGAACTACATACTACTAACTATCAACTACTTGTAAGAAAACAGTTGGAAAATGATACCATGTCCCTAAAGAGGATAGGAACATGGAAGTTTCGTAGTGCAGAATGATAGGATATGAAAAATACTAACTACAACTACCACTACCACTACAACTAATCGATACGGGGGACTAGATACGAATTCGCACTATCAATACCCATTTACTTTACAGTGCGCGTCAAGTCTGTTTTTGAATGTAGTTATTGTGCTGGCTACGACAACATTTGCTGGTAATTTGTTCCATCGTTCAACGACTCTAACATTGAAATAATTTTTACGGAGATCGGTGATGCAACGTTGACCGTTTAGTTTTGAGGAGGAGGAGGAGGAGGAGGAGGAGGAGGAGGAGGAGGAGGAGGAGGAGGAGGAGGAGGAGGAGGAGGAGGAGGAGGAGGAATACAAAGGTAGAACAGACAACTACAAACCTACTAGGACTGTGTAACTTTTACAACCACTATTATGTCGTTTCTATTTATTAGAGACAAAAGAATAGCAAAGTTGAAGGCTCCTCCCCACCCCCAATAGCTCCCAAAAAGATAAGGAAGGAGGACAAAGAGCCTTAACCACAGCTTCTTTAACCCCTTCAGTCCTTCACACGCCCAGATCTTTCCTTTGCTATAAAAAATCGTCTGTTGTTAGCCATAAAATTACGAAAAGTGACTGAATATACCAAATTACCTAGTGGACAAAGATACTGAACAGGTCATATATATCAAAACATTGCTTATATTCACTAGAAATCGTCTAATGGTAGCTAAATTCAATGGAAATTACGTTCTGGGTCTCATGGGGTAAAAACTAATACTGAAAAAAACT
>JACEEZ010007628.1:2500-5000 GCA_016584305.1 Chionoecetes opilio
GTTTCTTAAAGGTTTATGAATGCAGTGACGTGTGGCATCTACTGTCCTTTTCCTGCCTCTATAATACCTTGAGGAAGTGACGTAATTCCTGTCTTGGGTAAAAGTTATGTAAAGTTTATGTTTTTCATTCTTTTTGTCTTGTCTTGAAGCGGAAGTTGACTTTGAGAAACAGAATTGACGAGTGGTACGTAATGCACACACACACACACACACACACACACACACACACACACACACACACACACACACACACACACACACACACACACACACACACACACACACACACACACACACACACACACACACACACACACACACACACACACACACACAATAATCAATAAAACGGAACAATAAAACAGAAAACGGAAATAACGCAGACGTAAAAGAGCAACAGAGAGACCGACACACGTACATACATATAAATGGACAGACATACAGACAGACAGACAGACAGACAGACAGATACACATACAGACAGACATACAGACAGACAGACGGAAAGATCACCACCGGTTTCGTGATACAGAGTGGGACAGTAATTTCCAAACTTTGGGCTACGATAAAACAAAGCACTTGAGATGAGAGATGGAAGAGCAATATTGACGGACGCGGAGGAGAGGGAAGGAGAGAGGGAAGAAGTGTGAAGAAAGGAAGAAGATATAAAAGATTGGGGGAAGGAGAGGAGGAAGATCCCTGGTAAAAAAGACAAAGAAGAAGTCTGATGATGGATGGAATGATAATAATAAGGATAATAATAACAATAATAATAACAATAATAATAATAATAATAATAATAATAATAATAATAATAATAATAATAATAATAATAATATATAGCGTTAAGACAAACTAAATTAATTACGTCAACCGGGCAAACGAAGACATGAACACAACGCAGTAACAGAGAATAAAGAAGGAAATAAAGAATAATATAATAATCCAAAATAATCTGGATATTTCTCCCTCATCATAATTTCTCGTGCCAAGATCAAAATTTACGACATTTTCTTTTTTGTACTCATAAATCCTCTCTTTTTGTATATCTTCTTTATCTCTTTATAAAACCTCTAAGTCTCTTTATCACCTGACTCCCTTTGTACCTCTCCTTATCTTCCTCTTATTCAGTGTGTGACAGTTATATCTTCTCTTTTATCTAATTATCTATCTTTGTCCTCATAATTTCACCTCGTTTATATGTTTTACGACTGACGACAAAAACACTTAAATTGGGGATATGTTCAGGTGTGTGGTTAGTGACAGGTGTGTGGTTAGTGACTGGTGTGTGGTTAGTGTGACAGGTGTGTGGTTAGGGTTACAGGTGTGTGGTTAGGGTGACAGGTGTGTGGTTAGGGTGACAGGTGTGTGGTTAGGGTGACAAGTGTGTGGTTAGTGACAGCTGTGTGGTTAGTGTGACAGGTGTGTGGTTAGGGTTACAGATGTGTGGTTAGTGACAGCTGTGTGGTTAGTGTGACAGGTGTGTGGTTAGGGTGACAGGTGTGTGGTTAGTGACAGCTGTGTGGTTAGTGTGACAGGTGTGTGGTTAGGGTGACAGGTGTGTGGTTAGGGTTACAGGTGTGTGGTTAGAGTGACAGGTGTGTGGTTAGTGACAGCTGTGTGGTTAGTGTGACAGGTGTGTGGTTAGGGTGACAGGTGTGTGGTTAGGGTTACAGGTGTGTGGTTAGGGTGACAGGTGTGGGGTTAGTGACAGCTGTGTGGTTAGTGTGACAGGTGTGTGGTTAGGGTGACAGGTGTGTGGTTAGGGTGACAGGTGTGTGGTTAGGGTGACAGGTGTGTGGTTAGGGTGACAGCTGTGTGGTTAGTGTGACAGGTGTGTGGTTAGGGTGACAGCTGTGTGGTTAGTGTGACAGGTGTGTGGTTAGGGTGACAGCTGTGTGGTTAGGGTGACAGCTGTGTGGTTAGGGTGACAGGTGTGTGGTTAGGGTGACAGGTGTATGTGGTTAGTGACAGGTGTGTGGTTAGGGTGACAGGTGTGTGGTTAGGGTGACAGCTGTGTGGTTAGGGTGACAGGTGTGTGGTTAGGGTGACAGGTGTGTGGTTAGGGTGACAGGTGTGTGGTTAGGGTTACAGGTGTGTGGTTAGGGTGACAGGTGTGTGGTTAGGGTGACAGCTGTGTGGTTAGGGTGACAGGTGTGTGGTTAGGGTGACAGCTGTGTGGTTAGGGTGACAGGTGTGTGGTTAGTGACAGGTGTGTGGTTAGGGTGACAGCTGTGTGGTTAGGGTGACAGGTGTGTGGTTAGGGTTACAGATGTGTGGTTAGTGACAGGTGTGTGGTTAGTGACAGGTGTGGGGTTTAGTGACAGGTGTGTGGTTAGGGTGACAGGTGTGTGGTTAGGGTGACAGGTGTGTGGTTAGGGTGACAGGTGTGTGGTTAGTGACAGGTGTGTGTGGTTAGTGACAGGTGTGTGGTTAGTGACAGGTGTGTGGTTAGGGTTACAGGTGTGTGGTTAGGGTTACAGGTGTGTGGTTAGTGACA
>JACEEZ010007628.1:7500-20000 GCA_016584305.1 Chionoecetes opilio
CGTGTTCTAGACATGATCCACTCGCGGATGATGAAGTATGATTTACCTGCAATTTACAGGCAGTGGTTAATTACCTAAACGGAAGATGAGTGGTGGTGATGGTGATGGTGTTGGTGATGGTGTGTGGTAATGATGAAGTATGGTGTCACTCATCCTGTACAGTGTGGCAGTGGGACTGGTGTATGGTGTGTTTGTGGTGTTGTGTGGTGAATGATGTGGTTGTGGTGTTGTGTGGTGAATGGTGTGGTTGTGGTGTTTTGTGGTGTATGGTGAGGCTGTGGTGTGATGTGGTGAATGGTGAGGATATGGTGTTGTGTGGTGAATGGTGGGGTTGTGGTGTTGTGTCGTGTATGGTGAAGGTATGGTGTTGTGTGGTAAATGGTGAAGATATGGTGTTATGTGGTGAATGGTGTAGTTGTGAGCTGACGTACTGGGTCTATTTGTGGTGTGGTTGTGGAGTAGTGGTGATGCAGTGGCGTGTTTCATGGTGTGGTGCGTGTGTGTATTAATGTGTAGGTGCTCGCACGTATATCTTTTTTATGCGTGTGTGTGTGTGTGTGTGTGTGTGTGTGTGTGTGTGTGTGTGTGTGTGGTGTGTGTGTGTGTGTGTATGTGTATGTGTGTGTGTGTATTTCCCCACTCACAAAAAAACTACACTACACCTACATCCACACATATCCATTTTCAGAGCTCTACACTATTCACATTACCCATAATCCTCATCGCCACTCCACCAGCATCCCCCCTCCCCCCACCCACCCCTACCACGGCCCCAGTCAAGGGTAATGGCAGATCCCCCCTCCCCCTACCTCCCCCCCCCGGACACCAGTGAGTAGACTAAATCAATAGCTAACATTGTATATCTGTATTCCGGCTCGAATTTATATTGAGTGAGTGCATATGAACACACGAAACGGGACTGTGTGTGTGTGTGTGTGTGTGTGTGTGTGTGTGTGTGTGTGTGTGTGTGTGTGTGTGTGTGTGTGTGTGTGTGTGTGTGTGTGTGTGTGTGAGTGAGTGAGTATGAGTGAGAGTGAATGATTCGAGTATTGGAAAAATGAGGTCGCTTACCAAAAAATGAGGTCACTGATGGAGAGAGAGAGAGAGAGAGAGAGAGAGAGAGAGAGAGAGAGAGAGAGAGAGAGAGAGAGAGAGAGAGAGAGAGAGAGAGAGAGAGAGATGTGGTAGTGGTGGAAAGGTGCGTGAGTGGAAGTGATATATTAGCATAAGGGTGTGGCGCGGTGTGGCGTATCTATATATGTGTGGTGCAGAGTGGTACAGTGTGGTGGGGTGTGGTGGAGTGTGGTGAGATGTGGTGGGGTGTAGTGTGGTGTGGTGTGGTGTAGTGTGGTGTAGTGTGGAAAAGTGTGGTGAGGTGTATTGTGGTGTGGTGTGGTGTAGTGTGGTGTAGTGTGGAAAAGTGTGGTGGGGTGTAGTGTGGAAGTGTGGCGGGGTGTAGTGTGGTGTGGTGTGGTGTGGTGTAGTGTGGTGTAGTGTGGTGGGGTGTAGTGTGGAAGTGTGGCGGGGTGTATTGTGGTGGGGTGTAGTGTGGAAAAGTGTGGTGAGGTGTAGTGTGGAAAAGTGTAGTGTAGTGTAGTGTGGTGTGAGCTAATCAAATTAACCAGACAGCCAGACAGACACCACACATACGATTATATAGTTTGTTTGTTTTTCCCCCTGGCCAGTCCTTTGTGATGTAAAAAAAAAAACTATAAAACTTCATTCACACATCCTCCCCTCACCCCTTCACCCCCCTCACACCCTTCTCAGCACCTCATTACTGCCCTTTTATACCTCCATGCGCTGAATTTTCTCTCCATTTTCACGTTTTTTCTCTCTCTCCTGCACTCACTTACGCAGTTTTTCTATTAACGCAAAAAAAATTAAAAAGAGTTTAGTTGGTTTTTCCCAACACTATCACCACCACTTTTTCTTCCTTCTCTCCCTTTCTTTCTTCTTTCTTTGCCTTCATTTGCTTATCTATTTTTTTTTTTCGTCCTCATTATTTTCTCGTCCTCCTCCTCTTCCTCCTTCTCACTCTCTTCATCCTCTTCATATTCTTGCTTCCTCTCCTATTTATTCTTCCTCGCCCTTGCTATCCTCCTCCCCTCCTCCTCCTCCTCCTCCTCCTCCTCCTCCTCCTCCTCCTCCTCCTCCTCCTCCTCCTCCTCCTTTTCTTCCTCCTCTTCCTCCTCCTCCTCATTACTCCCTGGAAGTGGGTCGCCTGTGAGTCACTAATCCTCACGTTTAAATGAGAAGGGAAGAGAAGGGAGGGGAGGAGGAGGGGAAGAAAGAGGATAAGAGGGGAATGGGAGGTGATAGGAGGGTAAGGGATGGGAGGAGAGAAGAATGTAAGGGAACCCAGGAGGAGGAGGAGGACGAGAAGGAGGAGGATGGATAGAGGAGGAAGGGAAGAGGTGGGAGGGAGGGTGTGGATTCAGAGAAAGGGCGTGGAAGCATTTTACAGACCGAGGGAAGGGAGAGGGGAAAGGGAAGGGGAAAGGAAGGGGAAGGAAGGGATGTAATGGAGTGGGAAAAGAGGAAAAAGAGATGAAGAGAATGAAAAAGAAATTAATATATGGAAAAGTAGGAGAGGGTAAAAACATACTATTCTATAAGGAAAGACGGAAGGGAAATGGAAAGGGTGGAGGGAGAGATATATTGGAGAAAGGAGGAAGAGAGTGAAGGTGAAAGAAGGGAAGGAGGTAGGGAGGGAGGGAAGAGGTGACAGTGGAAGGGAGGAAAGATGAAAGGAAGGGAAGGAAGGATTGACGGAGAAAGGAAAGATGGGATGGAAGCAAGGAAGGAAGGAATAGTAGAAGGAAGAGAAAAAATGAAAGCGGTAAGGAAAGAAGGACGAGAAGAATGGGAGTGAATGAGTGTAAGAGGAAAGAGGGAAGGAAGGACAAGAGGGAAGGGAAGGAAGGGAAGGGAAGGGAAGTACGCGTCATTAAGCTTTTGATTTAATGAAATAAAAAAAATGAGGAGGTAATTTTATGCATATTTACGTTACAAGATTATTATGATTCATGCGACCTTCCACTCCATGTACTCCTTTCTGCCCCTTTAAATAAATCCCTACTCCCCCTTTACCCCTTTGAATGAACCCTCTCGAACTTTCCCCTATTTTCACACTTTCAATATCACTTTACCTTATTCCACTCCCTCTGCCCCTTTAAACAACCCCCTACTCCTCCTACTCCCCCTTTGAATGAACCCTCTCGCCCCCTCCTCCCCATTCAAATAACTCTAAAAACTCTCCCCTTTTTCCTCCCTTTCAATATCACCTTACCTTATTCCCCTTTAAAAAAATATCCATTCACATTTCCCCTTCTCAAAACAACTCTCATTCCTTTTAAATAACATCGCTTCACTCTTCTCTGCTTTAAATACTCCTCTTTCCCCTTTTCCCCTTTAAAATAACATATCCTTCCTCCATTTGAATTTAACCTCCTTCCTTATTCATCATTGCATATAGACACCTTTTCCCATCCGTTTCCTTTTAAAAATCTCCTTCATTCACTATTTATCTCAATTAATGCACCATCTTACTCTCTCCTCTTGACTTTAAATAGACTCTCTCTCTCTCTCTGTCTCTGTCTCTCTCTCTCTCTCTCTCTCTCTCTCTCTCTCTCTCTCTCTCTCTCTCTCTCTCTCTCTCTCTCTCTCTCTCTCTCTCTCTCTCTCTCTCTCTCTCTCTCTCTCTCTCTCTCTCTCTCCCATTTTAAACATACCTCCATATCTCTCTTTCCTCTTTAAATATATTCTCCCACCCCACACTATCTCCCTCCCTCCCTCCCTCCCTCCCCCCCCCCCCCCCCCCCCCCCCCCTCCCTCCCTCCCTCCCTCCCTCCCTCCCTCCCTCCCTCCCTCCCTCCCTTCTTTGAGTACCAGCAGGGAAAGTGAGAGGGAAAAAGAGGGAAAGGAGGTGGAGGAGGGGTAGGGTGTGCGTCTTTCACCTATTACCAAAAGAGAAAGTGGGAGGGGAAAAGAGGGAAAAGAGGGGAAAAAGAGGGGGAAGGAGGTGGAAAAGGGGGCAGGGTGTACATATGTCTTTTAGCTGTTACCGTAACCTCACCTGTCCGATCGCATCTGACCTGACCCCTCACAGTACCAGGGTCACATGTCACCTTTCCATGCTACGTGTCAAGGGGAGGGACGCAATACGGAGGAAAAATCGAACGAGGTAAAAAATAGAGGGGGGGAAGGAGCTAGAAAAAAAATGGAAACCTGAGTGTGAGTTAGGTAAAGAGAGCTAGAAAAATAATAAAAAGAGGGGATAACTTTGTATATAGGTAGAAGGGAAGTGAGAGTGTGTGAGGTGTGTGTGTGTGTGTGAGAGAGAGAGAGAGAGAGAGAGAGAGAGAGAGAGAGAGAGAGAGAGAGAGAGAGAGAGAGAGAGAGAGAGAGAGAGAGAGAGAGAGAGAAGAGAGAGAGAGAGAGAGAGAAGAGAGAGAGAGAGAGAGAGAGAGAAAGGAGGGGAGGGATACAAAAGGTAGCGGAAAGAAGAAAAAACTATAGGACTGTAAAGCTACAAGAGAGAAAAATGATAAATGGAATGAGAAAAATATGTAGGGAGAAAATAGATGGATAGAAAATGAAAAAAAAATAGCAGGAATTACAGGAGTATGAAGAGTGAAGGACGAGAGAGAGAGAGAGAGAGAGGAGAGAGAGAGAGAGAGAGAGAGAGGAGAGAGAGAGAGGAGAGAGAGAGAGAGAGAAGAGAGATGAGAGAGAGAGAGAGAGGAGGAGGAGGAGGGAGAAAGGGCATAAAAATATATAGAACCAAAGAAAATTCTTGAAAATTTCATGACTAAGCAGTTGTAGTATAGGTCAAAGGGGAGGAGGGAAGGGAAGGGAAGGGGAGAGGGAGGGAAGGAAGGAAGGGGGAGAAGGAAAGGGGGAAGGGATAGGTCGATGGGTGGGAGAGAAGGAAGGGGGCGAAGGGAGGGGGGGAGGAAAGGGTCGATGGGAAGGGAGGGAAGCAGAAGAAGTGATGGAATGGTATTGAAAGTGGTGACTGGTGTGGGAAGGGGAGGGAAGGGAAGGGGAAAGGAAGAGAAGGGAAGGGAAGGGAAGGGAAGGGAAGGGAAGGGAAGGGAAGGGAAGGGAAGGGGAAAGGAAGAGAAGGGAAGGGAAGGGAAGGGAAGGTGTGGGAAGGGGAGGAAAGGGAAGAGGAGGGAAGGGAAGGGAAGGGAAAGAGGAAGGGGAAAGGGAAGGGAAGGGGAAGGGAAGGAGAAGGGGAAGGGAAGGGGAAGGGAGGATAAGGTGCAGGGCGGGTCTGGCGCCACTATATTGATCTCTACCAGCCAGCTCGCTCGGGCAACACCCACCACCACTACCACCACCACCACCACCACTACCACCACTACTATTACCACCACTACCATTCACCACTACTACTACCATTCAAAACCACCACTACCATTCACCACCACTATCAACACTATCACCACCATTCACCACCACCACTTTTATTCACCACCATTCACACCACCATTCACCACCACCACTTTTATTCACCACCATTCACACCACCATTCACCACCACCATTCACCACCATCACCATCACTACCATTCACCACCACCACTACCACCACTACTACCATTCACCACCACCACTACCATTCACCACCACCACCACCACTATTTACCACCACCACAACTACAACTACTATCACTACTGTTTCTATCACCGCCCTTCTACCATTACAGCAACAACAGCTACTACTACTACAACAACTGCTACTGCTACTACTACTACTACTACTACTACTACTACTACTACTACTACAACTACTACTACTACTACAGCTACTACTACTACTACTACTACTACTACTACTACTACTACTACTACTACTACTACTACTACTACTACTACTACTACTATTACTTCTACTACTACTACTACTACTACTACTACTACTTCTACTACTACTACTACAGCTACTACTACTACTACTACTACAACTACTACTACTACTACTACTACTACTACTACTACCACCACTACTACTACTACTACTACTACTACTACTACTACTACTACTACTACTACTACTACTACTACTACTACCACCACTACTACTACTACTACTACTACTACTACTACTACTACTACTACTACTACTACTACTACACTATACTAACTATACTATTACTACTATTACTTCTACTACTACTACTACTACTACTACTACTACTTCTACTACTACTACTACAGCTACTACTACTACTACTACTACAACTACTACTACTACTACTACTACTACTACCACCACTACTACTACCTCAGTAACCTCGTCTTCCCCAAAAGGATATATTGGATGGTAATTAGAAGCAGAACGAAGGAGGCACGTGACCTGAGGGGTGAGAAGGGAGGGGAAAGAAAAGAAAGAGGAGAGTGGGGTGGGTGGGATGATAGAGGGAGTGGATTGGAAGGAAGGGATAGAGTAGGTTAATATCTCTCTCTCTCTCTCTCTCTCTCTCTCTCTCTCTCTCTCTCTCTCTCTCTCTCTCTCTCTCTCTCTCTCTCTCTCTCTCTCTCTCTCTCTGTAATTAATAACTCAACACGAACGATAAGTAAAGAAGGAACACTAAGATAGAAACAGGTACTACAACTTGACTGCACTACATTACACTGAACCAATAACGTCATTAAATAGTGGAACAAACTTTCATCCTCCGTAATGCAGCGAAACACAAAGAATTACAACAATAAAAACAAACTTTACCACTATCTCCTCCAAGGTTTTCTTTAGGGGCATGTTATCTTTCTTTAGGGGCATGTTATCTTTCTTCAGGGGCATGGTATCTTTCTTTAGGGGCATGGTATCTTTCTTTAGGGGCATGGTATCTTTCTTCAGGGGCATGGTATCTTTCTTCAGGGGCATGGTATCTTTCTTCAGGGGCATGGTATCTTTCTTCAGGAGCATGGTATCTTTCTTCAGGGGCATGGTATCTTTCTTCAGGGGCATGGTATCTTTCTTCAGGGGCATGGTATCTTTCTTCAGGAGCATGGTATCTTTCTTTAGGGGCATGGTATCTTTCTTCAGGGGCATGGTATCTTTCTTTAGGGGCATGGTATCTTTCTTTAAAGGCATGGTATCTTTTTTCAGGGGCATGGTATCTTTCTTCAGGGGCATGGTATTCTTTTCTAGCTGTTCCCGTACATATAGTTTGATAGTTAGTAGTATGTAGTTCAGTAGATACCCTCATTATAGACCAATAGATCTCTTGATATGTGTTCTTCCTATGTATATTCCTCCTCCTTCATCTCTTCCTACCTCTTCTCCTGGTATCTGTTCTTCCTATGTATTCCTATGTATATGTTTATGTAAGGTTTTCGATAAGGTTCTACGACTCAGCATCCCTGTTTGATGTTGTTTACCCTGGATTGATTTTGTTTATTTACTGAGTTTACTTTGGCTGTGTTTACTTTAGGCTCAGGACAGACCACTTAGTTTAAAAGCCTGTGGTTCAATATTATTCTGTGTATTACTCTCTCTCTCTCTCTCTCTCTCTCTCTCTCTCTCTCTCTCTCTCTCTCTCTCTCTCTCTCTCTCTCTTATGGATTAACCAAACAATAACCACATCAAACCTCTATTCAAATCCTCCTTCTCCTCTTCCTCTCTTCCTCCTCCATTCCTCCTCTCTTCCTCCTCATCCTCATCCTCCCCTCCTAATCTTCCTCTCTAGTCCCTCCATTCTCCTATTCCGAAACAAGACTTAATCTCATTATCTGCGCTGTCCTCACTTTCCTCGCTTGCCCTTTACACTCGCCTCCCTCCCCCTCCCCCCCTATAATTCCCCTCACCTTATGCCTCCCCCTCCCAAGCACCCCCGCCCCGCCCCCGCAACCACTCAAGTCAGCAGGGGACAAATGGTGTTGACTGATACTCCCCCTCTCCCTCTCCCCTCCTCCTCTCTCTATCTCTGTTATATGACGGTGATACCTCCGGCTCCAGTTAGTCGACCCCGTGAGAGAGAGAGATAGAGAGAGAGAGAGAGAGAGAGAGAGAGAGAGAGAGAGAGAGAGAGAGAGAGAGAGAGAGAGAGAGAGAGAGAGAGAGAGAGAGAGAATCAGAATCAGAATCAGAATCAGAATTTTTATTCCATTATTACAATAGTTATTCTTTACATGTATATTACATTTAATGACGTCAGTGAAAATACAAAATAAAAATTGGGTAAAATGTACTAAATCTAGCAATAAAATGCAATGATAAAATCTTAAAAGGCAAATAAAATAGCGAAGCAATAAAATATTAAGATATAGTGGGCATACTATGGTCAAGTAAAACTAAGTAAAATTACAGACGAACATAATAAATGACATAAATCAAACGAAAACGTTAAACATTTATTCCTGAAATTGTTTACCTAATAGGTGCTTTTCTAGACGTGTTTTGAATGTGGTTAGAGAGGTGGCGTGTTTTACGTCATTGGGAAGGCTGTTCCAAAGAGTGGGCGCAGCCACTTCGAAGGACTTGGTACCCAAGCAGGTGTTACACCGGGGTACATGGAGCTGTTCTGTCTGCCTAGTGTTGACACTGTGGGCATGCATGGCGCTTACGGTGGGTAGTGGGAACAACCAAATAGGAAGATTTTTATTTATTAAGTTGTATATTATTTTTGCTACCTCAAGTTTGTGTTTTTGATTTATTTTGAGCCATCCCAGCTCTTTCAAGAAAGGAGTGACATGGTCACTCTTGGCAGCTCCTCCAAGAGTAACTTTAGCGGCAAAATTTTGCAATTTTTGTACTCGTTGGATTTGAGTGGAATTGGTTGTTCCCCAGATGCCAATGCCGTAGTTTATTATGCTCATGACTAATGACTGTATGACAGAAACTCTTGTGCTTTTGTTAAAACAATCTCTTAATCTATTAACATACATTATTGTTCCATATACTTTCTTACTTATTTCAGTGATGTGCGTATCAAACAGTAGGTAATTATCAAAGTGTACACCCTGATTCTTTAGAGATGTGCTGGGGGTAATCACGTTGCCGTCCACCAGCATGTGAGTGTCAGGTGGAATCTTTGACAGGAGCCCCCTTGTCCCTATGAACATACATTGCGTTTTTTTAGCATTGAGCATTAGACCATTCTTGTTAAAATATATTCTAGCTAATTTTACAGTTTCTTCACTTTTGTGTATCAGATTATTTAGGTCGTCTATATTAACTGTGTGGACAAACTGGGTGTCATCGGCATACTGAATAATTTCACAATTTGGGAGAAAACACGACAGATCATTTACATATATAGTAAACAAGTTGGGACCAAGTACTGACCCTTGAGGCACACCATAGGAAATATTTGTTTTATCCGACATAGTATTGCTTATGCGCACCGAGTGTGTCCTGTCACTGAGGTAGCTGTGAAACCAGAAAGAATCAATGTGCAGCTTGAGAAACTTACGTAATAATAGTGTATGACTAACGCTGTCGAATGCTTTTGACAAGTCGCAGAGAGTAACTAAAGAAACTTTCTTATTGTCCATGTTTGCATATAAATTGTTGGTTAGTGTTAATAGAGCAGAGGTGGTTGATAAATTTGACCTGAAGCCATGCTGGGTTTTGCTAAGCAAGTTATTTGTTTCTAGGTGTTGAGTGAGCTGAGATGATATTATTTTTTCTAGTACTTTAGAAAGAACGGGGAGGAGAGATATGGGACGGTAATTACCTGGTTCATTAACGTCACCAGACTTAAGAATGGGTATTACTATTGAGTGTTTCCAGACTGTGGGGAAAACTCCTGTTACTATTGATGTATTTATGATGCAAGTCAAGTGTGAGACGATAGCATGAAGGGAGTCTTTTAGGTATCTAAGTGGGATGCCATCTGACCCGCAGGAGTCACTGTTATTCATGTGTTTTAGGGTGAGAGTTATTGTTTGCCAATTTGTGGGTTCAGGTCGGAACATGTGGATTGGATTGATATCATCGTCTGAGTCTGTGTGTACTGGGTGTAGGATTTCATGTGAATCTTCCAGGTTTCGCTGGGATTTCTCAAACGTGTCCTTTCCGACTTTAGTAAAAAAAAGTGTTGAAAAGATTAGCGGTCTGTTTCATGTTATCTTTATTATCATTATCAGCTAGCGGCTTAGCTTTATTTTTGTTATTAGGAATCAGTTCTCTTATCGTATTCCATATGGCCTTGCTGTTACCTCTATTATTCTCTAATTTTCTATTATAGTGTTCCGATTTAGAACGGTGAATCAATCCTCTGACTTGTTGTTTTAGGTTTTTATAAGTAGTTTCTAAGTTAGTGTTGCTTCTGTCTTTTTTCAAATCTTTCAGGGCACTATTTTTGTTGTTGTATCAAAGTGTTCAACTCCTCAGTGATCCACGGAGCGAAGGGCCTCCTTACTTCTTGTGTCACTAAGGGTGCGCATAAATCTAAACACTTCGAAAAAACTTCATTAAGTATCTGAACCTGAGTATCAACATTATCAGTTGTGTAGATTCTATCCAATGTCTGACCTTCAGCTATTAATAAATTGCATAATATTTCTGGTGAGTAGTTTTTGAGTTGACGGAAGGTTTTGATTATAGGTTCCCTCTTGGGTTTAGTGATGTCCAACGTGACATATATAAGGTCATGGTCAGCAATGGGACAAGCAATCACGTCATGATGAAGAGCTGAGGCAGGAGTATTTGTTACAATAATATCCAATAAGGTAGAAGAGTGGGATATGGTTCTTGGAGAGAGAGAGAGAGAGAGAGAGAGAGAGAGAGAGAGAGAGAGAGAGAGAGAGAGAGAGAGAGAGAGAGAGAGAGAGAGAGAGAGAGAGAGAGAGAGAGAGAGAGAGAGAGAGAGAGAGAGAGAGAGAGAGAGAGAGAATTGATGGGAGAAGGTAAACAAGGGTACATACTCATAGACAGACAGACATACACACACAGACAGACAGGTAGATATACAAACAGGCAAACAAAATACATAAACAAGCAGATAGATAGATAGATAGATAGATAGATAGATAGATAGGTATAGTAGTAGATAGATAGATAGATAGATAGATAGATAGATAGATAGATAGATAGATAGATAGATAGATAGGCGAATGAAGCAATAAGAAGACAAAATCAAATAATCACAGCGAGAAGTAAAATAATAAATAGGAGATAGGAAGATCAGATAAAATTAAATGAATAGTGAAATGGATTAAAAAAAAAAAAAAAAAAACGCTCCACATTTTCATCGACGAGATATTTATTCTGATAAAAAAAAACGGAGGAGAAAGAATGTATAAATTAGATGAAAATAAAATATTGATACAGATAAAAAGTTTAAAAAAAGGAAGATTTAATAGAACTGTGCATAGATAAATGAAGAAGAGGAGGAGCAGGAGGAGGAGGAGGAGGAGGAGGAGGAGGAGGAGGAGGAGGAGGAGGATTACAAAGGAGGAACAAACAGTTATGATATTGTTCTTTACGAGGGTGCTTGTGATAATTTACTATAATCTAGAGTGAGAGACGTGAGGTAGTAAAGGGGAAGGCTCCTCCCCACCCTCCCATCTCCCCAGCCGATATTAGGAGGAAAAAAAAGAAAAACCGTGAAGCATTGAAAATTTTTACTGGATATATTTTTCTTATCGGAACGAGATAATAAATATTAGTATTGTCTCTACTGCTCAGGAGGAGGAGGAGGAGGAGGAGGAGGAGGAGGAGGAGGAGGAGGAGGAGGAGGAGGAGGAGGTACAGTGGTGGTTGGAAAAAAAAAGGAAGAGTAAATAGAAAGCAAACAGAAGAACCAAGAAGAATGGAAGAAAAGACGAAAGAGAAGAAGGAAAAGAGGAAGACGAAGGAAGAAAAGGAGAAGAAAGAAAGACAAAATATGACAGATGGAAAGAAAGAGAGAATTTAGAAGGAAGAATAAACAGGGAGGGGGGGAAGAGGGAGGTAACATGGAAGAAGTGGATGGCAAAGAAAGAGAAAGGGGTGCAGGATAAATTTGAAGGAAGAGAGGGAAACATGGAAGGAATGAGGGAAAGAAAGAGAGGGAGAGAGAAGAGGAGAGAGGAAAATCAAAGAAAACACGTCATGAAGAATACTGAGAACTCTCCTCCATTTATCAGACTGTGGAGGAGGAAAATGAGGAGAGGAGGAGGAGGAGGAGGAGGAGGAGGAGGAGGAGGAGGAGGAGAGGAGGAGGAGGAGGAAAAGGAAGAGGAGAGTGAAATCGAATTAGGAGTGAGATTAATAGGTCAATGAAGTTAGTGAAGGAATGAGAATGGAAGAATGATGAGGGAGAGAGAGGAACACATGAGGGGAAAATGGAGGGTGCTCTCTCTCTCTCTCTCTCTCTCTCCTCTCTCCTTCTCTCTCTCTCTCTCTCTCTCTCTCTCATCTCCTCTCTCTCTCTCCTCCCTCTCTCTCTCTCTTCTCTCTCTCTCTCCTCCTCTCTCTCCTCCTCTCTCTCTCTCCCCCCTCTCTTCCTCTTCTTCAACACTCCTCTTCCTCTTCTCTCCTTCCATTTCGAAACACTTTCC
>JACEEZ010007628.1:25000-28935 GCA_016584305.1 Chionoecetes opilio
CATTGAGATCTTGGAAAGTTTTACATACCTTGGGAGCGCAGTCCATAATGACGGCGGGTCACGTCAAGAAGTCTTACGGCGGATTGGCATAGCCCACGGTGTTATGGACTCGCTCAGCGGGAGTATTTGGCGTTGTCGGTACCTGTGCGGAGGACCAAAGATCGGACTTCAAGTCGCTTGTGAAACCTGTCTTACTCTATGGTTGTGAGACATGGACACTAAATAGTGACTTGAAGAGACGAATCATGCCTTTGGGAATAAGTGTCTTCGCAGATCATTGGGTATCGCTGGTGATTACGTGTCAAATCAGCGATTGCACCGTGAATGAAACGAGGCCTATTACTGCATAGTCCGTCACGCCAAAATTCGGCTATATGGGCATGTGGCACGCTACCTGAAAAAAACCCATCCTTCCCATCGGGTTTTATTTTAAAGAGCAATCCGGCGTGGAGGAGGCCAAGGGGGCGCCCCCAAGCTCGTGGCTGGGGCAAGTTTTATGTTTCTTGTCGGAGCTACTTGGTATGGGAAAGGAGCCTGCATGGGAACTCGCGCGTGGTGACCCCGGGAGTGGCGTCGTAGGGTGGGCGAGGCGACGCGCCCCCCGGGGTATGCCCCCAATGATTGATTGGGATTGATACAAGTAAAGCAAAAAAAGAAAACCATTATTGAAGCACTCATGGTGAATGGTGAAGTGATATCTGAACCCACTGCTATTGTAATGAAATTAAAACTCATATTTTTCTTCAATAGGAAAAGTTTTTAGATGCAAATTTACCAGCATCTGAGGTGTCATCTCTGCAATACCTACGGGGTTATTTTCCGTCTATGGATTTAAATCCCCAACCCCTGAGGAGGTTACCAGTATAGTCAACATTTAAAGATTCTTGCCCAGGTCTGATAACATTCATGTCAAAATTATAAAAACTCACTGTATCATAACATCTCCTATACTATCAAAATTAATTAATATTTCCTTTCAGTGTGGTATATTCCCAAGTATTTTGAAAGTACTAAAATCATACCTGTTTATAAAGGTGGAGATAGTTACAGTCCTCAAACTATCGTCCTATATCAATATGTCAACTATTAGTAAGATTATAAAAAGGGGCTATGTATGATAGATTATTATCATTCTTAAACATAAATAATATATTGTCTAAAGATAAATTTTGGGGTTCAGGAAAAACTATTCTCCGCAAGCAGAAACAGTGAATTAAATAAATAGCATTCTACAGAACAACGAAAGGGCCTTTTCAAAATGGCTGTCTTTTTAGTTTTAAAAAGAAAGCTTTTGACACATTAATCATGATATATTATTAAAAAAGTTGAAATTTTATGGCTCAGAAATAATTGTTGCGATGGTTTGAGAGTTATTTAACAGAGAGAGCAATTTACAGAGATAAATGATGTAAGATCTTGCAATAGAAAAATTAAAACTGGTGTTCCGCAGGGATCTACCTTAGGACCTCTTCTGTTCTTACTATATATTAATGATTTGGTCCAGTCTTCTGATATATAGAAATTCATATTATTTGCTGATGATACTACCATTTTTCATTCAGAGCCTGACCTCCAAATTTTAAATATTATGAACCAAGAACTTGTTAAAGTATCAAAATGGCTTGTATCCAATAGATTATCCTTAATTGTACAGAAGACTCATTATATCATATTTGCAAGCAATAAATATATCAACCAAGAAAATGAAATAAGAAAAGGAAAAAATATCATTGAAAGAATTAGTTCAATCAAATTTTTAGGAGTTGTCATTGACGATAACTGCTGTGGAAATCCCCTGTTAATTATATGTATAATAAAATATCTAGGTCAGTAGGGATTATTTTTCAAGATAAAGGATAACTTAACTAGAGAGGCACTTATAAAAGTTGTACTACAGGTTTAGTCTACCCTTATTTTCAATATTGTAATCTTGCTTGGGCTCTGCATTGAAAACCATCACTCAGCCATTATTGTTATTGCAAAAAGAATTGTCAAGTAATATCAGGGGTAGGTTTCAGAGACCATACCGATCCTTTATTTTTGATCTTAAAATACTAAGTTACAGGAAATCCATAAACTAGAGCTTTCTAAAATTTGTATATAATCAGATAAAGACTCCCACTGGGAATAAATTTTGACAGAGTATCAAGCGTACATAGCCAAAATTTAAGGAATAGAAGCCTATTACGACCTCCACAACCACGCTCAGAATCAAACAAAAAGGTTTTTTAGTGTATTCAGGATGTCTTGCCTGGAATGAGTTGCCAGATGAACAAAGGTTAATAGACAATAGTGTCACATTTAAAATTAACGTAAAAAAGTATATTCTCAATGCACATTGATTGATAGTTACCTAATGGATGAAGCAATATGAATATATAAAGGAAGAGTTACTATGTATAACAATTGCTATTAATTACGATGTTTTAAATATAAATGAAGTGTTTTCCTAGAAATTATTGAATTTAAAGGAGCTCTTTAAAATGTTTACTCATTTAAAGAGCTCTGCCTTGTCAACTTATATATTATATTAAATTATGATGTGTAAGTTTAATTGGGCAAATAAATGTTTTTTACTTTGAAAAAAAAAGAGAGAGAATGACAAAACTAAAATTAAAGAAAAGTGGCGGGAAGGACAGAGGCCGATGAGGAGAAGAAGGAACAAATCATGCACACAGAGAAGGATGGAGGGGAATAGAAGGAGGAAGGGTTAATAAGAAGGGCAAGAATGGAAGGAGAGAGGTGTAGGGAGGAGGAAGGAGGCAAGAAGTAAGAAAGTGAAGGAGGGAGTAAGAGCGGTTTCTCAGTCACATCAATACAATTGGTTTTACTCATTGATAACTTCGTATGCGGTAAGCCATCTATGTTTCCTTCCTTCCTTCTTTCCTTCCTTCCTTCCTTCCTTCCTTCCTTCCTTCCTTCCTTCCTTCCTTCCTTCCTTCCTTCCTTCCATTTTTCCTCCTCTCTTTTCTATCAATCCAACTTTTCTTACGTTCTCATCTCCAATCTTTCTCTTTTTTCCTCTATCCTTCTTTTCCACTCCTCCTCCTTCCTTTCCCCTCCTTCCCTTTCTTCTCCTCTCCCTCCTTCCTCCTTCTCTACGTCTCTCTCCTCTCTCCCTTTCTTTTCTCCACCTCTCCTCTGTTTCTCTTCCTCGCTGAATGAAGGTAGGAAGGAAAGAAGAAAAGAATTGGGAGAAAGGTACTGTAAGTGAGTTTCTTCTTGATTTGGTTTAATATTCCGTGACAGGCGTCGAGGCAGTGTCACTTGGTCGGTCTGTTTGTCCATCTGTCTGCCTCCCCGACGCTGTGTTTGTCTTAGAAATTACGCTATCGTGTGTCTTACTTTATAGCCTGGAGTGTGTGTGTGTGTGTGTGTGTGTGTGTGTGGTGTGTGTGTGTGTGTGTGTGTGTGTGTGTGTGTGTGTGTGTGTGTGTGTGTGTATGTGTGTGTGTGTGTGTGTGTCTGTGTGTGTGTGTGTGTGTGTGTGTGTGTGTGTTTCTCCTTCCTTCCTTCCTTCCTTCTTACATTCCTTATTTCCTATGTTTTTTTTGTTATTTCCTGTTTTGCTCAGTACGACTATTTATTTTTTTGGTTTCTCTTTTATATTTCTTTCTTGTGTGTTTGTGTGTGTGTGTTTGTGTGTGTGTGTGTGTGTGTGTGTGTGTGTGTGTGTGTGTGTGTGTGTGTGGTGTGTGTTGTGTAATTGTGTGTTGTCTAACTGATTTCAGTGTATGGTGTTTTGTTTCACCTTACTATCATTTTCTCATCATGTGAATACATTGTTTTCTTATCTCTCTTGTTGCTACTTTATTGGATATATATCATTCTCTCTCGCAACAGCCTCCTTCTCCTCCTCCTATATAATTCTTCTCCTACTCCTCTAATCTCCTCATGTAAACCTATGTAGTCCTCCTCCTCTCCTCCTCCCGGCC
>JACEEZ010007629.1:0-10000 GCA_016584305.1 Chionoecetes opilio
GAAAAAAAAAACGGGAAAAAGGTTTAACAAAAAAAATGGGAAAGAAAAATGTTTTAGAGATGGGGAAAGAAAGAAAAAACGAAATAAAAAAGAATCAATGAATTAATATAAATAAGATCACAGTGGAGAAAGGAAAGAAGAGGGAAAATGAAGGAACGGGAGGAAAGAAAGAAAAGAAAGAAATAGTTTGACGTATTTCTTTCTCCTTTTAATGACAGTACACTTCTTTGAGGGAAATGAGGAGAGAAAGAAGAGATAAAGAAGAATAGGAGAAATCAGAAAGAAGAAGGAAAGTGAGAAGCAGAGGGGATAGAAGAAGAAGTAGATAGTAAAAGTAGAAGTAGAGAATGAATGAAGAAGAAAGAAAGGAGGAACAATGATGGAAATATGTGAGAATCAGAGGGGATAGAAGTAGAAGTAGATAGTAGAAGTAGAAGATAGAAAAAAGAGTGAATGAAGAAGAAGGAAATAGGGAGAATATGAGAAATAGAAGAAATTAAGTTGGCATAGAAAGCAAGTACGAAGACAAGATAGAAGGCAGAAGAGGACAATCAGATAGTAGCGGTGTTTGTGCAAAAGGAAGAGGAGGAGGAGGAGGAGGAGGAGGAGGAGGAGGAGGAGGCAGAAGAAGGAATATGGCAAGAAGGAAGCAGGTAGCCATAAAGCTGTTGGATGGAGGTACAGGGAGCTACAGAGTGTAATGGATGGAGGGAGGAGCGAGGCAGGAGGCAGGAGGCAGGAGGCAGGTGGAGGCAGGAGGCAGGAGGAGGGTGGAGGCAGGAGGCAGGAGGCAGGAGGCAGGTGGAGGCAGGAGGCAGGAGGAGGGTGGAGGCAGGAGGCAGGAGGAGGCAGGAGGCAGGAGGCAGGAGGCAGGAGGCAGGAGGAGGCAGGAGGCAGGAGGCAGGAGGAGGCAGGAGGCAGGAGGCAGGAGGCAGGAGGAGGCAGGAGGCAGGAGGCAGTAGGCAGGAGGCAGGAGGCAGGAGGTAGGAGGAGGGTGGAGGGGAAAGCTGTGATGGAAAAAGATTGTGGAGGGAGAAAGATGTAAGAGATATAAAACTAACGTAATCTATAAACTGTTAACATTATTATTCAGGTGGTTATATTGTATGTATTTAGGTTTGTTAGGTGAGGCGGTAGCTGAGTGGTTAGCGTCTGGAAGTGGCAAACTCGATGTACCGAACTCGAATCCTGCCAGATGCCAAAATTTTTTGGCAATCGTCGAGTCATGGCTAAGAACACCCACATGCTGTCCATTAACTCTACCTCCGATTGCTAGTGCATGGGAGGACACAGGGGGGCGGCATGAGCCTCTAATCACAGGCGTCACTATAACAATCCTGCCTGTGCCACCACGGGCGAGGGCCAACCATCACAGCCCTCAAGTGAACCTCCATGGCCTGCCATCCCACCCTTGGAGCTCACTGCCTACACGCGCTATAGGCTCAAATGTATATAAAAAAAAAATATATATATATATATATACTGTGTGATTATTTCTGATAGATCTAAAAAAATGAGAAATGCGAATATTATCAAGTTATTCTTACAATCTGATTTTTTCACTTTTTCTTTTTTCACGTCCGCGTTCAGTGTTCAAGGTAGTTAGTGGGTGAATAGTGATTAGCCTAGTGTTATGCATTTGGTAACGCGTGTATTATTATTATCGTCATCACATTAACAACCTCGTGACACTTTATCTATAATTATAGATGAAGTGACTCTCCACACATCATCCACACTGTGTAATGATGTTGGTCAGGATACAATGAAGTGTTTTGTTAGTAAGTTTAGCAAGACTATTTATTACGTATTTTTATGAAGTAAATCAGTTTATCTTCCCTCCTTGGTCTCTTCCTAACTTTACTTTAGGAAACACAATATGGCAGAGAGAGTTATCTTATGTAAAATGTTATGATTAGGTCATAACAACATAGACAGCGGCAGAGTGAACATTTGAACAACAATAACAAGAACAACAATAAAAAAATATCAACAACATAAACGACTATAACAACAACATCAACAACAACAACAATAACATCAACAACAACAACAACAATAACATCAACAACAACAACAACAATAACATCAACAACAACAACAACAATAACATCAACAACAACAACAACAATAACATCAACAACAACAACAACAATAACATAACACAACAACAAAAAACACAACAACAACAACAAAATAACATCAACAAAACAACAACAATACACAACAACAACAAACAATAACAAACAACAACAACAAACAACAACAAAACAACAACAAACACAAAAAACAAACAACAACAACAAACAACAAAAACGTAACAACAAACAACAACAAAAAAACTAACAACAACAACAACAACAAACAACAGAAAACAACAACAACAACAACAACAAAACAACAAAAACAACAAAAAACAAAAAACAACAAAACAAAACTAACAACAACAAACAACAACAACAAAAAACAACAAAACTAACAAACAACAACAACAACAACAAAAAACAACAACAAACAACAACAAACAAAACTAACAAACACAACAAAAAAACAACAACAACAACAACAACAACAGTAACAACAAACAACAACAACAACAAAAACAACAAACAAAAAACAGTAACAACAACAAAAACAAACAACAAAAACAAAAACATCAAACAACAACAACAACAAAAAACAAAAACAAAAAACAACAACAACAACAACAAAACAACAACATCAACAAAAGCAACAAAAACAACAACAAAACTAACAACAACAACAACAACAAAAAACAACAACAACAACAACAACAACAACAACAACAAAACTAACAACAACAACAACAACAACAACAACAACAACAACAACAAACAACAACAACAAAACTAACAACAAAACTAGCAACAACAACAACAACAACACCAGAAACAAAATATAATAGTCGCCGGTCAAGTTCTCTTCGCGGCCTTGTTTTTCTTATTAGTTTTGGGATCCGTGACAGAAAACGCGATCCGGTTACAATTTACTCTTATTAAAAGCTGAGAGGACACACACACACACACACACACACACACACACACACACACACACACACACAATTAGTAGAATCAGAGAAAAAGAAAACTCGTGTCCACCAAAATTAGGCTTATTAAGTATTTTTCATGTGTTTTCTCTTCCTCCTCTTCTTTATCTTCCTTATTCTCTCTATCTCCTTCCTCCTCTTCTTCTTGTGCCTTATACATTACCAATTCTTTCGGTTTTTTTCTCTCGAAATTGTCTCTTATTGCCCGCACCACCACCACCGCCACCACCACTCTTTCCTCCCTTAACCTTCCTATGTATATATGAACTACCTCCATATTCCTCCTCCTCCTCCTCCTCCTCCTCCTCCTCCTCCTCCTTCTCCTCCTCCTCCATATCCTCTTCATCTCTTCGCCTCCTTCTTCATCATTCCCTTTTTTGTTTTAATTTGTTTTTTCCCTCTTATGTTATTCTCTTTTTTCTCCTCCTTGTGAATGGAGAAGAGGAGGAGGAGGAGGAGGAGGAGGAGGAGGATGAGGAGGGGGGGAGGGGGAGGAGTAAAGAAAGAGAGAGAGAGAGAGAGAGAGAGAGAGAGAGAGAGAGAGAGAGAGAGAGAGAGAGAGAGGCTGGTATCTGGCCGCTCTTCCTCCACCGCCTCTACTGCTTCCTTACAAAGCAGCGCATTGCGACACTCATTCGTTCCCGCCAGGAGGAGGAGGAGGAGGAGGAGGAAGAGGATTACAAGACGGAGAAGGAAGATAACAAGAAAAGATATCAGATGTAAAATAGGAATTGAAGAATAGAGGAGGAGGAGGAGGAGGAGGAGGAGGAGAAGAAGTGAATCTTTGTAAATATTTTGATACGTTCGAGATAGAGAGAGAGAAAAGAGAGAGAGAGAGAGAGAGAGAGAGAGAGAGAGAGAGCTCATAAAAACATCAGGACGCAGTGACTAGGTGAAGGGAAAGTGAGAGAGGGAAAGAGAGCGAGGGAGAGAGTGAGAGATTTACGTAGGTCTCTCTCTCTCTCTTTTTCTCTCTCTCTTTGACTGTCTTTCTTCTTTATTCCCAATTTTTCTCTCTGTATATGCCTATGTCTGTCTCTCTCTCTCTCTCTCTCTCTCTCTCTCTCTCTCTCTTTTCTCTCTCTCTTTTCCTCTCTCCTTTTCTCTCTCTCTTATTTCCTCTTCCGCTCTGACCCCCTCACACACACACACACACACACACACACACACACAACACACACACAACACACACACACACACACACACACACCACCCCCCCCCCCCCTACTAAGCCGCAACACAAAATATATTTCCTACAGTATAAACCAAAGCTGCCGAAGAGGGGAGGACCAGGGGACTTGTGTGTGTGTGTCTTCTTCTTCAGGAGGGTCTCAGGGTCTTGGGTGGCCCGTAATTGGCTGCAGAAGGTGTTGGTCCTCAATTAAGTGTGGATTTGAGTGACAGTCGAGGACGAAATTCCAGTTAATGAGGACTTGGGGCGTAAAATCTTTGGAGGTTCTGGGATGTCTGTAGGAAGCCGAAGGTCCTGTCACTGTGGGAAGGAGGGAGGGGGAGATGAGAGGAGGGGAAAAGAAGAGGGGAGGGAGAGAAGGAGAGGGGGGGAGGGAGAGGAGGGAGGAGAAGTGGTGAGGGTTTTTGAGGAGAGAGGGAAGAAAGGGAGAAAGGAAAGTATAGGAAGGAGAGAGGGAGAGGAAGAGAGTGAATGTTGTGTGGATGAGAGGGGAGAGGAGAGAGGGGAAAAAGGGAATGTGTAGGAAGGAGAGAGGAAGAGGGAGAGAGGGAGAGGGAAAAGAGGAGGTGGAAGAGGAAGGGAGGAGAGAGGAGGAGGAGGGAATGGTAATGGTGACTCTTCCTTCTTTCCACTAGATCAGGAAGAGGAGGAGGAGGAGGAGGAGGAGGATGTGAGTAGGAAAGTGAGAAGAATGAAAGGAAGGAGGTAAGGAAAGGAAAGGAAGGAAAGTAGGAAGGAAGGGGTTGGATATTTGAGAAAAGTAATAAGATATCATGACCTGGAGGAGAGAGAGAGAGAGAGGGGAGAGAGAGAGAGAGAGAGAGAGAGGAAAAAGAGAGAGAGAGAGAGAGAGAGAGAAACACACAGTGAAAAATGGGATAAGGGAGGAGAGAGAGAGAGAGAGAGAGAAGAGGAGAGAGAAGAGAGATGGGAGAAAAAGAGAGAGGAGAGAGGAGAGGAGGAGGAAAGAGGAAAGAGAGAGGAAGGGGTCGAAGAGTAGAGAGAGAGAAAACAGGATAAAATTAGCGACGATAGGAGAGAGAGAGAAAGGAAGGAGAAGAGAGAGAGGAGAGAAGAGAGAGAGGGAGAGAGAGAGAGAGAGAGAGAGAGAGAGAGAGAGGAGGGGGAAAAGAGAGACGGGGGGATGAAAAGGAGAGTGAGAGAAGAGAGAGAGAGAGGAGAGAGAGAGAGAGAGGAGAAGAGAGGAGGAGAGAGAGAGAGAGGGCATAAGACAAAAAGGGGAAAAAGGGAAGGAGAGAGAGAGAGAGAGAGAAGAGAGAGAGAGAGGAGAGAAGACGGAGAGAGAGATGATGAAGAGAAGAGAGAGAGGAAAAGAAAAAAAAACAAAATTTAAAGACGAAAATAATTGGTAGTGAGTGTAATAATTCGGCAATCGATCTAAACAAGCCATGTTTTAACCGAAACAAGTAAATTTTTTAGATAATAGACGCGGCGTAATACTCATATTATAAAGCGAAAGTTGTGTGTTTGTGGTGTGTGTGTGTGCTTGTGTGTGGATAGGTTTGCCCCGTGGAACCATTATTGTTTGGAAAATTGAAGGGGAGGGGTTTTTTTGTACTTATGTATGAACGACATTTTTTTTTCTTTTTTTGGGTTGGTAATTGTGAAAAAAGGGTTGCGGGTGAGGAAGCCTTTATGTAGGGTGATGGGTAAGGGTGAGTGAATGGGTGGGTGATGGTAAGGGTTGGGTATTAGGGAAGGTGGGGGGATGTATTAATAGAGGGGTGATGGGTAAAGGTGAGGGAATGGGTGGGTGGTGATGGGTAATGGGTGAGTGAATGGGTGGTGGTGATGGGTAATAAGTGAGTGAATGGGTGGGGGGTGATGGGTAATGGGTGAGTGAATGGGTTGGGGGTGATGTGAATGGGTTGGCGTTAATACATACATTTCTACATCCATGATTTCAGGAAAGTTAGAAGGGGCTATCTGGAGAGTCTGTGTTTGGTGGGCCGAAGGGTAATATACGGGTAATATACGGGTAATATACGGGTAATACGGCTCACGCAGTAGTGGTCCCGCCTTGCCTTATCTAATAATCTGTGTTTAATAATCGTCTGTTTTTTTAAGGTCACTGCAAAATTAACTTCATATTAGGGTTAGGAGTAGGATAGGAGAAGAGAGAGAGAGAGAGAGAGAGAGAGAAGTAGGGGTAGGAGAGAGAGAGAGAGAGAGAGAGAGAGAGAAGAGAGAGAGAGAGAGAGAGAGAGAGAGAGAGACAAAAAAATAGAAAAAAAAACATTATCACGAATGAAAAAAAATAATAATATTAGTGAAGAGAACGTGAACAAAGTAACTCTTGTATTTCTTTTTTAATTACGGAGTATTTTTATATTTGCTGTTGTGTGTGTGGTGTGTGTGTGTGTGTGTGTGTGTGTGTTTCCTTTCTCCCTTCTCCTACTCTCTCTCTCTCTCCTCTTCTCCCTACCTCTCTCTCTCTCTCTCTCTCTCTCTCTCCTCTCTCTCTTCTCTCTCTCTCTCTCCCCCCCCTACCTCTCTCTCTCTCTCTTTTCTCTCTCTCTCCTCTCTCTCTCTCTCTTCTCTCTCTCTCTCTCCCTCTCTCTCTCTCTCTCTCTCTCTCTACCCCTCTCTCTCTCTCTTCTCCTCTCTCTCTCCTCCTCTCTCTCCTCTCTCTCTCTCTCTTCTCTCTCTCTCAAACATAGCGGCGTTGACATTCCTTTTCTTATCGTGTTCATAAGTTTTTTTCCGCGCCTATTTTTACCGCCTTTTCTCCTCCCTCCACAGGTAGGTCCTCGGGCTCCACCGCGCGGCGCACACCTTGCCGACACCTCACCCAGGTCGGTTCCCTTTAGAATTTCATGGCGGGATTGTCGGGGCTGCGTTGCTATGGGGGTACGTCTTCGTCAGGGGGGGGAGGGGAAAGGGGGGGAAGTAAGGGTTGGAGGGGGAAGGGGGGAGAGGGAAGGGGGGAAGGGGAAGGGATGGTTACAAAAGCTAATTCCCCAACAGTAGGCTAAGAATTTGTGATATTGGAAAAGTGTCACTTGATTTTTTGGTAAATTTCCAGATGAACACCGAACTCCCCTTGGTGGACGAAACAATTTTTTCTGGTGAGTTTTGATGTGTTTTGAATGTATCTGCTAACCGTTTGTGTCGCAAATAAAAAAAAAAATGTTTTTAGTGATTTGCAACAAAAAAGGCAAAAAAATCAAATTGAACCTAACCGAACCCATACCTAACGTAACCTTTACCTAACCTAACCTTTACCTAACATAACATATACCTAACCTAACCTATACCTAACCTAACGTAACCTTTACCTAACGTAACCTTTACCTAACGTAACCTTTACCTAACGTAACCTTTACCTAACCTAACCTATACCTAACCTAACCTATACCTAACCTAACCTATACCTAACCTAACCTATACCTAACCTAACGTAACCTTTACCTAACCTAAAAAAATAAAATAAAAATAAAAAAGATTTGCGACACAAACGGTTAGCAGATTAATTCAAAACGCATCAAAACTCACCAGAAAAAAATAGTTTCGTCCACCAAAGTGAATTCGGTGTTCATCTGGAATAATACCGATTTTTTTTATATTTTTCGTCTTTCCCTTATTCATAGTTATTCAATTCTACCTTTTTTATGAGGTTAGATTAGCTAGGAGATAGATAGAGATGAGAGAGAGAGATAGGTCAGATTGCAGTAGGACAAGAAGGAAGGCGACAGTTTGTTTGATGTTCTATATATTTGTCGTCTTTGCTTTATTTATGTTTATTTCATTTAACTTTTTTTCAGATGAGGGATTTTTCAGATACATTTTTATTTTCAAGGTCAGATTGGCAGTGACTGAAATTATTCGTGAGTGTTTATTTTTAATTTTTTTATGAGTGCTATTGAATTAGAGATATTAGTTTTTTTTTTCGTTTGTCTTTAGAGCTGTGTGTTCTTGAGGTATAATTAGATACTAGAGATATATTAGAGAGATATTAGGGTTTTTTCTCTTATTCTTTTCCTTAGGGGAGTGTGTTTTTTAAGGTATTATTAGGGGAGTGTGTTTTTTAAGGTATTATTAGGGGAGTGTGTTTTTTAAGGTATTATTAGGGGAGTGTGTTTTTTAAGGTATTATTAGGGGAGTGTGTTTTTTAAGGTATTATTAGGGGAGTGTGTTTTTTAAGGTATTATTAGGGGAGTGTGTTTTTTAAGGTATTATTAGGGGAGTGTGTTTTTTAAGGTATTATTAGGGGAGTGTGTTTTTTAAGGTATTATTAGGGGAGTGTGTTTTTAAGGTATTATTAGGGGAGTGTGTGTTTTAAGGTATTATTAAGGGGAGGGTGTTTTTTTAGGTTATTCTTAGGGGAGCTGTGTTGTTTTAGGTATTATTAGGTGGAGTTGTTTTTCTTAGTTTCTTAGGGAGTGTGTTTTTAGGTATTATTAAGGTAGGGTGTTTTTTTAAGGTATTATCTGAGGGTGGTGTGTTTTGTAAGGTATTATTAGGGAGTGTGTTTTTTAAGGTATTATGGAGTTGTTTGTTTTTTAAGTATTATTAGGGGGTGTGTTTTTGAGTATTATTAGGGGAATAGTGTTTTTTAAGGTATTATTAGGGGAGTGTGTTTTTTAAGGTATTATTAGGGGAGTGTGTTTTTTAAGGTATTATTAGGGGAGTGTGTGTTTTAAGGTATTATTAAGAGATGTTAGGGTGTTTTCTCTTTACTTTTCTTAGAACTGTGTGTTCTTGAGGTATAATTAGATACTAGAGAGATATTAGGATTTTTCTCTTCTTTTCTTCTTTAAGGGGAGTGTGTTCTCGAGGTATTATTAAGAGATATTAGGGTGTTTTCTCTTCTTTTTTTCCTGAGGGTTGTGTGTTCTTGAGGTATAATTAGATATATTAAGGGATGTTTTTTGTTTTGTTTTTTTCCTTAGGGTTGTGTTTTTGAGATATAATTAGAGATATAAGCTGTTTTTTTCTTTTTTAGGTGTGTTTTTGAGATATAATTAGAGATATAAGCTGTTTTTTTCTTTTTTAGGTGTGTTTTTGAGATATAATTAGAGATATAAGCTGTTTTTTTCTTTTTTAGGTGTGTTTTTGAGATATAATTAGAGATATAAGCTGTTTTTTTCTTTTTTAGGTGTGTTTTTGAGATATAATTAGAGGTATAAGTTGTTTATTTCTTTAGGTGTGTTCTTGAGATATAATTAGAGATATAAGCTGTTTTTTTTTCTTTTTAGGTGTGTTTTTGAGATATAATTAGAGGTATAAGTTGTTTATTTCTTTAGGTGTGTTCTTGAGATATAATTAGAGATATAAGTTGTTTTTCTTTTAGGGTGTTTGGTATGGTTGCTTTTTTGTTTTAGGGTTTTGATAATTAGAGATATAAGTTGGTTGTTTTCTCAGGGTGTGTGTTCTTGAGGTATAATTAGAGATATAAGTTGTTGTTTTCTTCAGGGTGTGTGTTCTTGAGGTATAATTAGAGATATAAGTTGTTGTTTTCTTCAGGGTGTGTGGTCTTGAGATATAATTAGAGATATAAGTTGTTGTTTTCTTTAGGGTGTGTGTTCTTGAGGTATTACTAAAGAGATATAAGGGTTTTTTCTTTTTCTTCGTTTCTCTAGGGTGTGTGGTCCTTGAGGCGGTACATTATGCTGCCTCTGACCTGACCTTTGCTCTGACCTGACCTTTGCTGTGTTTCCTTTCCCTTTTTTCTTCCTTGACTCGATATCAATAAGTGTGTATTTGTTTGTGTTCTCTTG
>JACEEZ010007629.1:15000-17500 GCA_016584305.1 Chionoecetes opilio
CGTTAATACTTGTATTTCTACATCCATGATTTCAGGAAAGTAAAGAGGGGCTATCTGAAGAGTCTGTGTCATTTTGTGTCTTCATCTGTGTCATATTATGGCTATAAATGAACAAATTACAAAAATATCTACAAAGTGGCGACCAACAATAAGGTCGCCAATTAGTGTTTATGTTCTGAGCGTCCTCCCGCCGTCGTCGTCGCGCTTAAAAAAACCAGAGTAGCGAAATTTGAAACCGTATATACTTGCAGATACAAAGCATAAAACAACGCTGAAACAGAGTAGATTATACAGTCATGATATAAACTACTGTGTATCATCTTCAGTGGCACATACACAGCAGTAGTGATGCTTAATTCGTAATATTTGGCGCCTGGCGACATTAGTGCAGGTGGCGAGTAAAGTGTTATCTACGGTAAGTAAAAAGTGTGATTGGCATGAAATAGAAGGAAGTACAAAGGAAATAGAAAGGATAGAGAGGGAATTAACAAAAAGTTTTAATTTTTGGTGATAAGTGAAGGAGATATAAAAAGTCAGTATACACACACACACTCGTCCTAACACAATAGTTGCAGTTATCTCAGCAAAAAGTGTGATTGACATAAAATAGAAGGAAATAGAAAGGATATAAAGGGAAATAACAAAAGAAATTGAATTGTAGAGAGAGAGAGAAAAAAAATTGTAGAGAAAAGAACTAGTTGAAAAAAAGTAGGAGAAAATAATATTTCAAAAAAGTTATAGTTAAAAGAAATAATAACCAAGGTGGAACTGATAGTATTATAGTTTCTGAGAAGTCAACTTTGAATATAGTTTTGATACGAAGGTTAGATAATCGACATTTACTTGTTTTTATTAGAGTTTTTAAGTTTTCCAAAATATAAGATTAAGAACGTAATTTCCATTGTAATTTGGGTGGCATTAGACGATTTTTAGTTAATTTAAGCAATATTTTATAGCTATGACCTGATTAGTGTCCTTGTCGACTAACTAATTTGGTACATTAAGTGACTTTTCTTAATTTTATGGCTCGACAACAAACATCTTTTTATAGCAAAGGAAAAATCTGGGCGTGCAGGGGTTAAGTGAAATTATATGTAAATGAAATGAAATGCGTAATAAGTATAAAATATTTGTCAGTATCCTTTAGTAAAACAGAAAAACATTGAAAAGAAAGCTATGTTTCATGTAAAGTAAACAAAACCATTATGTATCAGAAACTATTAACAGAAACAAACACATTAATTGTTCATAGTAAAACAAAAATATGAGTAAAAGTAAGTAGTAGTAAGTAGTAGTAAGTAAGTAGTAAGTAGTAGTAAGTAGTAAGTAAGTAGTAATAGGTAGTAAGTAAGTAGTAAGTAATAGTAAGTAGCAAGTAGTAGTAAGTATAATAGTAGTAAGTGTAGTAGTAAATAAGTAAGTAGTATAAGTTTGTAAGTAAGTAGTAAGTAATAGTAAGTAGCAAGTAGTAGTAAGTAGTAAGTAGTAGTAAGTAGTAAGTAAGTAGTAGTAAGTAAGTAGTAAGTAGTAAGTAAGTAGTAAGTAAGTAAGTAAGTAGTAGTAGTAAGTAGTAGTAGTAGTAAGTAATAGTAAGTAGTAGTAAGTAGTAAGTAGTAGTAAGTAGTAAGTAAGTAGTAAGTAGTAAGTAGTTAAGTAAGTAGTAAGTAGTAGTAGTTAGTAAGTAGTAAGTAAGTAAAGTAGTCATTAGTAAGTCAAGTAGTAGTAAGTAGTAAGTAAGTAGTAAGTAGTAAGTAAGAGTAAGTCAGTAGTGTGTAAGTAGTAGTGAAGTAAGTAGTTAAGTAGTAGTAAGTAGTAAGTAGTAAAAGTAGTAGTAAGTAGTAGTAAGTAGTAAGTAGTAAGTAAGTAGTAAGTAGTAGTAAGTAGTAGTAAGTAAGTAGTAAGTAGTAGTAAGTAGTAAGTAGTAAGTAGTAGTAAGTAGTAGTAAGTAGTAAGTAGTAAGTAAGTAGTAAGTAGTAGTAAGTAGTAAGTAGTAAGTAAGTAGTATAAGTAGTAGTAAGTAGTAAGTTAAGTAAGTAGTAAGTAGTAGTAAGTAAGTAGTAAGTAGTAAGTAAGTAGTAAGTAAGTAAATAGTAAGTAAGTAGTAAGTAGTAGTAAGTAGTAAGTAGTAAGTAGTAGTAAGTAGTAAATAGTAGTAAGTAGTACTTAGTAGTAAGTAGTAAGTAAGTAGTAAGTAAGTAGTAGGTAAGTAGTAAGTAGTAAGCAAGTAGTAGTAAGTAGTAGTAAGTAGTAAGTAAGTAGTAAGTAATAGTAAGTAGCAAGTAGTAGTAAGTAGTAAGCAAGTAGTAGTAATTAGTAAGTAAGTAGTAAGTAGTAAGTAGTAGTAAGCAGTAAGTAAGTAGTAAGTAGTAAGTAAGTAGTAAGTAAGTAGTACAAAAATATGATGCAAGATAAAAAATAAGAATAACTAGTAGTAGTAATTCACTTCACATTAATTAAAGATAGTTGAGTTCAGATAAAAACGTTCGGATGCCAGAGTAAA
>JACEEZ010007629.1:27500-37500 GCA_016584305.1 Chionoecetes opilio
GTGAGGAGTTGTAACCATGTCTGTCTCTATCTATCTATCTGTTTATCTATTTATCTATCTATCTTCTACTCTCACTCATTACTCCTCGCCTCATTTTTCCCTCTCCCCTCCCCTCCCTCTCCCTCCCTTACCCCTCTTTCCCCCTCCTATCCTCCCCTTCCCTATCTCCCTCCCTTCCTCTCCCCTCCCTCTCCCTTCCTCTCCCTTTGTCCCTCTTCTATCCTCCCCTTCCTTATCTCCCTTTCTCTCCCTAACTCCCTTCCTCTTCCTCCACTCGTCACTGTCTCTCCCTTGCAACATTAGCTTTCCTTCTCATCTTCCTTTTCTTCTTCTTTTTTCCTTATCCTTCCTTCCTCGCTTCTCTTCCTTCTTCCATACTCCGATCTTTTTTGTCTTTTTCTTTTTCTTCCTTCTGTCTTCCAAAAAATACCACCACCACCACCACCACAGCCGCCATCATCATCACCACCACCACCACCACCACAGCCGCCATCATCATCATCACCACCACCACCACCACCACCACCCACATCATCATCATCACCACCACCACCACAGCCGCCATCATCATCATCACCACCACCACCACCACCACCACCACCACCACCACCATCATCACCACCACCACAGCCGCCATCATCATCACCACCACCGCCACCAACCACCACCACCACCACCACATCATCACCACCACCACAGCCGCCATCATCATCATCACCACCACCACCACCGCCACTAACACCACCACCACCACCACTACCACCATCATCACCATCTCAACCACCACCACCACCACCACCACCACCACCACCACCACCACCACCACCACCACCACCACCACCACCACCACCACAGCCGCCATCATCATCACCACCACCACCACCACCGCCACTAACACCACCACCACCACCACCACCACCACCACCATCATCACCACCACCACAGCCGCCATCATCATCACCACCACCACCACCACCGCCACTAACACCACCACCACCACTACCACTAACACCACCACCACCGCCGCCGCCGCCGCCACAGTAACTTAAGGAATCTGGTCAAGATGTATAATCACAAAGTTGACTAATTAACATACTCAAGTTGTTAAAGACGAGAGACGTGTTTTGTTACGAGGAGGAGGGGGAGGAGAAGGAGGATTACAAAGGATTACAAAGGAAACACAAACAGCAACAGACCGATAGGTCCTTACAAGGCTGTTTGCTTTAACTGCACTACACTAACTAGATAATAAGAGAGAAAGGATAGGAAGTAGAAGGCTCCTCCCACCCACCCATCCCTCCAGCCGAAGCTGGCCGGAAATGAAGTGATACCATGCAATATAGAAAAACTGCATGGAATTTGTGAGGAAAGTTGAAAGCTGTAATCTATGGCTAACTACTACTAGTTTGTGGGGGTAGGTTTAGTGCTTGATAGATAGGTCATGCTATGTGTGTTTTGTAATGGTGTGAACACAGTGTGGAGGTTCAAGGGTGGTGCGGCAGCCTTGCCTGGCGCTTTCTTGGGAGGCAGCAGTCAATCAGGCCCCAGCTCCGTTCAATCCACTGCGGATTGTGTACTTTCCATGTAGGACGCCGTACACTTCAATGCCTCCTGCAGCAATGACTCCTGGTACCTTAAATCCCGATGGTGGTCACTAACTGTCAGGACCCTTACTGATCCACAGCCCGTTACAGGTCGAGAGTAGTAGTGGTAACCGTTAACTCAGGGCTATTTGTGTGTGTTATGAGGTCTAATGTAGTGTTGGTCTAGGCTCAGTGTGGAAGTTCAAGGGTGGTGCGGCAGCCTTGCCTGGCGCTTTCTTGGGAGGCAGCAGTCAATCAAGCCCCAGCTCCGTACAATCCACTGCGGTAGTGCACTTTCCAAGTAGGACGCCGTGCACTTCAATGCCCCCTGCAGCAGTGACCCCTGCAGCAGTGACCCCTGGTATATAAATCCCGATGGTGGTCACTAACTGACAGGGCCTTTACTGAACCACAGCCCGTCACAGGTCAAAAGCTGTAGTAGTGACCGAGGAGGAGGGGGAGGAGGAGGAGGAATACATAGGATTAACCAAAGACTACTCTATAGTCTTTGGATTAACAGACACCAGGAGACCTATTGGTATTAACTAGGGTATCTGCTTAACTACATACTACTAACTATCAACTACATGTAAGAGGACAGTTGGAAAATGATACCATGTCCCTAAAGAAGATAGGAACATGGAAGTTTTGTAGTGAAGTATGATAGGATATGAAATATGCTAACTACAACTACCACTAACACTAATCGATCCGGGGGACTATAATATAGATTCGCAGGGCACTATCAATACCCATTTACTTTACAGTGCGCGTCAAGTCTGTTTTTGAATGTAGTTATTGTGTTGGCTTCGACAACATTTGCTGGTAAATTGTTCCATCGATCAACGACTCTAACATTGAAATCATTTTTACGGAGATCTGTGATGCAACGTTGACCGTTCAGTTTTAAACCATTATTTCTTGTTGTCACTTGAGGAGAAAGCTCGAATAGGTTCTCTTGATTAATGACATCAAATCCTTTTAGGATCTTAAAGGTTTCTATCAGGTCCCCACGGATTCTACGATTCCTTTAGGGAAAACATATTAAGTTACAGCAGTCTCTCTTCATAAGATAAATTTCGCAGAGATGGAATCAGTTAGGTTGCTCTGCCGAGGAGGAGGAGGAGAGGAGGAGTTATAGTGGTGCTATAGTAATAGGAGCAGGAGTAGTTGTTGCTGTTGTTGTTGTTGTTGTACTATGACATTTATTATCACGCCTACAACTGTTCACTTCAACTACATTATTGTGTACTAACTTTTTTGATAACTTAAAGCTGATAAATTGTGTGTGTGTGTGTGTGTGTGTGTGTGTGTGTGTTGTGTGTGTGTGTGTGTGTGTCATTCATTCACTCATAGTCTTGTCCACGTGAGTCGGACTCGCGATCGACAGTTTCACCCTCGCTGTGCGAGCTTGGAGCTTATTATCACTAATCATTCAATCATTGGGGGCATACGCCGGGGGGCGCGGCTCCTCGCCCACCCTACGACGCCACTCCCGGGGGTCACCACGCGCGAGTCCCCATGCAGGCTCCTTTCCCATACCAAGCAGCTCTCGACAAGAAGCATCAACTTGCCCCAGCCACGAGCCTTGTGGGCGCCCTCTTGAGCCTCCTCCACGCTGGATTGTCTCTTACATATACAACCCGATGGGAAGGATCGGTTTCAGGGTAGCGTGCCACATCCCCATATAGCCGAAGTTGGCGCTGACGGACTATGTAGGTAAAAGGCCTCGATTCAGTCTCACGGTGCAATCGCTGGTTTGACACGTAATCATCCCAGCGATACCCCATGATTCTGCGAAGACGCTTATTACCAAAGGCATCGATTCGCCTCTTCAAGTCGCTATTTAGTGTCCATGTATCGAACCACAGAATGGCAGGTCAGGGTGCTATCCACTTGACCATCGGACGTGTGTGTGTGTGTGCGTCCATTCATCAATCCGCGTGGCGGGTTAAGCAGCTCTCCCGCCACCGTGACGCATTACAACCATAACTTCTTGACGGAGTGTGACGGAACCCTCGGCAATGCACCTGTAAGTCCGCTGCAGGGGTGATGCATTACCGTGGCGCCGTGGAGCCAGGTAGCAAGGAGCTGTTATGTGCGTACCTTACATCATCACACATGTGTACAGGTAGATCTAGGGTCATTTATTAGATATCTAAAGAAAGACCCTGGGTAGATCATTGTAGGGGTAAGGTGGCGCGGATTCAGGTGAAGCACATCGAAATCTCAGGTGTTTATTTTCGTTTTTTTCCCGTTAGGTTTAAGGCAGGGATGAAGGATTCGTATTCGGTATTAAAATACATTCGAATACAGTATTTGAGTGTTTTCGTATTTGTATACGAATAAGAAATAGAAATCAAAATATTCTCAGTCGTATTCGAAAAGCATTCGTATTCTTCGACTAATTTGACGAATAATCCTAAATTTATTATCAGAAATAACAGAGTCGTTGTTCCTTACAACTCCAGCTTCCTGGGTGGACGTGTACAGTACAGGTCCGCAGGCTGCGGCAGGGCGGTGTCTGGAGGGTGACTCAGCTGCCACTTGCCAGTGGACGACGACTGGGTTAGGATTTTAACCTAACCTATATTTCAACGAAAGTTTTCATGAATGTGTTCATGGTTACTTTCATGAAGTATTCGTTTTTTCATTCGAATTAACAGTATTTCAGTGCATTCGTATTCGTAGGAATTTGAAGTATTCTTAGTGGTATTCGAATACACAACTCTTGTATTCCCTCCATCCCTGCTTTAAGGTAAGGCAAGGCAAGGATCACAATGCATTCTTCTCAAGGTTCCGTGAATTATCTTTACTATTATTACAAGTCCAAAACATTAAATATGTCAAGGCAGCGGCCTTGCGCGAATCACAGTGTTCGATTCTTCTTTTTTTTTTTTTAAGCGGCTCTTCCATTTTTTTTTCTGGAGTGCGAGGACTGACTGACGATTTTTTTTCTATTTTTTTTTTCCCTTCTGGTCGGGAATATAATATTGATGTTTATTATATCACTCAATTATTCAAGTTCGTGGCAAGCAGCGGCAAACAAATATTCGCTCATTATTTTTATGAATAAGAATATATCGCACGTTTTATTGGTAAAGTAAAATCATGTGTGTGTATCTGTCTGTCTGTCTGTCTGTCTGTCTGTCTGTCTGTATTTTTTTTTTAGAGAGAGAGAGAGATAATGTGAGAGAGAAAGAGACGGCAGATGGGAATAGATACGTCTCTCTCTCTCTCTCTCTCTCATCCTCTTCTCTCTCTCTCTCTCCTCTCTCTCTTCTCTCTCCTCTCTCTCTTCTCTCCTCTCTCTCTCTCTCTCTCTCTCTCTCTCCTCTCTCTCTCTCATACACACACACACACACACACAAACACACACACACACAGTTCCATATTGTCGACACCTTCCCCCATTCTGCTTCGATAACACCCCTTCCCTTTCCTCCCTCCCCCCTTCCCCCTTCCTTCCCCTCCTCCCCCCTTACCCCTCCTTAACCCCTCTCCCCCCTCACCCCCCCCCCCCCCCCTCCCTCCTCTTCCCTGCTTCCAACGCCAATCATTATTTAATTGGGAGTCGCGCGTCCTGTTGCAATTTAGGGGGAGTGATGGGGAGTGATGTGGAGCCGTGATCAAGCCAGCCTCCCCGCGCCATTAACCGCGCCACTATTGCTCGCCCACTCCACTGTTATAGACGAATTAAAAGCCGATTATTGGATACTTTGCGGGCGGCGAACGGGCGAGTGAGTGAGTGAGGGAGGGAGGGATGGCAGATCAATTTTTGGATCTTACGCAAATTGGGTGAAAGTGTGTGTGTGGGTGTGTGTGTGGGGGGGTTTGCATGTGTGTGGAGGGGGGCTTATGTGTGTGTGTTGGTGTGTGTGTGTGTGTTTGGTGTGTGTGTGTGTGTGTGTGTGTGTGTGTGTGTGTTTCGTACATAGGGAGGGTGAAGAAGGAGGAATACAAACATACATAGAAAGAGTGAGAATGAAAAAATTAAAATCGAAACATAATCTCATGAAAATAAGGAAACAAACTGAGAAAACTGAATCAATGGGACAGAGAGAATAGGGAAGAGGAGGAGGAGGAGGAGGAGGAGGAAGAGGAGGAGGAGGAGGAGGAGGGAGGAGGAGGAGGAGGAGGAGGGTTATACGCGAGATGTGACTCCACTCCAGACTGATTTCCAGGCGAGAATAACGAGTTGAGTTGCCGACTGATTGTCTCCCTCTCTCTCTCTCTCTCTCTCTCTCTCTCTCTCTCTCTCTCTCTCTCTCTCTCTCTCTCTCTCTCTCTCGTTTTTCCCCTGAAGAGAGAGATAGACAGACAGAGAGACATACATACAGACAAACATACATAAAGACAGACAGACAGACAGACAGACAGACAGACAGACAGACAGACAAACATACATAAAGACAGACAGACAGACAGACAGACAGACAGACAGACAGACAGACAGACAGACAGACAGACAAACATACATAAAGACAGACAGACAGACAGACAGACAGACAGACAGACAAACATACATAAAGACAGACAGACAGACAGACAGATAAACATACATAAAAGACAGAGAGACAGACAGACAGACAGATAACACAGACAGACAGAGAGACAGACAGACAGACAGACAGACAGACAGACAGACAGACAGACATACAGACAGACAGACAGACAGACAGACAGACAGACAGACAGACAGACAGACAGACAGACAGACAGACAGACAAACATACATAAAGACAGACAGACAGACAGACAGATAAACATACATAAAAGACAGAGAGACAGACAGACAGACAGATAAACACAGACAGACAGAGAGACATACAGACAGACAGACAGACAGACAGACAGACATACAGACATAAAGACAGACAGACAGACAGACAGACAGACAGACAGACAGACAGACAGATAAACACAGACAGACAGAGAGACATACAGACAGACAGACAGACAGACAGACAGATAAACACAGACAGACAGAGAGACATACAGACAGACAGACAGACAGACATACAAACATACATAAAGACAGACAGACAGACAGACAGACATAAAAGACAGAGAGACAGACAGACAGACAGACAGACAGACAGACAGATAAACACAGACAGACAGAGAGACATACAGACAGACAGACAGACAGAGACAGACAGACAGACAGACAGACAGACAGACAGACAAACATACATAAAGACAGACAGACAGACAGACAGACATACAAACATACATAAAGACAGACAGACAGACAGACAGACATAAAAGACAGAGAGACAGACAGACAGACAGACAGACAGACAGATAAACACAGACAGACAGAGAGACATACAGACAGACAGACAGACAGACAGACAGACAGACAGACAGACAGACAGACAAACATACATAAAGACAGACAGACAGACAGACATATAGAGCGGGTGTAGAGGAAAAAGAAATAATAACGCCAGGAAATTGACTCGTTCAACAAATATCAAAGGAATAAAAAGAAAAACATAAAAAATAGCTGGTAAGGCAACAAGTGTTTATCTGACGTCATTTGTTTTTGCCTTTTTCACTTTTTATTTATTTACTGATCAAACTTTTTTTTGTTTCGTTGCATTGTGGCGACGTGTTTACCTTTCGTGACGGCGGGAGAGAGAGAGAGAGAGAGAGAGAGAAGAGAGAGAGAGAGAGAGAGAAGAGAGAGAGAGAGAGAGAGAGAGAAGTAACAGCAGACAGAGAGAGAGAGAGACGAGAGAGAAGAGAGAGAGAGAGAAGATTGAGAGAGAGAGAGAGAGAGAGAGAGGGGGGGGGGGGGGGGGGGGGGGGGCGGTGACAATGTGGTGTAATATATGATGTGAGGTTGATAGTGTTTTTAATGGTGTAACGGGTATAGTATGGTGTCAATGGTTTGGTATGGTGCCAATTTAATGGAGTTGAAAGCTTCGTGTAATGGAGTAAGGGGCTTGGTATAGTGTCATTGTAATGGTATAATGGAGTAAGGGGCTTGCTATGGTGTAAGGGGCCTGGTATAGTGTCATTGTAATGGTATAATGGTGTAAGGGGCTTGCTATGGTGTAAGGGGCCTGGTATAGTGTCATTGTAATGGTATAATGGTGTAAGGGGCCGGTATAGTGTCTTGAAGGGTATAATGGTGTAAGGGCTTGCTATGGTGTAAGGGGCCTGTATAGTGTCATTGTAATGGTATAATGGTGTAAGGGGCTTGGTTAAGTGTCATTGTAATGGTTAATGGGTATGAAGGGGCTTGCTATGGTGTAAGGGGCCTGGTATAGTGTCATTGTAATGGTATAATGGTGTAAGGGGCTTGGTATAGTGTCATTGTAATGGTATAATGGTGTAAGGGGCTTGCTATGGTGTAAGGGGCCTGGTATAGTGTCATTGTAATGGTATAATGGTGTAAGGGGCTTGGTATGGTGACAATGTAAAGGCGTAAGGGGCTTGGTGTAATGGTATAATGGTGTCAGTAGTTTGGTATAGTGACAATGTAATGGTATAATGGTGTAAGGGGCTGGGTATGGTGACACTGTAATGGAGTGGAGGGCTCGCTATGGTGTTAGTGGTGGCTTTGGCGTCCCCGTTCCTAGCCCTTTATTAATACCTTTTATTTGCGGCACAGTGTATAGCGGGGGGGGGGGGGGCGAGGGGAGGGGGGGGGAACAGGGGGGCGGGGGGGGGGGCGGCTCTCCCTGGGCTTACATGTGTTGGGTGGGAATGCACAAATTTCTGTACACGCGCACACACACACACACACAGTTATTGGAGTATAAACATTGATGGTGTGTGTGTGTGTAGAACCTGTGTACGGAAAGTTGTTCACTAGACCATATACGCAATTCCGTTGTCGTACACACACACACACACACACACACACACACACACACACACACACACACACACACACACACACACACACACACACATGTCATTGAGAAGTTGGGACACTGTCATACGCAACCTCATGCATACCAAGAGTGTGTGTGTGTGTGTGTGTGTGTGTGTGTGTGTGTGTGTGTGTGTGTGTCTGTGTGTGTTACAGGATACCTCAAGTTACTCTATTCTCACACCCTGAAACTCCTTCCCCTTCCCTTCCCCTCCCTTCCCCTCCCCCCGTACTAGTGACTACAAACTTTACATTGGAGTCTTTGCGCGAGAGAGAAAGTGGAAGAAATAAAACCAACTACTATTTTTTTTTTGGTGGGGGCGTTGGGGGAGGGGGGAGGGGAGAGGGGGTTGGCTGGGGGTAGGGGGGAGGGGTTGGGGGGCGAGGGGGGGTTAGTCATTATAATTCCGGGGGCGCGACGGTAAAGTTTTCATGGCGTCGAGATAATCTTAAGTCGTGTACTGGAAGAGGGGGGAAGGGGGGTAACAGGGAGTAGTAGTAGTGGTGGTAGTGGTAGCAGTAGTAGTAGTTGTGGTAGTGGTAGTGGTAGTAGTAGTAGTAGTAGTAGTGAAGTAGTAGTGGTAGTAGTAGTAGTAGTAGTAGTAGTAGTAGCAGTAGTCATCATCATCATCATCATCATCATCTTTATTGCATAACATACAAGGAGTTGTATATTACATTTCACAAAAAAAAACCATTATCATGAATTTAAATGAAGTGGAACTGCTCTCATATTTTCATGGTTCTGAAGACAAGTAATTCTTGCTAAAATTACATCCATACTATTATCTAAAAAAGTTATTTTATAAATTCTGAATAAAAAACTTTAAAAAACTTTAAAAGGCATACCCTCAAAAAACAAAGGTTTGTTCAAAATATATACAGAATAATTTGTCTTGCTTAAAGATCTAAAATAGCTAGCTTGAACTGTTGTTACACGATGTTTTAATAAAAGCATGTTACACTCTTTGACAATACTGTGATTACTGGTTAACAAAGACATCCTAAAATTTTCTTAAGTGCATTTGCATAAGCTATCTCAAATGTTTTAAATATATAACTCGAGTTAATCTTACATAAATTCCACATTTGAAGACCCTAGATAGGAATACTGTATGACTTGAATAGAAAAAGTAATGCTTTTGAATGGATTCCTTTAAACTTACGCAAGACAGTGGTAAATTTACTGTAAAAACTTTGAAGCCTTTCCTCTACATCTATTTTATCACAAAAATTGAATGACAAATAATGTCCTAAATACTTGTAATTTTCCACGATTTTATAGTGACTTATATATCCCTTCATCTTACATTTCTTCTTATTTACATCATGAAAGACCATACATTTAGATTTTGAATGATTTACCTTTAGTTTCAAACTTTTAATTTTACTTTCAAATACATCTAATAATGTTTCTAAGTTATTATGAGAGTCAGCAAGTAAAACTATGTCATCAGCATACACTATAATATTCATTCTAAATGATCCTTATTTACATCGTACGTCAAGGTTGGATATGTCCCTGAGA
>JACEEZ010007629.1:40000-55000 GCA_016584305.1 Chionoecetes opilio
CTCTCTCTCTCTCTCTCTCTCTCTCTCTCTCTCTCTCTCTCTCTCTCTCTCTCTCTCTCTCTTCTCTCTCTCCTCTCTCTCTCTCTCTCTCTCTCTCTCTCTCTTCTTCCTTATCCTCTACTTACTTCCCTTTACCCCTCTCTCTCAATCCATCCCTCTCTCCCTTTTCTCCATCCTTTGTATTCCTTTGTGTTCCCTTCCTCCATCCTTCCCATCCACCTTATTTCCTCCTTTTTCCCCTCCCTTCCCCTCCCTTCCCCTCCCTTCCCCTCCCTTCCCTCCCTTCCCTCCCTTCCCCTCCCCTCACTTTTCCCTCCCTGCATATAAAGTGGCTGCACAACCATTATGGAAGTGGATATTGCTCGCCGGGGATTATCGTGACCCGCCTACCACCACCTTCTTCTAACAGTCCGAACATGACCAATAACACAATAAAGGAGAAAATAGGAAGACGAGAGATAGAGAGAGAGAGAAAGATACAACTAAAATCAAGACGTAAGGAGAGAGAAAAAAACACACACCTGAACCTGAGGAATTATCGAATAAATAAATAAAGGAAGACGCGAGAGAAAGATACAACAAACATCAAGGCGTAAGAAGAGAAGTCAAGGAGAGAGAGAGAGAGAGAGAGAGAGAGAGAGAGAGAGAGAGAGAGAGAGAGAGAGAGAGAGAGAGAGAGAGAGAGAGAGAGAGAGAGAGAGACAGAGATAGAGAGAGTCCGTAAGTCTTAATAAATATATACTTAAGGTACTCCCAGCCCTCCCCGCGAATGATCAAAACCGCCAGAGTTAAGACCGCGAAAGACAATGCAGGACTGTACTGGGTGCGTCTTGTTACTGCGCCTCCATCACCGCGAGAGTTAAGACCGCGAATGTCGGTGAAGAACTGTACCTCGACAAGGTGCCACAGGGTAGACTCTTAAATAAGGTTAGGGCTCATGGAGTAGATGGGAAGGTTCTTCGTTGAATTAGATCTTGGCTAAGGGATAGGCAACAAAGGGTTACAATTAATGGTTCTAAATCTGAATGGGGGCAGGTAACGAGTGGGGTTCCACAAGGGTCTGTTTTGGGTCCATTACTATTTTTGATTTACATCAACGAGTTGGAAAGTGGGATTAGTTGTGATATCAGCAAGTTTGCGGATGATACTAAGGTAGGTAGGATTATTAGATCACAGTCTGATGTAAATATTTTGCAAGGAGACTTAGATAAATTAAATGAGTGGGCAGATAGATGGCAGATGGAATTTAATATTGATAAGTGCAGCGTTATGAATGTTGGTAGGAAAAATCCTGGTAATAGGTACACCATACGCAATGTATCGCTGAAAAGATCAGGAGGTGAAAAAGATCTGGGAGTGCAGGTAAGCTCAGACCTCCGTCCTAGGAATCAATGTATTGAGGCTAGAAATCGAGCCAACAGGGTGTTAGGATTTATTACCAGGAGTGTTAAAAGTAGAAGTGCTGAAGTTATTCTAAAGCTTTATTTGGCTCTAGTCAGACCTCACCTAGACTATGCGGTTCAGTTTTGGTCTCCGTATTACAGGATGGATATTGCCTTGTTAGAATCAGTGCAGAGAAGGATGATCAAAATAATTCATGGAATGCGTAACTTTAGTTATGAGAAGAGATTGAAACTATTAAATTTACACTCACTCGAGAAGCGTAGAGTAAGGGGCGATCTGATAGAAGTTTTTAAGTGGATAAAGGGATACAATATAGGCAATGTAGGAAAAGTTTTTAAGGTTAGTAAGCAGGGTAGAACGAGAAGTAACGGATTCAAGCTGGAAAAGCGTAGATTTAAAAAGGAAATTGGGAGAAACTGGTTCACAAATAGGGTGGTGAATGATTGGAATGGACTCAGTCGTCAGGTGGTCAATGCGGAGTCTATTGGGGTCTTTAAAAGGAGTCTGGATAAATTCATGGATGGGGAAGAGAGGTGGATATAGGTAGAGTTAGGTAACAGGAACTACCTCGTGTAGGTCTCACGGCCTCTTGTAGCTTCCTTGCTTTCTTATGTTCTTATGTACTGGGTGCGTCGTACCTCTGCGCCTTCATCCCCACGAATGATCAAAACCGCGGGAGTTAAGACCGCGAAAGTCAATGCAGGACTGTACTGGGTGCGTCTTGTTACTGCGTCTTCAGAATACTCCTCCTCCTGACGCCCCCTTTCATTGTCACTTCACGTCAGGAGGATCACAGCGTCAGTAGTCACTCAGCACTCACCGTCGTCCACCCTGGCAGGCCTTATGCAACACCCCCCCACGCTGCCGCCCCCCCTCCGCTCAATGCCCCCCTTCCCCCCTCCCACCCGCTCAAGACCCCCCACGCTGCTGCCCCCCCTACCCCCCACTCCCTCCCCCCCTGTCAGTGCCCGGCTGCAATAGTGACAGTGGCAGTATTAGCAGTGATGTTTACAGTATCAAAGGCACGGCCGGCAGTAGCAATAGTAGTAGTTGTAGTAGTAGTAGTAGTAGTAGTAGTAGTAGTAGTAGTAGTAGTAGTAGTAGTAGTAGTAGCAGTAGTAGTAGTGTAATAGTAGAAGTAGTAAGTAGTAGTAGTAGTAGTAGTAGTAGTAGTAGTAGTAACAGTAGTAGCATAGTGCGGTATCCATATCAATAACAACAACAATAACAACAACAAGAATAATAACAACAACAATAGTAATAATATCAAAGAAACAGAGCAAACAGCAGCATTAGAATCAGAAGGTTATGTCAGTCAGAAACGATGCAATAATTATTAAGGGTTTAAAATATCACCATGCAATTCCCTGCCTTCACCAACACTACCGCACGTTGCTAAGCACTTGCTACCGATATACAGAAAATATTATATACACTACTACTACTACTACTACTACTACTACTACTACTAATACTAATACTACTACTACTACTACTACTACTACTACTACTGCTAAAACTGCTCCTACAGCTGCTCCTACTACTACTACTATTCCTACTACTACTACTACTACTACTATTCCTACTACTACTACTACTACTACTATTCCTACTACTACTACTACTACTACTATTCCTACTACTACTACTACTACTACTATTCCTACTACTAATACGATATCTATGGTTAAAACTACTACTGCTTCTTCTACTATTACTACTACTACTACTACTACTACTACTACTACTACTACTACTACTGCTGCTACAACTGCTCCTACTACTACTACTACTACTACTACTACTACTACTACTACTCACTACTACTCACTACTACTCACTACTACTACTACTTCCACTACTACTCACTACTACTAATTCTAATGCTACTTCTACTCCTCACTACTACTAATTCTACTACTACTGCTCTTTCTACTACTAACTACTACTACTAATTCTACTACTACTACTACTACGACTAGGTATAATATAAGTCAGGGAAGTTACATAACGCCTTTGTTTATGAATATTACGTTTCATATTTAGTGTATATAGTACTGTGCTTTCTAGACTATGACCTTTAACCCCTTGAGACCCAGAACGTAATTTCCATTGTAATTTGGCAAGCATTACATGATTTTTAGTGAATATACGTAAGCACTATGTTATGTATATGACCTGTTTTGTATCCTTGTTGACTAACTAATTTGGTAGATTCAGTTCCTTTGCGTAATTTTATGGCTCGACAACATACGATTTTATATAGCCCAGGAAAGATCTGGGCGTGAAGGGGTTAAGAGGGGACTATTTCAGCCTTAATGTGTAGTACAAGTGACAGGGGTCTAGGTGGTGTATTCACTGAAGATCGACAAATATAAAGGACGGTGAAGGGTGCAAGGTATAGCATATATCAATGGATGATTGGTTTGGTAATTTGTATGGTAAAATTAATTTGAAGGAAAATAGGGTGTATAAGATATCAAGAAAAAAGTTATGATAGATAGAAGGATGTGTGGTGTGTGTGTGTGTGTGTGTGCTGTAAGAATTGTGTGCGTGTGTGTGTGATGTGTGTGTGTGTGTTGTGTGTGTGTGATGCTGTGTGTGTGTTTCCAGAACAATAGAGAGAGGGAGAGAGACTGAGAGAGAGAGAGAGAGAGTATAAAATACAAGAGAGAGAGGGACGTAAAATCCACGCAAGATAAAGCGACTTATATTTCTCATCGTCCTCCTCTCTCTCTCTCATCTCTCTCGGGTTCATCTTCATCCTCCAGTTCGCGCATGTCTCCTCTCGTCTCTCTCCTCTCAGTCCTCTCTCTCATCTCGCTGTATCTTTCCTTCTTGTTTACTTTTCGCGAGGTGCTGTTTGTCAAACATGTGTTCTATTTTTTGCGAACCAATATATACTATAACCGAAGTATTTGTGATGTATGTGTGTGTGTGTGTGTTGTGCGTGTGGTGTTGGGTGTGTGTGTGTGTGATGTGTGTGTGTGTGTGTGTGTGTGTGTGTGTGTAGTGTGTGTGTGTGGTTTGTGTCGTGTGTGTGAGACAGTTGCAACAGGGAAACGAAGGGAAAAGTAAAACGAAAAAATGACCCCCCCTGAAAAAAAAAATAAATATACGAAAACATACATAAAACGAAGAGAGAGAGAGGAGAGGAGAGAGAGAGAGAGAAAGAGAGTAGGAGAGATGAGAGAGAGACGAGAAGAGAAGAAATAAAACACCCCCAAGTTACACGTACCGCACCCCCGTCCGTTGTAAAACCTCCCTCCTCCTCCTCCTCCTCCTCTTCCTCCTCCTCCTCCTCACTCCTCCCTCCTAAACCTCTCCTCCTCCTCCTCCTCCTCTCCTCCTCCACTCCTATCACTGACACAAAGTTTAGCCCAGGAGACTCAACCACAGTCCATTGAAATATTCCTCGGTCGTTTTCATAAATCTTTCCGAAATCCAAATACGAACAAATCACCCGATAAGAAAGAAGGAAGAATAAGGATGAGAGAGGAGGGATGGGAGGAAGGAGGAAGGAAGGAGGTAGGAATTAGGTACGGAGGAGGAGGAGGAGGAGGTAAGGAGTAAGAAGAACTCTCAGAAGACAAGAAGAAGATATGGGACAGCATTATACATACGGCCTGAAGAATAAAAGAGAGAGAAGCGGAGAGAGAGAGGCGAGAGAATGAGAGATGAGGAGAGAGAGGAAGAGAGAGAGAGGAGAGAGTATGTCAGATCGAGTTAAGGATAGAGAGAGGGAGGAGAGAGAGCAGATGGACACATGTTTGCATTGTCTATCCTCACGTTTGTTGTTTGCGCGATTGGGGTTAACTAGAGAGGAGAGAGAAGAGAGAAGAGAGCAGAGAGAGAGAGAGAGAGAAGAGTAGAGAGAGAGACGAGAGAGAGAGAGAGAGAGAGAGAGGAGAAAAGAGAGAGACATATAGAGTAGCATTGAACCTATTTTTGAGTATCTTTTCTCTTCCGTATTTTTTTTTCTGTTGGCCATTTTTTTTCTGTTTTTCTTTTCCTTTCTTTTCTCTCTTTTTTTTTTTTTTTTTTTTTTTTTTTTTTTTTTTTTGTGGTGCAATTGGTGAAGTTTTTGTTGCGTACATCTTGTGCGTGCGGAGTTTAAATCCCCGGGAAATTTTGTCGTTCACTGAAGAGAGAGAGAGAGAGAGAGAGAGCAGTAGGACGAGAGGAGAGAGAGAGAGAGAAAGAGAGAGTGAGTGTGTTGGAATTATATTTTCATGCAAAGAGGTGGAGGGGAGGGTCGTATGAGGGGGAGGGGTGATGGGGTGTAGGAGGGGAGGGGAGGGGGAGGGAGAGGGGATAATAGGGGGAGCATCAGGGGAGAGGGGCTAATGTGTGTTTTTCTAATTCTCTCTTGAGTATTATGCTATTTTTAAATTCATGTCCCTTTTTGCAATGTTCGCTGTCGTGCGTTCGTCGTGTGTTGTGTGTGGATGGTGTTTTCGGTTGAGTGGTTTGGATGTGTGTGTGAGGCGATTTGAGGACGGGTAGGTATCATAGCGTGATACAAACTTCCCATATATATATTTTCTTCCGGGGGGGGCGGTAACACCATTCTTCACTTTACTTCCTCCTCTCTCTCTCTCTCTTCCTTCTTCTCATTCTTCTACCTCTCGCTTCCTGCTTTAATCGTTCCCCCCTCTCTCCTCCCCTCCAATCCTCTCCTCTGCCGACTCATTCCCACCTCGTCCTCCTCTCTCTCTCCATTCGTCTCTCCTTCTTCATCCTCATTCACTCATATCGTCTGTTCCCTTTGACTTTCTCTCCTCCTTCATCTCCTCTCTCCTCCTCTTCTCTCGTCTGTCCCTCTCTATCTCTTCTCCCTCAGCAACCTCCTCTGCGTTCGTTCCTCATCGTTCCTCCATCTCTCGTCCTCACTTCTTATAAACGTTCTCTCCCGAAGTCCATCAATCCTCCCGCCTGGAAAGTAGTCGAATTGTGTTAAACATCTGGCCGTTATACTACTTGTTCCTAATCTGTCTCTCAGTTCGAGTGCCAAATCATCTAGTACTAAGCTCGCTGCACGTTAACAAGCGTGGTGATCGCATTACTTCGTGGGCCCGGTGCTGCGTAATGGCCCATATCCTCGAGCCTTCTGACTGTAACGTTCTCAGAGATAAGTCAGTCAACTAGACTCCACGCCCTTAAGCATGAGTGAGTCTCAACATAGATGATTCCGTTTCACTCCAACTGCAGGTGCAACACACATTCGAGCCAGCTCTGTACGACACCCTGATCGAAGGTCATCAGTCCTCCGACGCCATAGGAGTGCACGTCGAGCAGGAGAGTCAGAGAGCGAGATCGTAGGCAAGAAAGAGAGAGAGAGGAGAGTCAGAGATAGAGAGGATGTATGTGGTATCCCAGTGTACTTCTGTGGCTCGTGCTGGTGATGTGATGACTTTCAGCAGTGCGCTCTCCACACACACAAACCATACACACCACTACCCATCACACCATCCCCACAAACACAAATCGCAAGCAAAGCGAACACACATCTTCGCAGCACACCTAAACACAACACTACACAGCCACCACTACGACACACACACATGCCCTCAGATCCCACACACACACCAAACAACACCCACCATCCACCACACTGGGTCTCCCACACACACCTCACCACACACACTGGCAACCGTTGCGACCAGCAGTCACGTCCCCCTTCTGTTCCTTTGTTATCCTCCATCTGACTTACTGTACCTAGAGATCAGCTTTTTCCTTTCATATTCCGCGTCTCCCCCACTCAGCTCTCTTCCTTCTCTTCCTCCTCTTCCTTCTCCCATCCAAGACCTCTTCTTCCGCATCTCTCCACCCCCCCGCCTCACCGTTCTCCGATCTCTTCTCTCCTCGGTCTCTAGCTCTCCTAACTTCCCTCAACCCTCACCTCTCTTGTCACTTCCTCTCTCTCTCACCTCCTCAAGTAGTCTCTCCTCTCTCGCAATCTCCACTCGCCGATTCACTCTCATTCTCCCTCCTCAGCCTCCCTCTATTCTCGCATCGTCTCGTCTCCTCACTTCATCTCTCTCGAATCTTGCGCTCGTTCTTCATCTCTCTCGCCAGAATCTCTCTCGCTTCAAATCATTCCTCTCTCCCTCTCTCTTCTTAATCTGACCTCGTGTCTCCAGGTGTGCACAGGTCAAGTCCTCTCAGAGAAAAATACGGTCAAATAAAAGGAAAGGGAAGGAAAGACAGGTTTAAGGTGGTCGAAAAATGTCTTGGCAAATACACCGATTCAACATTTTTTCTCTTCTCTAAATTAGTCTGTCTTCTTTTTTAAGTGGAAGCGAGAGGTTACTTAGCGGTAATTGGAGGTATGAGGTGGCGGTTGAGAATGGATGGCTATAGGGAAGGCACTCGTTTTCTTTAAGTGGCAGGTTAGAGCGGGTGGGGTGTATAGAGAAGTCGGATAGGCAACTAGAGGAAAGGAGGTTACGGTGGTACGGTTCCTTAACGGTTATCTGCGTTAGAGATCTTGGAGTCTAGAGGAAGTGAGATTAAGTGGCGAGGGTTAGTGACGATGGGGCTAGAGAACGTTGCGAGGCTAGAGGAAGAGAGTATTCAGTGAAGGAAGGGTTTAAGCGTGGATGCGGTTAGAGGGAGGTGTTAGAGAAGTAGAGGCTCAGAGCGAAGGGGTTAGGTGGAAGGCGGTTCACAAGTGGAGGTTAGAGAAAGTGGAGGCTTAAGAAGGAATGCGAGGTTAGGTGGATCAGGAGGTTAAGTGGAGTCTAGAGAGTGGAGCTCCTAGTGACTAGGCAGGCGTTTTTTTTTTAGAGTCGTAAGGAGGTTAAGCTCGGGGTTAGAGAAGTGGAGGCTAATGAGGAAGGGGTACGGTGGTGTGAAAGCGAGTTAGTGAGGTTAGACTATGTGGATGCTTCAGAGGCAGGAGGTTAGTACAGGGTTTGGCCAAGGAGGCTTAAGGTGGAGGGTTTAGATCAAGTAAATGGATGAGCTCAGAGGAAGGAGGTTAGTTGGTAAGGAGGTTAACGTGGAGGTTTAGTAGTGATGCCGGGTCTAGGAGGAACGGAGGTGTTATGTGGAAGGCGAGTGGTTTAGTGTGGAGGTTATCAGAAATGGATGCACTAGAGTAATGGAGGCTTAAGTGACAGGAGGTTAAGCGTGGAGGAATAGATCGATTGTGGCAGCTTCTAGACAGGAAGGAGGCTTAGGGTGACAGGAGGTTAAGTGGAGTGTTCTAGAGGATGTGGATGGCTCAGGAAGGAGGTGTCTAGGTGGATGGCATGCGTTAAGTGGAGGTTGATGAAGTGGACGGTCTCGAGGAAGTGGAGGGTTATTGCTGGAAGGAGGTTAAGTGGAGGTTAGAGAAGTGGAGGCTAGAGGAAGGAGGTTGAGCGTGGGAATCGGCTAGGCTTATAGTCGGAGGTTTAGAGATGTCGGAGGATAGAGGAAGGTAGGTTAGGTGGAAGCGGTTAAGTGGAGGTTTAGAGATTGTGAGCAGCTTAGGGACTCGCTCGAGGTTAGGTGCGGAAGGAGGTTAGTTCTGGAGGTTGAGAGATGTCGGAGGCTAGAGGAAGGAGCTTGTCATGTGTGACATGTGAAGGCTTTAAAGGTTATTCTATATATTAAATGCATGTTCTGCTTTCTTAAATTTTTCTTATTATTCCCCGTGTTCAACCGGGTCCCGTCCTTCCTTCCTTCTTATACCCTTCTTCATTGCTCATTCATTTCATTCATTCTTTACCTTTCCCTCCTCCTTTCCCTCCCTTCCCTCCCTCACCTCCCTTCCCTCCCTCCCTTTCCCTTCCTTCCTTCCCCTCTCCCTCCCCTACCTACCTCCCTCTCCTTCCCACCCATTGCTCCCTCCTTTCCTACCCTCCCTTCCTTCCCTCACTTCACGATGTTTCTTCCCTCCCTTCCTCCCTTCCCTCCCTCCCCTCCCCTCCCTCCCCTCCCACCCTCCCTCCACTCTTCCCTCCCTCCTCCCTCGCCTTCTCTCCCTCCCTCCTTCTCCCTCCCTCCCGTCTTCCTCCCACCCTTCCTTCCTTCCTTCCTTCCTTCCCTTCCTACACGTACTATGGCGTCGTAATTTGTCAGTCTTGCAATGGCGCTCCAGACAGTACCACTACACTCTACAACGCACAGTCAATTCTTACAAGGCACACGTCCTCTTTTTCTTCCCTTTTCCTCACCTTTCCCTGATTAGCATTACACATCGTTCCACGTATTGATAGCATAGCCAGAAGGCGGCCAATCGGCTATCTCCTCCTCTCTCCTCCTCCTGCCTGCCTCACCTCCGCCCTCTCTCCTCTCCCACCTCTTACTCCTCTTCTTCTTCTCTCATTTGCTCCACTCTACTCGTTTCCTCCGTTTACCCTCTTGTTTCGCATTCTTTTGCCTCTCCCATCTTTCCTCTTCCCATTTCTTCTCCCTCTCGACTGTTTTCACTTCTACGTTATCTTTATATCTCCTGTACTTGTTATCTGTCCTCCCTGCCATCATTGCTCTTTCTTCCTCCTCTTGGCCTCTTGACCACACACACACACACACACACAACCACACCTCCACCCACAACACATAACACAGACCAACTCTCAGCAAATAAGGTTCTTCTTAAAAAGTGTCATTTACAGGGTGGCTAGAGGGTACTCTTTTGAAGGAGCTCTTAATCAGGTTAATTATACAGGGTATCTGAAACAACCTAACATCCGTCCTTTTCATTAGATACAGGTAAATGTGGTCAAATACATCGGTTGAGATCTCGAGGAAGTACAGAAGTGGGAAGGAGTGGGAGTGGAAAAAGTAGTGTGGAAGTCCAAGGTGGAGAAGGAGGGTTTTTGAAGGTGGAGGTAGGTAGGTGGAGGCTAGTGGAGATGACGAAGATGAGTGTCCGTCTGTCTGTGTTCTCTCGCTTCTCCTCTGTCACTCCTTCTAGTTATTGTTAATTGATATTGATGTGTGTGTGTGTGTGTGTGTGTGTGTGTGTGTTGTCGTGTGTGTCCTCGCCTTACAACACACACACCACACACCACAACTAGCTGTACCTCCTCCCTTCCTTTCCGCCTCTTCCCCATACTTCCCTCTTCTTCTTCCCCCCCTACACACACACACACACACACACACACACACACACACACACGCCCCCCTGAATGGCCTAGCACGCGGGGTCTAAAATAACCTCCCCTGGGTGATGAGTAAATCCAACGAGTTCCCAATCTTTCAACCAGCAACTAACTGATACAACTTTCCTTCACCACCCACCCACCACCACCACCCAACACACCTTCTTCTTCTTGGTTTGGTACTTTATACATACGCAACTTGTATGTATTCCTGCCCTCGGAGGGCGGGCAGGAGGGGGGCAGTGTCGGCCTAGAGGACGGGCGGCGGGGCCAGGGGACACGAGGGGAGGGTCCAGGGGTGGGCTGGGGATGTGGGGGAGGGTGGGTATGGGTAGTGCGTTCGTAGTGGGGAGGCGAGGTGTGGCGTCGTTAGGGGATCATTTTAGTGTGGTAGAGAGGGCAGGTAATGGAGAGAAGTGGGTAGGGTTCGTCTATCGGTATCATGCGCCTTAAGGTAGGGTGTTGGGAAGATAAGGGGAAATGGCTTGATCATAATCAACCAGACACTCCGCGCGGCGCACACACCACATCCCTCCATCACCCTCACACTTACACCACTCACCCTCCAACTCACCTCACCTACACACACACACCACACAATCACACATACACTACAGCCATCCCACTACTCCACACCACTCAGAATCCACAACACACACATTCGCCACACCCATACTTCATCATAGATCAATAGTGAATCTTCTTTGGACGATGGTAAAACGTAATTTTAGTTGATGATTAGCTGTTGATGATTGGGAGTCAAACAGTGCGAAAAAAAACAGAAAAAAATGGTGGGTAGTGGTTGTGGTGGTGGTAGTGGTGGGGGTGGTGTCCGTGGGTACAATTTTCAGGGACAGTGTCGAGTAGAGGAGGAGGAGGAGGAGGGGGAGGGGGAGGAGGAGGAGAAGGAGGAGGAGGAGGAGCAGCAATAAGCCTCACTACGGGACAGTGTGTGGTAAGGTGAGAAGAACAACTACCACATGGAACCACTACGCTCTCCTCCTCCTCCTCTTCCTCCTCCTCCTCCTCCTCCTCCTCCTCCTCCTCCTCCCTCCTCCTCCTCGCTTCACACATTCTATTAGTCTCGCGTTGCACCACAAATGTTTCTCGTGACTCAAGAGGAGGAGGAGGAGGAGGAGGAGGAGGAGGAGGAGGAGGAGGAGGAGTTAAAAGTGTGACTCGCAGAAGAATCGTCGGGGGAGAAAAAAAGACAACAGCAAAGACACCCTATTGAGATCACTTTCCTTTTAACGAGTCTTGCTTCAAAGAGACCAACAGTGTTCCTATTTACCCTCAATAAATCAGTAAAATGTCCCGGGAAACACACGACCCAATTATTAAACATCAGATTTCTTCTTATGCAACTTCTTTCTTTTTTTCTTCTTCTTCTTTCTTCTTTGATATTTTCTTTCTTTCTTTTTTTTTTTTTTTTTCTTTTTTTTTTTTTTTTTTTTTTCTTACTATTCTTCTTTTTTTTTCTTTCTTTTTCTTTCTTTCTTTTTCTCTTTCTTCTTCTTCGATTCTTCTTTCTTCTTCTTTCTTCTTTTTTGATATTTTCTTTTTCTTTTTCTTATATTCTTCTTATTACTATTTTTATTTTATTATTATTATTATTATTATTATTATTATTGTTATCATTATTATTATTATTATTGTCATCATTATTATTATTGTTATTATTGTTATTATTGTTATTATTATTATTATTATTATCATTATTATTACTATTATTATTATCATTATATTACTATTATTATATTCATTATTATTACTATTATTATTATCATATTATCATTATTATTTTATTATTATTATTATATTATTATCATTATGATTTATTATTATTTTCTCATATTATTATTTTATTATGGTTATTATTGTTATTATTATTTATTTTATTATTATTGTTTATCATTAATTATTATTGTTATTATTGTTATTTATTATTATTGTTTATTATTATTATTTATTGTTATATTATTATTATTATTGTTTATTATTATTATTGTTATTATTGATTATTTATAATTATTATTATTATTATTTCTTATTGGTGTCGTTAGTATAGTTTTTGCTGGTTTAAATTTGAAAGTGTATTTGTATTTTATTTCGCGTCTCCCCCACCCCCCTCCCCCCCCCACACACACACACAACACACACACAACTACAACACTACGCACACACACACGACGCCACACACGCACACAACACACACACACACCGCACACCACACACACAACAGCCGCAACACACACACACACACGCACACACACACCACACCACCCACACACACCACGCACACACACGCACAACACACACACACACAACCACACGAACACACACACCACACCACCGCACAGCCGCAACAACGCACGCACACACACACACACACACATACACACACACACACATACCACACACACACACCAGACACAGAACACAAGTACGCAACGCACGCACACACACGCAACGCACACACACACACACACACACACCACACAAACACACACACACACACCAAAACACACACACAACACACACAACACACAACCTCAATGCAAAATGCACAAAACAAACACAAAAAAAAAAAAAGGGGAAAAAATATGGGTGTGGCGGAAGAAACAATTAAAAAACAAATAAAAAACAGAAAACAAGGAAAATAACGAAGGAAAATGAAGAAGGAAATGCGTCAGAGATGAGAGAGAGAGAGAGAGAGAGAGAGAGAGAGAGAGAGAGAGAGAGAAGAGAGAGAGTAGGAAGGAACACAAGAAAAATTGTGGTGGGGTCCATAAAAATAAGGAAGGCAAGCAAAAAAAAAGAAGAGAGATGAAATATTTCGCACAACAGGACAGTTACTGAGAGTGACGCGCCGAGGAGAGAGAGAGAGAGAGAGAGAGAGAGAGAGAGAGAAACAGAGAGAGAGAGAGATTGGAGAGAGAGGTAAGAGGTAAGAGGCCAAGGGTGTCAGAATGAGGGGAAAGAGAAAAAAGAGGAGAGAGAGAGAGAGAGAGAGAGAGCGAAAGAGAGAGAGGAGATACGAGAGAGAGAGAGAGAGAGTAGGGGAGAGGCTATAGGTAAATAGGTAAGAGGCCAAGGGTGTCAGAATGAGGGGAAAAAGAGGGTAGTGATCGGTCTGTACACAAACAATTGCACCTTTTCCTCCCCTCTCAGGCGACGATTCCAGGTGTGAGGAGGAAAGGGAGAAATAGGAGAGGAAAAGGAGAACACAGGGAGAAATAGGAGAGGAAAAGGAGGACACAGGGAGAAATAGGAGAGGAAAAGGGAGACACAGGGAGAAATAGGAAGGAAAGGAGAACACAAGGGAGAAATAGGAGAGGAAAAGGAGGACACAGGGAGAAATAGGAGAGGAAAAGGAGGACACAGGGAGAAATAGGAGAGGAAAAGGAGGACACAGGGAGAAATAGGAGAGGAAAAGGAGGACACAGGGAGAAATAGGAGAGGAAAAGGAGGACACAGGGAGAAAAAGGAGAGGAAAAGGAGGACACAGGGAGAAATAGGAGAGGAAAAGGAGGACACAGGGAGAAATAAGGATAGAAAAGGAGGACACAGGGAGAAATAGTGAAAGGAAAGGAGACACAGGGAGAAATAGGAGAGGAAAAGAGGACACAGGGAGAAATAGGAGGGTAAAAGAGGACACAGAGGGAGAAATAGGAGAGGAAAAGAGGGACACAGGATAAATATGAGGAGAAAAGGAGACACAGGGAGAAATTAGGAGAGGAAAAGGAGGACTACAGGGAGAAATAGGAGAGGAAAAGGAGGACACATACGGAGAAATAGGAAGAGGTAAAAGGAACACAGGGAGAAATAGGAGAGGAAAAGGAGGACACAGGGAGAAATAGGAGAGGAAAAGGAGGACACAGGGAGAAATAGGAGAGGAAAAGGAGGACACAGGGAGGAAAAGAGAAGAAAAAGAGAGGAAAGATAAGACAAAGAGAGGACACAGGGAGGAAAATGCAAGGGAAGGGAGGAAAGAGAGGACACAGGGAGGAGGGAATGCAAAGGAAGAACAGAGAGCAACAGCCTTACTATGTCAAACGAGGCTGCCTGTGTGACTACTTTCTACCACTATAGTTTCTAAATCTACCTATAGTTTCTAGGGAAGGGAGGGAAGGGAGGACATGGGGAAGAAAGGGAGGGAAAAGAGAGGAAAGGGAGCACCAAGAATGGAAAATGACTATGATATTAATGAAGATAACAACAAATATAATTATAAAAGATAAGAGTAATGATAGTAGGTAACAAACATAATAATAATAATAATAATAATAATAATAATAATAATAATAATAATGATAATGCAAAGGAGAGTGGCATGTTATCAGAGAGAGGGGAAGAGAGAGAGAGAGAGAGAGAGAGAGAGAGAGAGAGAGAGAGAGAGAGAGAGAGAAGAGAGAGAGAGAGAGAGAGAGAGAGAAAAGCAAGACAGGAAAAGGCAAGACACACAATAACAATACAAACAAAGAGAAACAAATAAAGACAA
>JACEEZ010007629.1:60000-67500 GCA_016584305.1 Chionoecetes opilio
CATCTTTATCTTCTTCATACACAGCTTCGGTTAAATTTCCTTCTTTATCATGAATATCTTACCTTCTCGTGTTCGATATGATTTGTTTCCATGTCAGTGTTTTGTTAATATTTATGGACAATGAAGTCAAAAAAATGTTTGTGCAGTAAAGTGAGATGTAAGTTGAAGTCAAGTAAAGAGCTAAACGTTTATTGTCTATTTAAAAAAAAAAAAAAATAGTTAGTTCTGAGTAGGAAGAAATAAAGATAAATGAAGTAATTATTTCTGAAGTGGCAGAAAGAAAACGTTGAGCAGAAAACGTTAGAGAACAGAAACGTCTTGGGAGCGAGGAGACTGAACGTTTGCCAAAGTAAAGAAACGTTTTATGAGAGTGACAACGATGTTAAATGAAGGCGAGAAGACAGTAGTGAAAATAGAGTGCGTGTTAGAGAGAGAGAGAGAGAGAGAGAGAGAGAGAGAGAGAGAGAGGAGAGAGAGGAAGAGGAGAGAGAAGAAGGAGAGAGAGAGAGAGAGAGAGAGAGAGAGAGAGGGGGGGGAAAGGAAAGGAAGAATAAAAAGAAAGGGTGGAAAGTAAAGGGAAATAAGAGACCTTAGAGGAAATGTGTGTGTGTGTGTGTGTGTGTGTGTGTGTGTGTGTGTGTGTGTTGTGTGTGTGTGTGTATGTGTGTATGTGAGAAATAGAGAGAAAGAGAGGGAGAGGTAAAAATGGTTAGAGTCAGTGAAGAAGAGAAGGAGAGAGGAGATAGAGAGAGAGAAGAGAGAGAGAGAGAGAGAGAGGAGAGAAGAGAGAGAGAGAGAGAGAGAGAGAGAGAGAGAGAGAGAGTGTGAGAGAGAGAAAAAAAATGTTAACGTAGTAGAAGAGAGAGAGAGAATGTGTGCATGTGTATTGCCAGCTGGAAAATTAAGAAACGTGAGAGAAAAATGTTTAGTAAATGAGGGGATGAACTTTACTTAGATTAGGTGAGGTGAAGGAGGGTGAAGGGAGGGAGGAAGGAAGGGGAGTGGAGGAAGGGGAGAGGGAAGGAAGGGAAGGGGACAGTACGTGATGGGCGAAGGGAAAAAAAAGGTAGCAAAGGAGAAGTGTTATTCTAGTGTTAGTTATGAGAGAGAGAGAGAGAGAGAGAGAGAGAGAGAGAGAGAGAGAGAGAGAGAGAGAGAGAGAGAGAGAGAGAGAAGAGATACTTATAACATTTGCAAGACTCACGTGTGTTAGAGAATTATTAGAGAGAGTAATTAGAGAGAGTCAGAGAGTTAGAGAGTTATTAAAGAAAGTCATTTATGTTAGACAAAAAAGAAGAATTAGAAGAAGAAAATAAAGAGCAGTAACAACAACAACAACAAACCCTACAACAGCAATATAAATACTTACAAAGAAAGGCGAACGAGAGACATGAAGAAGAAGAAGAAAAAGTCAGATAAATAGAAAACAAAAGGAAATTGTTCGTTATGAATGGTCTAACACAGCGTTTATTAACCTTTCCCGACCTCAGTGTGGGAATTTATGTCACATACATATATTCAATATGAGTTCTTACCTAATCAATAGCCATGTTCTATCTCATCCCGACACATTATCCTAGCTAATCAACTAACTAGGATACTTATCGGTGGATAGTGGGTTGAATCGCTGTAGGCATTGGATCAATACTGCTTCTCCTTGTGATCCGAAGTGGTAGCGCGTGATCAGGCCGCCCGTGAATGACAGAGGCGGAGGGCTGGAAGCGTCAGGCGGGCTTTCACACCAAGTTATCCATGACGCAGCGGATTGTTATCTGTGTTGATTCTAACACGTCCTATTGTTTTTACACTTATATGTACAATATTAACGTATGTACAAATCTCTTCTTTATACAAGCACGTATATATTAGTAAGAGATGTTATTAAGGCGAGGGTCTGGAGTGAACTGTTTCTCCGTGTGGGCGGTAGCGATCGCCGCACCTTCCCTATGCCACGTGTATAATTACAGGTGGCCTAGAATCTAATGGGCGGCAGCCAATGACCGCGCTTCAAACCAAGGTGCTAATTATTTAAGTTGCAAATGATTAATAGCACTGAGAATATTAATTTATCCTATCCCAGTACTAATCATTTACTTTAATTACCTTAATATTACCCATTACCATTTAAATTATATATACATTCCTACTCACACTCCCCCTATGACGAGCGGAAAATACCTCTCACAAGGGGGGGGGGGGGAAACAAAACCACCACTCTACCGATTATGAGAGGGTTATTGATGGATAATTTCCACACTCAGCACCCTTGTAGTCAGGTCTGGGAAGTGCAGCAGCCCCTAACTCTGGCTAACATCTGGTTACAGAGACTACAGTTGACTACAGCACTCGAGTGAAAGTACACTCTCACTGAGTCAGCATAATGAGGTTAAATGTTATCAAATAACAATACTCTTGTCAAAAAGTATCCCTTCAATACTTTTGTATCCATTGCGAGGAACTCTTAACATTGTACCGCCATATATGCAGCATTTTCCAGCACCCCCTAAAATTGATTTCAGCACCCCCAGGGGGTGCTAGCACCCAAGGTTAAGAAGCACTGGACTCTAACATGTTCATCCGTATTCTACCGTAAATAACACTTTAGTCGCCACCTGCACTAATGTCGCCAGCCGCCATATACTCCGAATGATAGCATCACTACTGCTGTGTATGTGCCACTGAAGATGCTACACAGTAGTTTATATCATGACTGTATAATCTACCCTGTTTCAGCGTTGTTTTATGCTTTGTATCTGCAAGTATATACGGTTTCAAATTTCGTTACTCGATTTTTTTTTCGGGCGACAACAGACAGCAGCTGATGGGAGGACATAAACACTAGCTGGCGATCTTAGCACCGTTACTAACGTCGCCACTCGCTTTTGATATTTTGGTAATTTGTTCATTTATAGCCATAATATGACACAGATGAAAACACAAAATGACACAGACTCTCCAGATAGCCCCTTTTAACTTTCCTGAAATCATGGATGTAGAAGGTAAGTATTAACGCCACCACACGTCTGTACATTGAAAAGAAACGTTGTCCTGGCGACTTTAGTGTTATCTACGGTAGTCATTTCACTGTTTTTTTCTGATTCTTTTCCGTATTTAAGTCTCTCTACCTTATTTTCTACCCATTCATTTTGATTTTAATCTCTACTATCTTAGCTTCCTAGCCATTTATTAGTTTTTTTATCTTACTTTATTTTCCTACCCCCATTACTCCCTATTTGTTCATGTCACATTATTTTCCTATCCATTACTCCCTATTTGTTCATTTCACCTTATTTTCCTACACATTTCATCAATTTTCTTACATTTTTCCTTATTGTCCTACCCATTTCTCCCTATTTTTGTTCATTTCACCTCATATTCCTACACATTTCATCATATTTCTCATATTTATACCTATTTCAGAAACTTATCTAATTTGACAACCCATTTTATCAATTTCCTGTCATTTAACCTTATTTTTCTACGCATTCTTTATTTTATTTATTTATTCTCTATTTTGATTCAGTTTTCCCTATTTTTCGACGCATTTTCCCCAATTTTTTGACGCATTTCCCCCTATTTTCCGATGCATTCTTTCCTATTTTAATTCAGTGACCCTATTTTTCGACGCATTCTTCCCTATTTTTCGACGCATTTTCCCCTATTCTCTGACGCATTTCTCCCTATTTTTCGACGCATTTCACCCTATTTTCGACGCATTCTTCCCTATTTTTGACACATTTAACTATTTTCGACGCATTTCACTTATTTTCGACGCATTTCACCCTATTTTTCGACACATTCTTCCCTATTTTTGACGCATTTAACTATTTTCGACGCATTTCACCCTATTTTCGACGCATTTTACCCTATTTTTTACACATTTCACTCTATTTTCGACGCATTTCACCCTATTTTCTGACGCATTTTTCCCTATTTTTCGACGCATGTCACCCTATTTTTCGACGCATTCTTCCCTATTTTCGACGCATTCTTCCCTATTTTTGACGCATTTAACTATTTTCGACGCATATTTCACTCTATTTTCGACGCATTTCACTCTATTTTCGACGCATTTCACCCTATTTTTCGACGCATTCTTCCCTATTTTTGACGCATTTCACTATTTTCGACGCATTTCACTCTATTTTCGACGCATTTTACCCTATTTTTCGACGCATTTCACTCTATTTTCGACGCATTTCACCCTATTTTCCGACGCATTTCTCCCTATTTTCGACGCATTCTTCCCTATTTTTCGACGCATTTCACCCTATTTTCGACGCATTCTTCCCTATTTTTCGACGCATTTAACTATTTTCGACGCATTTCACCCTATTTTCGACACATTTCACTCTATTTTCGACGCATTTCTCCCTATTTTTCGACGCATTTCACCCTATTTTCGACGCATTCTTCCCTATTTTTCGACGCATTTCTCCATATTTTCGACGCATTCTTCCCTATTTTTCGACGCATTTAACTATTTTCGACGCATTTCACCCTATTTTCGACGCATTTCACTCTATTTTCGACGCATTTCTCCCTATTTTTCGACGCATTTCTCCCTATTTCGACGCATTCTTCCCTATTTTTCGACGCATTTCTCCATATTTTTGACGCAAATTTTTCCCTATTTTCGACGCATTTAACTATTTTCGACGCATTTCACCCTATTTTCGACGCATTTCACTCTATTTTCGACGCATTTCTCCCTATTTTTCGACGCATTTCACCCAATTTTCGACGCATTCTTCCCTATTTTTCGACGCATTTCTCCCTATTTTTGACGCATTTCACCCTATTTTTCGACGCATTCTTCCCTATTTTTCGACGCATTTCTCCCTATTTTTGACGCATTTCACCCTATTTTCGACGCATTCTTCCCTATTTTTCGACGCATTTATCCCAATTTTTCTACGCATTCTTTTGTTCTTTATTTATTCCCTTTAATTCAGTTTTCTCTATTTTTCGACGCAGTATTCCCTATTTTATTTCTCGACGCATTCTTCCCTATTTGTGTCACTCAGCCGTTTATTTTTCCCTTGAATCTTAGCAACGGCATTTATAGTGTTTACTCCTTAGTGCCCCTGTGCGATATATTCTTATTGGAAGCGACAGTGATTTATGGCCGGGGATTAGGAAGGGGGGGGGTTGACTTAGGGGAAAGGGAAGGAAAGGAAATCAAAGAGGGGAAAAGAAAGGGGGAAAGAGGGAAGAGCGGGATAGATTTTAGGGATGGAAGGAAGGAAAGGAATTTTTAGGAAGGAAGAGGAAAAATTTTGAGGGGAAAAGTAAGGCGAAAAGAGGAAAGAGGGAAGGGAAGGTATGGACTTAAGGGAAAAGGAAAAATAAAGAGGGGTAAAAAGGGAAAGAGCGGGATAGATTTTAGGGAAAGGGAAGGAAGGGGGAAAGGGGAGGGGAGAAAAAGGAAGGGGAGAAAGGCGGTATAGACTAAAGGGAAAAGGAAGAGAAAGGAAAAACAAAGAGGGGAAAAAGAAAAGGGAAAAAACAACAAGGAAAATATTAATGTAGAGCGAGAAGAAATAGAGAAGGAAACTATAATGGAAGGAAGGAAGGAAGGAAGGAAGGGTGAGAGAACAAGGAAGAAGGAAAAGGAGATAAACGGAAGGTAATAAAGGAAGAAGGAACAAAGGAAGGATAGAGAGAAGAAGAAAAAGAAACGAAAAAAGGAAAAGAAGGAAAAGAAATAGGGATAAATTGATAAAAGTAAAAAAGAAGGGAAATGATAGGAAAGAGAGGCAGATGGTAAGGCCGTCTACACCAGCAGTGGGCACCTGTGGTTTTGGAGCATGGTAACGGCGAGTTCCCGGAAAATGATAGTGTAGACGCGAACAACTGAAGCACCATCCCTGACCGAGGCAGTTCATAAGCGAGCTATATATTCGGGCGTGGCCACGTGAGCTACATCCCCAGCAGTGTTACCAGATGCACAGAAACGTCTGTGTTGAACTAGAGTTACTAGACAGTTAATCTCCATGCCAGACGTTCCGGTGTGTGGGTTATACAGTGAGAAATTAGTATAACGTTGATAGTTATGGAGAATACGGTTTGCAAATCCCTGGGATGTACCTGGTACGTATGTACGATGTACCGTATTATTCCACAGGGTTGATAATGGTCCATGTTCTCTGGCACAACTGCACGCCAGTACCTGATCCACCTCAGTGAATGATGTTGGTTACTTTATTGGTTACAGGTGTTACTTTGTCAAGTATCAGCTGAAACATGTCAGGTGACATATGAATGTACATCCTGACGTCATTTGCCTCACCATTCAATCGTTCATCGAATATTTATTTGTAACTTCCTTTGTTTTTGTCTATGAGCCAATGTTTCATCCATGTTTTGCGTCTGCATTTCTTCCTCTTTATGATGTGGGACGCAGCTAGACCACATAACAGAGCAGCTTTGCGTCGCCGATAATTATATACTGTAGCCATCGCTCAACCAACACGGGCAGCAGCTACCCGCACACTGGATAGGTCGTAGGGGAGAACGTAGGGGACTCCGTACAGTGTGAACGGGCAAACTGCTGGTCGGTGGTCTCTGCCATGCTGCACCACCATCCCTCGAAACTGCTGAGTTGTGTGCTCGAGCACCATAGGTGGCCACTGATAGTGTAAACGGGCCTTAAGGAAGAGAGAGAGAGAGAGAGAGAGAGAGGAGAGAGGAGAGAGAGAGAGAGTGGAGAGAGAGAGAGGAGAGAGGGGAGAGGGATGAGAGAGAGAGAGAGAGAGAGAATAAAACAAAAGAAAGATAAATATGAAACCAAAAGGCAAGTGAGAAAGATACAGAGAGAGAGAGAGAGAGAGAAAGAGAGAGAGAGAGAGAGAGAGAGAGAGAGAGAGAGAGAGAGAGAGAGGAGATGAGAGAGGAGGGGAGAGAGAGAGACGAGGAGAGAGAGAGAGAGGACGAGAGAGAGAGATGAGAGAGAGAGACAAGTAGTAGCAATAAGTGATAGAGAAACGCCCAAGATACGTAAAGGAGAAGGGCAACGAGGAAAGAGGATTAGAGGCAGAAAGGGAGGGAGAAGCGGGAGTAATGGAGGAGAAGAAAGGAAGGAGGAAGGAAAGACGAGAGGGAGGAGAAAGGATAAGATAGGAGTATTTGGTTAGTCGTGATGGGAGGAGAGAAGAGGAAGGGAGGAAGGAGAAGGAGACAAGAGAAGGAAGAGGAGGAGAGGAGAGGAGGAGGAGGAGGAGGAGGAGGAAGAGAGGAGGAGGAGAGAGGAGGAGGAGGAGGAGAGGAGGAGGAGGAGGAGGAGGAGAGAAGAGGAGGTGAGTGACAAGACCTTCGTGTCACAGGGAGTAGAACAGGAAGGAGGATAGAGCGAAAGGGGGGAAGCGGGGTTCAGGGCAGTATCCCGCAGTAAGCTCGACGCTTAGACATTGCGATAGGACGATCCGCATCGAGTATAGATCTGTAGCCGTGTCTGCGTTTCCTTTTCTTAAGTGTTGGGTATCAGGTGAAAAACGGAAT
>JACEEZ010007629.1:82500-85000 GCA_016584305.1 Chionoecetes opilio
GAGAGAGAGAGAGAGAGAGAGAGAGAGAGAGAGAGAGAGAGAGAGAGAGAGAGAGAGAGAGAGAGAGAGAGAGAGAGAGAGAGAGAGAGAGAGAGAAGAATCCATTCCTCCTGACCTCTATCTTTATTTTATTCTTCTATCTATGTCCCTTTCTGTGTGTGTGTGTGTGTGTGTGTGTGTGTGTCTGTCTGTCTGTCTGTCTGTCTGTGTGTGTGTGTGTGTGTCTGTCTGTCTGTCTGTCTGTCTGTCTGTCTGTCTGTCTGTCTGTCTGTCTGTCTGTCTGTCTGTCTGTCTGTCTGTCTGTCTGTCTGTCTGTCTGTCTGTCTGTCTGTCTGTCTGTCTGTCTGTCTGTCTGTCTGTCTGTCTGTCTGTCTGTCTGTCTGTCTGTCTGTCTGTCTGTCTGTCTGTCTGTCTGTCTGTCTGTCTGTCTGTCTGTCTGCCCCCCCACACTCTCTCTCTCTCTCTCTCTCTCTCTCTCTCTCTCTCTCTCTCTCTCTCTCTCTCTCTTCTCTCTCTCTCTCTCTCTCTCTCTCTCTCTCTCTCTCTCTCTCTCTCCTCTCTCTCCTCTCTCTTCTCTCTCTCTCTCTCTCTCTCTCTCTCTCTCTCTCTCTCTCTCTCTCTCTCTCTCTCTCTCTCTCTCTCTCTCTCTCTCTCTCTCTCTCTCTCTCTCTCTCTCTCTCTCTCTCTCTCTCTCTCTCTCTCTCTCTCTCTCGCTCTCTCTCAGAATCAGATGTCGCTGTTCCCATCAGATTTCCCGGGGAGGAAGAAAAGGAAGCCGCAGGAACCGTAATTGTTGAGTTCTTGTAGAGGAGGATGTGGAAGAGGAGGAGGATTACAAAGGATTACAAAGGAAACACAAACAGCAACAGACCGATAGGTCCTTACAAGGCTGTTTGCTTTAACTACACTACACAAACTAGATAATAAGAGAGAAAGGATAGGAAAGTAGAAGGCTCCTCCCCACCCACCCATCCCTCCAGCCGAAGCTGGCCGGAAATGAAGTGATACCTTGCAATATAGAAAAACTGCATGGAATTTGTGAGGAAAGTTGAAAGCTGTAATCTATGGCTAACTACTACAATGTTTGTGGGGGTAGGTTTAGTGCTTGAGAGTAGGGTCATGTTATGTGTGTTTTGTAATGGTGGGAACACAGTGTGGAGGTTCAAGGGTGGTGCGGCAGCCTTGCCTGGCGCTTTCTTGGGAGGCAGCAGTCAATCAGGCCCCAGCTCCGTTCAATCCACTGCGGATTGTGTACTTTCCATGTAGGACGCCGTACACTTCAATGCCCCCTGCAGCAGTGACCCCTGGTACCTTAAATCCCAATGGTGGTCACTAACTGTCAGGACCCTTACTGATCTACAGCCCGTCACAGGTCGAGAGTAGTAGTGGTAACCGTTAACTCGGGGCTATCTGTGTGTGTCATGAGGTCTAATGTAGTGTTGGTGTAGGCTCAGTGTGGAAGTTCAAGGGTGGTGCGGCAGCCTTGTCTGGCGAGGAGGAGGATTACATAGGATTACATAGGAATAACAGACACCAGGAGGCCTATTGGTCCATAGCGAGGGTATCTGCTGAACTACATACTACTAACTATCAACTACTTGTAAGAAAACAGTTGGAAAATGATACCATGTCCCTAAAGAGGATAGGAACATGGAAGTTTCATAGTGCAGAATGGTAGGATATGAAAAATACTAACTACAACTACCACTACTACTACAACTAATTGATACGGGGGACTAGATACGAATTCGCACTATCAATACCCATTTACTTTACAGTGCGCGTCAAGTCTGTTTTTTAATGTAGTTATTGTGCTGGCTCCGACAACATTTGCTGGTAACTTGTTCTACCGATCAACGACTCTAACATTGAAATAATTTTTACGGAGATCGGTGATGCAACGTTGACCGTTTAGTTTTAAACCATTATTTCTTGTTGTCACTTGAGTTGAAAGCTCGAATAGGTTCTCTTGATTAATGACATCAAAACCTTTAAAGATCTTAAAGGTTTTTATCAAGTCCCCACGGATTCTACGATCCTTTAAGGAAAACATATTAAGTTTCCGCAGTCTCTCTTCATAAGATGAATTTCGCAGAGGTGGAATTTGTTTGGCTGCTCTTCTTTGCACTGATTCCAATTTGGCTTGATCTTTTACGAAAACAGGGCGACCAGAATTGAACGGCATATTCCAAGTGCGGCCTAACCAAGGACGTGTATAATTGTGTCATTACTTTCGGAGTTTTATGTTCAAAGTTATGTTTAATAAAGCCCAACATCATAATTCGCCTTTTTACTGGCAGCTAGGCAATGCGGACTGGTTTTCAGATCATTGCTGATGATGACACCTAAATCCTTTTCCTGCTGTACTTCAGTTAACGATTTATTTTGCATTTGATAGTTATATTTGAGGTTATCGTTGCCTATATGCATTACTTTACATGTATTGGAATTGAATTTTAATAGCCATATTAATATTATTTTAATATCACTCCAATCTGAT
>JACEEZ010007629.1:95000-110000 GCA_016584305.1 Chionoecetes opilio
CTACCCCGAGGCACTTTGATCAGTGACTAACGACAGCAACAACACGATTGGAGTTTGCACTCACATTGTTGTCTAATATATACTACTACTACAAACATCAATAGATGGGTCCGAAGGGCCCACAAGCACTTGTATTATTACTATTATTATTATAATTATTATCATTATTATTATAACACTGTATAGAAGCACCCGGGCTCCATACAACCTCCAGCACGGTGAGGCCCGGGACGGTGTATGGCGCCCTCATCATACTGACATTATTCTCTCTATGAAATTAATGCATGATATACTCAACCTAATGTTTTTGAGTCATTATTTAAAGTCATGAATGTTTACTTGGTGGTGGGAATCGTGTGTCAATATATGTTAGTAGGTTAGATCACTCTTTACAAACAATAATAATAATACAGGCGATGTAATGATGTTTGTGATACTAAGACTAACATTTGATATAATGATAGATGTGAGAGTGTTTTTAACCAAGATCTATAGACTTTTAAAGATAGATAGATAGATTTATAGATAGTATGTCTATTAATCTTGCTTTTAACAACCAAAACCTCATTTACGGAAGACTGAACACCGACTGAAGAGGCGGCAAAATGTTGTGTGAACGTATGTAAACCTAATTAGAAACCACACACACACACACACACACACACACACACCATGATACGTACAGAGGGTGGGGTTATACATGGAGGGGGGGTAGAGGAGTTGGGAGAGTGTAGAGGGGTATGAGAAGGAGGGGGCGAGTGTGAGGGAGGGGGGAGTGAAGGTGAAGGAGGGGGGAGTGAAGGAGGGGGGGAGTGAAGGAGGAGGGAGTGAAGGGGGGGGGAGTGAAGGAGGGGGGAGTGAAGGAGGGGGGGGGGAAGGGGGGAGGGTGGTGGAGTGAAGGAGAGGGGGAGTGAAGGAGGGGGGAAGGGGGAGGGGGGAGTGAAGGAGGGGGATGAAGGACGGGGGGAGTGAAGGAGTGCGTGAGTGAGGAGGGTGGGAAGAAGACGCGAGGAGGGGAGTGAAGGAGGGGAGGGAGTGAAGGAGGGGATAGAAGGAGTGGGGGATGTAGGAATGGAAGGGGGGAAGGGGGTAAAGGGGGGAGTGAGTAAGGAGGGGGGAGAGTGAAGGAGGAGAGGAAGTGAAGTATGGGGGGAGGCAAGTAGGGGGGAAGGGGGGAGGGGTGTCATTGTGTTGTGTACTAGAACATAAGAAAATAAGGAAGCTACAAGAGGCCGCGAGTCCTACACGTGGTAGTTCCTGTCACTTAACACTACCTACATCCACCATCCATCCCATCCATGAACCTGTCCAGCCCCTCTTTAAAGCTCCCCAATGACTCCGCACTAACTACCTGTCTACTGAGACCATTCCACTCATTCACCACCCTATTTGTGAACCAGTTTTTCCCTATTTCCTTTCTAAATATACGCTTTTCCAGCTTGAATCCGTTACTTCTTGTTCTACCCTGGTTAAAAGCCGTAAGAACTTTTCCTACCTCTCCTTTATTAAAACCCTTTATCCACTTAAAAACTTCTATCAGATCGCCCCTTACTCTGCGTCTCTCGAGTGAGTGTAACTTTAATAACTTCAATCTCTTCTCATAACTAAAGTTACGCATCCCTTGTATCATTTTGATCATCCTTCTCTGCACTGATTCTAACAAGGCTATATCCATCCTGTAATATGGAGACCAAAACTGAACCGCATAGTCTAGGTGAGGTCTGACTAGAGCCAGATAAAGATTTAGAATAACTTCCGCACTTCTACTTTTAACACTTCTGGTAATGAATCCTAACACTCTATTAGCTCTATTTCTAGCCTCAATACATTGTTTCCAAGATGGAGGTCTGAGCTCACCCTCACTCCAAGATTTTTTTCACCTCCTGATCTTTTCAGAGATACATTGCGTATGGTGTGCTTATTACCAGGGTTTTTTCTACCAACATTCATAACGCTGCACTTATCAATATTAAATTCCATCTGCCATCTGACTGCCCACTCATTAAGTTTACCTAAGTCTCCCTGCAATATGTAGAGGCGTGTGTAGTACAGTGTAGAAGTCTCACCTTTAATAGATATAACGTTGTAACTACTGTTGTGTGTGTGTGTGTGTGTGTGTGTGTGTGTGTGTGTGTGTGTCTGTGTGTGTGTGCGCGTTACAAACACGAATATGCCAGCATTACAGAAACAGGTTTGTGTAGCTTTGAATATTAATGCACAGCCCGTGACACATAAAGATCCGTGTAATATGGTCAGTAATTCTATTTTTTTTAGGTCAGGACTTTTTATTATACTGGATCTTTTTGTATATATATAATATATATATATATATATATATATTATATATATATAATAAGTGTGTGTGTGTGTGTGTGTGTGTGTGTGTGTGTGTTGTGTGTGTGTGTGTGTGTGTGTGTGTCCTCTCTCCCTCCCCTATTTTTTTAGTTTTTCCCCTATTTTTGCAGCGGTATACATGTTCGGTACATGTTTTGTGTTGGTGTCGTTGTTGCCGTCGCTGTCATGTCTGGGGTTTTCCCGCATGATGAGTTTTTGTTCGCTGTCATATCCTTTTCTTGATGTGAAATGAATAAAAAATATCAAGGAAAAATCATATCAAGGAAAAATATAATCATCGATAAAAAATGTAGTCATATCAAGGACCGTCATCCTAGTCGTCATGGAAGGTCTGGCTGTGGCGCTGGGGCTCATTTTTTTTGCCCTTTTTTTCCTTGGAGCCCATAGCGCCTGTTGACTTTTTTATTTTTTTGGCTCGTATGTAAAATAGTTTCACAATAAGTGAAAGAAAATAGATGGAAAAGTCAAATACTGAATGCTTAGAAAATGTTCGAGTTAGCGAGTGTTTCAGCTTTATGAGAATGTCGAACTACTATATTAAAAAATATCCACAGTAAACAAAGGATGAAAAAAGGAAGTGAAAATATGTTTAAGCCCTTCACGCCCAGAGCTTTCCTTTGCTATATAAAATGGTCTGTTGTCGAGCCATAAAATAACGAAAATTAACTGAATATGTACCGGGAACGTGGTAGAATGTACTTGAATATAGATGAGTAGAGTGTGGTGTTGCTGGTACATAAGATGAGAGATGTGGCGGTGGGTGGCTTGTGAACGAGCGGCGAGGCACGGAGGTGTGGGGTCTGATCTGTGTATTGTCTTACGCGTGTGTGTCCCTTAACGTGTGGGTAAATAACTTAACTCAGCTTGAAGATCGTAGATAGAACATATATTGGTCCAGCAGGAACAGTGGAGTACAGAAAATGTTGGGATATATTGGGGCTGCCCACTGACGAGCGCGGAATATGTGTGACCTCTGTATAGAGTGAGGGCAAGTGACTGAGTGAGTGAGCGAGTGAGTGAGTGAGAGCAAGGTCACGTGTACAACCCTATTTATATGAGAGGTCAAAGGGCGAGTTGCCATACATAGTGTTGCCATAAATATCCTACCAACACAGTACAAATATACCAAATTAGTTAATGGACAAGGATACTAAACAGGTCATATCTATAAAATATTGCTTATATTCACTAAAAATCGTCTTATGTTACCCAAATTACAATGGAAATTACGTTCTGGGCCTCAAGGGGTTAAATAAGACCCACAATAAACAAAGGATGAAAAAAATAAGTGAAAAATATGATTAAAAAGAGCTGGAAAAGTCTGAAAAATACTGGATGCTAAAAAAGGACCTACATTTGATAAAGGATGAAAGAGCAATGGAAATATGGTACCTCTTGCATTGGAAAGTTGGACAGGGAGTACTGAGGACGTAGCAAGTGTTTCAGTTTTAGTACAGTGGAAAGTAGCAGAGGAAAGTAGTTTAGTAGCTTTAGTACAGTGGAAAGTAGCAGAGGCAAGTAGTTTAGTAGCTTTAGTACAATGGAAAGTAGCAGAGGCAAGTAGTTTAGTAGCTTTAGTACAGTGGAAAGTAGCAGAGGCAAGTAGTTTAGTAGCTTTAGTACAGTGGAAAGTAGCAGAGGCAAGTAGTTTAGTAGCTTTAGTACAGTGGAAAGTAGCAGAGGCAAGTAGTTTAGTAGCTTTAGTACAGAGGAGAATGAGAATGTTGGACGACCATGTAAAACTTAAATGTACTAACAATAATAAAGTTACATTTTCGGAAAGGAGAAAAAGCAGGAATGTTCTTGGCTAGTATACAAAAGTTGCCGCCGTGTGAGAGAGACGAAAGAGATGTGGTGTGTGTGTGTGTGGGTGTGTGTGTGTGTGTGTGTGTGTGTGTGTGTGTGTGTGTGTGTGTGTGTGTGTGTGTGTGTGTGGTGTGTGTGTGTGTGTATCTGTGAATGAAATAAACAATACTTCTCCATGAAAGGAATCACGCAACACAATTAATAAGAATAAGGAAATCAGGCAGTGACGGAAATCAATAGGTAGGTTTTCATTTCTATAATATTCTATGTTTTAATTAAGAAAATCTAGAAAGTGTCAATCGAAAGGGGGATGAGCAATGTCCCTGACAGACAGACAGACAGACAGACAGACGCTTGAAGTCACTGTGCCCCCCTACCGCAGACAGACACACAGATAGACAGACACAGACACACAGACACACAGACACACGAATTCACTGTGCCACCCCTACCCCCCGCCCCCCCCCCCCCCCCCCCCGCAGCATCCTGACATTCTCTCTCTAATCATCCTTCCTTAGCCATATTTTTCTCTCTCTCTCTCTCTCTCTCTCTCTCTCTCTCTCTCTCTCTCTCTCTCTCTCTCTCTCTCTCTCTCTCTCTCTCGCTCTCTCTCTCTCTCTCTCTCTCTCTCTCTCTCTTATCATCCTTTTTTTGCCATATTCTCTCTAAAATTATCCTTAAAATTATTCTTTCTCTCTCTAATCATCCTTCGCTAGCCATATTTTTTTTTCTCTCTCTCTCTCCTCTCCTCTCTCTCTCTCTCTCTCTCTCTCTCTCTCTCTCTCTCTCTCTCTCTCTCCCGCTCGCTGGTAGGCAGGCAGAAGCAATACTCTCGCCGCGTCAGATCAGAGCGGTCACTACCACTCCAGCGTCCCGGGACAACACCATCCACCTTCCTTTCTCTCTCTCCGATTCTACAGCCCTTTTTTATTCCTCTCCCAGCGTGCGAGGCCGTGCAAACGATACTACGGGTGTATATATATTGAATCGAGGGTGTGTGTCTGTGTGTGTGGGTGGGTGTGTGGGGTGGGGTCAGGCAGGGGCTAGTGGGGTGGGTGTGTGTGGGTGGGTGTGTGTGGGTGGGTGTGTGGGTGGGGTGTGTGGGTGGGTTAGACAGGGGCGAAGCAGGAGTAGGTGTGTGTGGGGTGGGGGGTGGGTGGGTGTGTGGGTGGTTGGGTGAGGCAGGGGCGTGCGTGTAGGTGGGTGGGTGAAGGGGCGTGGGTGGGTGGGTGCCCTTATAGCTGAGTGTCTGGCGGGGCGTGGGGACTGGTTTGTAAGGCGGGAAACACGCTCGCGGCCTTAGAGAAGCATGCATTTGAAAGTAGTCCAGTGCCTCCTTGAACTGAGCCGAAGCCCCCCGAGAGGCTTCAACCTCGCCCGGAGCATACGTGATCTCCCCTCTTCCCTCCCCTCCCTTCCTTCCCTCTTTCCTTCCCTCTTTCCCTTTCCCCCCCCCCACGTCCATGTCCTCTCGTTTCCCCACCCTTTCCCCTCTCTTCTCTCTCCTTCCCTCCCCTCTCTCCCCTCTCTCCTCCCCTCCCTTCCTCCCTCCTTTCACGTCCAGTAGTCTCTCTCGTCTCCCAGCTCTCTCCCTTTCACCCTACATCTTCTCTCCGTCCCTCCTCTTCTCTCCCTTCTTTCCTCCACGTCCAGTAGTCTCTTCCTCTCACCCTCCTTCTCTCCCCTCCTTCCCTCCCTTCCTTTCCTCCCCTCTTCCCTCCCCTCCTCTCTTCCCCTCTGCCCTCCTCTCCTTCCCTCCCTCCACGTCCAGTAATCTCTCGCTTCCCTCCCTCACACTCCTTTTTTCCCTCCCAACAGACTTTCGCCTTTCTGTCCATTCCCCCCCCCTTCCTCCTCTTCTATCTCCCTCCCTCCTCCCCCCTCCCTCCCTTCCTTTGATTCTTCCCGCCCTTCCTCCTCCCCCCCTTCCCTCCCTTTCCCTTTTTCCCTCCCTTCTTTCCCTCGTTTGTTCCCTCCCAATAAAATTTTTAGTATCCCCCCTTTTACTTTTTTCTCTTCTCTCTCTCTCTTCTCTTCTCTCTCTCTCTCCCCTCTTCTCTCTCCCCTTTTCTCTCTTTCTCTCTCTCTTTGAATTAAGTGTTTCGTCTATTTTTCGGCGTTTTTTGGCAGAAAAGAGAGAGAGAAGATAGAGAGAGAAGAGAGGGGAAGAGAAAAGAGAGAGAGGAGAGAGAGAGAGAGAGAGAGAGAAAAGAGAGGGTGATTTTTATGTTTTCCCCCTTCTCTCTCCTCCCTCTCTCTTCCTTTTTCTCTCTCTCTATTATTTGATTTTTTTTGGGTTTTACCCATGTGTATAACTAAAACTAATTGACTGCCTAGTTATGTGTGTGTGTGTTTTGTGTGTGGGTGGGGGTGTGGGGGGTGTTGTGTGTATTTTGTAGTGTGTGTGTGGCGTGTGTAGTTTTTAAGAATTAAATAAAAAATTGAAAATTTTAATTGAAATGAAGATCACGATAAGAACTTGTAAATCAAACATGCAAAAAAAAAAACTTCCCTTTGTCTTTTTTTTCCAATACAGGTATTACATTGTTTCTTTTTATCATTTTTTTTTGTTTATTTCGAGAACGAGAGAGAGAGAGAGAGAGAGAGAGAGGAGAGAGGAGGAGAGAGAGAGGAGAGAGGAGAGGGAGAGAGGGGGGGAAAAAAGAGCAGACCAGAGAGAGAGAGACAGAGAGTGAGAGAGACGAGAGAGACAGAGAGAGAGGACGACAGAGAGAAGACAGAGAGAGAGGAGAAGACAGAGAGGGCAGAGACAGAGACAGAGAGAGAAGAGACAGAACAGAGAGAGAGAGAGAGAGAGAGAAGGAGAGGAAGAGACAGACACAGAGAGAGAGAGAGAAGAGGGGAGAGAGAAGAGAGAGGAGAAGAGAGAGGAGACAGAGAGTGAGAGAGAGAGAGAGGAGCAGAGAGAAAGAGAAAGAGAGAGAAATATAAGTGAAGCAGCGCAAGGAGAGCGAGTTTTCTGGAAGGTTGAGGACGAATGGGAAGAGAGAAGAAGAAGGATGGAGAGAAGAGTAAGAAAAAGAAGAAAAAAGTAAAATTGCGAAATAGAGAAAGGAAAGAGGAAGAGGGGGGGAGGAGGAGGAGGAGGAGGAGGAGGAGGGGGAGGGGAGGAGGAGGGGGGGAGGGGGAGGGGGAGGAGACAACAAATTAGGAAAAGAATGGAAAAATAAGGGAAAAAAACACGAGTAAGGAGAGAGAAAAAAAAAGCGAGAGAGAGAAGAGAGAGAGAGAGAGAGAAGAGAGAGAGAGAGAGAGAAAAAGAGAGAGAAGAGAGAGGGGGGGTATTGGGAACGTGAATCGGGAGAAAGACGGATGATTGTCAAGGTTGGATAGAGATACTTTTGAGAGAGAGAGAGAGAAGGAGGGGAGAGAGAGAAAAGGAGAGGGGGAGAGAGAGAGAGAGGAGAGAGAGAGAGAGAGAGAAGAGAGAAAGGGGAGAGAGAGAGAGAGTGTTAAGTAGTAGTAGTAGTTTTATAGACTAGTAATAGGGGTAGTAGAGCAGTAGTAGTAGTAGTATGGTAGTTTTTGTAGTATAGTATAGTGTAGTATGAGTAGTAGTAGTAGTAGATGGTAGTAGTAGTAGTATGAGTAGTAGTAGTAGAGTAGTAGTAGAGTAGAGTAGAGTTAGTAGTAGTAGTAGTAGTAGTAGTGAGTAGTAGTAGTTGAGAGTTAGTAGTAGTATAGTATAGTAGTAGCGTTTTAGGGATGAGTAGTAGTGTAGTAAATAGTAGAGTATAGAGTTAGTATTGAGAGTAGGGAGTAGTAGTAGTGTAGTAGGTAGTATGAGTAGTATAGTAGTAGTTAGTAGTATGAGTAGTAGTAGTAGTATGAGTAGAAATAGAGTAGTAGTAGTAGTAGAGTAGTGTAGTAGTAGAGATAGTGTATGAGTAGTGTATAGTAGTATAGTAGGTAGTAGTAGTAGTAGTAGTATGTAGTAGTATGATAGTAGTAGTAGTAGTATAGTAGTAGTAGTAGAGGAGTAGTAGTAGTAGATGAGTAGTAGTTTAAATAGATGTTTGTAGTAGGGGATAGTAGGAGTAGTAGTAGTTGGGTTTGTAGTAGTAGTAGTAGAGTTAGTAGTAGTGTAGTATGAGTATAGTAGTAGTAGTTAGTAGTATGAGTTTTAGTAGTAGTATTAGTAGTAGTAGGGGATGAGTTAGTAGTAGTAGTAGGGAGTGTTAGTAGTATGAGTAGTAGTAGTAGTAGTAGTAGTAGTATGAGTAGTAGTAGTATAGTAGTAGTAGTAGTAGTAGTAGTAGTAGTATGAGTAGTAGTAGTAGTAGTAGTAGTATGAGTAGTAGTAGTAGTATGAGTAGTAGTAGTAGTAGTAGTAGTAGTAGTAGTAGTAGTAGTAGTAGTAGTAGTAGTAGTAGTAGTAGTAGTTGAGTAGTAGTAGTAGTAGTAGTAGTAGTAGTAGTAGTAGTAGTAGTAGTAATAGTATAAAATCGCACACTCGGTTAAAAAATTATATACCCAGAATGAGATATTGTTTACCGGCGAGGTGTGAATCGTAGTGCATATAGTAGCAAGAAAAACGATCTCCAACCTGTACTCACTAACCTAACTCGTCCCGGACCCCTCTCTCTCTCCCTCCCTCCCTCCCTTCCTCTCCCGGCTACACGGCAGGAACTCAGCCCCAGAACCCGATTGGCAAGATGAACATTGAATTAAAACGATTATACAGAAAACTGACCGATTTTAAGGAAGACTTCGCTAAAGGGAGAGACATTTGCAAACGAGAGTCATTTTCTAATTTCTTTTTCACATATTTTCTTTTTTTCCTTTACTTTGAATATCTTAATCTCTCTCTCTCTCTCTCTCTCTCTCTCTCTCTCTCTCTCTCTCTCTCTCTCTCTCTCTCTCTCTCTCTCGCGCGCAACTCATTTTGGTGTCTTTCAGCATCTATCCTCTTAAGACAAAGAAGAGAGAGAGGGAGAATCAGAGAGAGAGAGAGAGAGAGAGAGAGAGAGAGAGAGAGAGAGAGGTGTAAATGTACACTATAATGCCTAAATGTAATCAGTTTTAATCCAATTTTGTAATTAGCAACTGTTTGAATGTAAGAAATAAAGCGAGAGAGATAATAAAACACGACAAATTAGGCGGTTGTGTGTCTGTGTGTGTTTATGTGTGTGTGTGTGTGTGTGTGTGTGTGTGTATGTGTGTGTGTGTGTGTGTATGTGTGTGTGTCTGTGTGTCTGTGTGTCTGCTGAGCTAAGAGACATAAGATAAGCGCTGCCATTATCGGACAGTAAAATTTTACCTTCCACGCCCATTATCTTTTTAACCCCGGGGAGGCGAGGGGCGGGGAATACATTATTTGTTTTTTATTAATTTTCGGGGGTTCCCCAAGGGGGTTTTGTATAGGGCCCCTTTTTTATACCCTGTCAGTGCCCTAATTAGGTGATCGTGGCCTGCGGGGATATTAAACAGTTTTTTGGGGTGGCTTTTTTAGAAAGAAATTAGATTTTTTTCCCCTTGCCCCCCCCCCTTTCCCCCCCCCTTTCCCCCCCCCCCCTTCCTCCCCTTGGGTGTGTTGGTGTGTGTGTGTGTGTGAATTCATTTTACAAGGCTGACTTATATCTTGTATTAGATATTTTTCAATGGAGGGGAAAGGAGGGGGGGTGGGGGAGTTTTTATTTTCTTACGTTTTGGGGTTTGGGTGAGTTGAGAGAGAGAGGAGAGAGAGGAGAGAGAGAGAGGAGAGAGGAGAGAGAAGAGAGAGGGGGGGGAGAGGGGAGAGAGAGGAGAAGAGGAAAGTGAGGGGGGGAGTAAATGTTTCTCTGTTGTCCAATTGTGAACATGTGTGGTGTGTGTGTGGTGTGGTGTTGTGTGTGTGTGTGTGTGTCTTTTGGGTGTGGTGTGTGTGTATGTGTGTGTGTGTGGTGTGGTGTGTGTGTGTGTGTGTGGGGGAAGGAAGGAAGGAAAGAGGAAGAATAGAAAAAAGAAATACCTTGAATCTACCTGAATATATTTGACCTCATCCCATAAATATTATACCCATCTGTTTCAAGCTTCTTGTATCCTTTGTTCTATCCCCCTATTCTTATTCCTCTTATTCACCCCTCCTTTTTATTTATCCCTCCTTTATTTATCCTTCTTTTTCCATCCCTCTATTCTATCCCTATACACACATTTCCTCTTCTTTCCCCTCCACTACCACTTCCCTATTTCCTCTCTCTCTCTCTCTCTCTCTCTCTCTCTCTCTCTCTCTCCCCTCTCTCTTCTCTCTTCTCTTCTTCTCTCTTCTCTCTTCTCCCTCCTCTCTTTTCACCCTCTTTCTTTTTTTCCCCAGTCTTTCCCAGTGTTCTTACCCCTCCCCCTCTCTCTCTTCCCCTCCCCCTCTCTCTCTTCCTTCACCCCCTCCCTCCTCCTCCTCTCCCTCTCCCTCCTCCTGACTCCCTCTCTCCTAATAGCCCTCGGTGGCCAGAGAGAGCCGGCCACCACCTGACACTTCCTGACACCTCCTCCTCTTCCCCCGTACACTCGGGGTTTGGCACTAATGCCTTCCCGCAGGAGGCTGGGTGGGGAGGGGAGGAGGAGGAGGAGGAGGAGGAGGAGAGTGCCACCGCGAGGACACTGCCGTAATGAAGAGGAAGAGGAGCAGGAGGAGGAGGAGAAGATGTGGTGAAAAAGAAAGAAAAACAGGAGGAATAAAATAAAAAATGTTGTAGAGGAGGAGGAGAAGGAGGAAGAGAAGGAGGGGGAGGAGGAGAGGATTACATAGGATTAATAGGAAACACAAACAGCAACAGACGATAGGTCCTTAAAAGGCTTTTTGTTTTTAAACACTACACAAAACTAGATGATAAGAGAGAAAGGATGGAAAGTAGAAGGTCCTCCCCCCCCACCACCCCTCCAGCCGAAGCTCCCCCAAAATGAAGTGATACCAGCAGTATAGAAAAACGCATGGAATTGTGGGGAAAGTTGAAAGCGTAATCATGGCTAACTACTATAGTTTGTGGGGGTGGGTTAGTGTTTGATGATAGGTCATTTTAGTGTGTTTGTAATGGTGTGAACACAGTGTGGGGGTTTCAAGGGTGGTCCCGGCACCCTTTGCCTGGCGCTTTCTTGGAGGCAGCAGTCAATCGGGCCCCCAGCTCCGTTCAATCCACTGCGGTTTTGTGTACTTTCTGAGGGACCCCGTAACTTCAATGCCCCTGCAGCAGTGCCCCCTGGTACTTAAACCCCGGGGGGTTTACTAACTGACAGGCCCCTTACGGGTCCCAACCCGTCACGGGTCGAGAGTAGTAGTGGTAACCTTTAATCGGGGCTATCTTGGGGTTTTAGGGGTTTAATGTAGTTTTGGTGTGGGCCAGTGTGGAAGTTCAAGGGGGGCGGCACCTTGCCTGGCGCTTTTGGGAGGCAGCAGTCAATCAGGCCCCAGCTCCGTTCAACCCGGGTAGTGCATTTTCCAAAGTGGCGGTGCACTTCAATGCCCCCTGCGCATGACCCCTGGTATATAAACCCGAGGGTGGTCATAACTGACGGGGCCCCTTACGAACCACACCCCGCACGGTCAAAAGTTGTAGTAGTGACCGTTTACCGGGGCTGTCTGAGCGGGGGGGGGTTTGTGTAGACGCGACTCGCAATCATTTTACGAATGGAGTAAGTATCAGGGCCCGCGAGAAAAATTTATTATTCCGAGTAAACAGGACAACCGGGATTTGATTTGAAATATTATCGAGGCGATTTTAAATGATTCTTTTGTATTTGAGTTTATACTCTGAGGCAGCCCATTATACGTTTAAACAGGGTTTTGTGAAAAAGGGACTTGTTTCTTTCGTTAAAAAACCGTTTCCTGCTTTTTTTAAAACTTTTTTTCTAGTTGAGCTGACGGTCTAGCTAAAAGTTTTTCTGGGACTACGTTCGTAAACCCATTAAAAGATTTTAAAGACTTCGATGAGGTCACCTCTTATCCTTTCGTTTTTTAGTGGGAATAATTTAAGTTCGAGCCGATTTTCTTTACTTTTTATTCGCAATCAGGTATCATTTTGGTTACCTGCGCTGTTTTTTTTCTAGTTTATCTATGTCCTTTTTATAATAAGGTGACCAGAATGCACACAGTATTCTAGATGGGGGCGAAAAAGCGAAGTTAAAAAAGAGGAGTATAACTTTTTTAGATTTGAAACTGAAAGTTTTGTCCAAAAAGCCAACCAATTTTTTTGCAGTTTTTATACCCCTATAATTTGGTTATTCGGTTGAGATTTTCGGATTATAACGCCTAAACTTTTTTTTTAAAACACTTTTTAGTTGGGAAAACGTTTATCCGTAACTTTTATGAGGGTTTTTATTTTCCGATATGTAGACAGAATTTTTCAAGGGAAAAATTTATTTGTCGGGGAGGAGGAGGAGGAGGAGGAGGAGGAGGAGGAGGAGGAGGAGGGGGAGGAGGAGGAGATGGAGAGTGGAAGGAAGGAAATGCGGAAGAGTAAAAAAAAAACAACAAAAAGTAAAAAAAAAAAAGAGCTGTTGAAAGCGAAAAAGGAGGAAGGGAAATGTTAGTGGTAAAAGTAAAAAGAAAATAGGAGTGGAGGAAGAAGAAGAAGGAAAAGGAGGAGGAGGAGAAAGAAGAAGAGGAGGAGGAGGAGGAGGAGGAGGAGGAGGAGGGGGAGGAGGAGGGGGAGGAGGAGGAGGAGGAGGAGGAGAAAGAAGAAGAGGAGGAGGAGGGGGGAGGAGGGGAGGAGGAGGAGGGGGAGAAAGAAAAAAAGGGGGAGGGAAAGGGTGGGGGTTAAAACGAGCTGGAGGGAAAAAGGCGAGGAGGAGGAGTGAGGGGAAGGAGGAGGAGGAGGAGATGAGGGAAGGAGGAGGAGGAGATGAGGAGAAGGACGAGGGGGGATTAGATGAAAAGGGCGAGGAGGAGATGGGGGAAGGGCGAGGAGGAGATGAGGTGAAGGACGAGGGAGGAGATGAGGTGAAGGAGGAGGAGGAGATGAGGAGAAGGAGGAGGAGGAGGAGATGAGGAGAAGGAGGAGGAAAGGGGAGAGAAGGCGAGGAGATGAGGAAAGGCGAAGAGGAGATGGGGTGAAAGGGGGAGGAGAAGATGAGGAGAAGGGCGAGGAGGGGATGAGGTGAAGGAGGAGGAGGGGATTAGGGGAAGGACGGGGAGGAGATGGGTGAAGGAGGAGGGATGAGGAGAAAGGGGGAGGAAGAGGAGGAAGGAGGAGGAGGGATGAGGAGAAGGAGGAGGAGGAGATGAGGTGAAAAGGGGGAGAGGAGATTAGGTGAAGGACGGGGGGGAGAGGGTGAAGGAGGGGAGATGAGGAGAAGGAGGAGGAGATGAGGAGAAGGAGGGGGAGGGGATGAGGAGAAAGGGGGAGGAGGAGATTAGGTGAAGGACGGGAGGAGATGAGGGAAAGGAGGAGGAGATGAGGAGGGAAGGGGGAGGAAGATGAGGAGAAGGGGGAGGAGGAGAGAGGAGAAGGAGGAGGAGGAGAGAGGGGAAGGAGGGGAGGAGATGAGGAAAAAGGAGGAGGGGGAAAATGAGGGGAAGGGCGAGGAGGGGGAGGGAGAAAGGCGAGGAGGAGATGAGGTGAAGGAGGAGGAGGGGAGAGGTGAAGGAGGAGGAGATGAGGTTAAGGGGAGGAGGAGATGAGGGAAGAACGAGGAGGGATGAGGAAAAGGGGAGGGGGAGATGAGGGAAGGAGGAGGAGGAGAGAGGTGAAAAGGGCGAGGGGGAGAGAGGGGAAGGGCGAGGAGGAGATGAGGTGAAGGGACGAGGAGGGGAGAGTGAAAGGGGGAGGAGGAGATGAGGAGAAGGACGAGGAGGAGATGAGGAGAAGGACGAGGAGGAGTGAGGAGAAGGAGAAGGAGGGGAGGAGAAGGCCGGGGGGAGATGAGGTGAAAGGGGGAGGGGAGATGGGAGAAGGAGGGGGGAGGAGATGAGGAGAAGGAGGAGGGGGAAGAGGAGAAGGGCGGGAATGAGGGAAGGCGAGGAGGAGATGAGGGGGACGAGGAGGAGATGAGGTGAAGGAGGAGGAGATGAGGAGAAGGACGAGGAGGAGATGAGGAGAAGGAGGAGGAGGAGATGAGGAGAAGGAGGAGGAGGAGATGAGGAGAAGGACGAGGAGGAGATGAGGAGAAGGACGAGGAGGAGATGAGGTGAAGGGCGAGAAAAAACGGGAGGCGATGAGGAGAAGGAGGAGGAGGAGAGAGGAGAAAGAGGAGGAGGAGATGAGGTGAAGGGGGGAGGAGGAGATGAGGAGAAAAAGGGGAGGGAAAGAGGTGAAGGAGAGGAGGAGTGAGGAGGAGGAGATAAGGAGGAGGAGGAGAGAGGAGAAGGAGGAGGGGGAGATGAGGTGAAGGGGGAGGAGGAGGTGAAAGGGGGAGGAGGAGATGAGGTGAAGGCGAGGAGGAGATGGGGAAAGGGGGAGGAGATGAGGAGAAGGAGGAGGAGATGAGGTGAAAAAGAAGAAAAAGTAGAAAGAACAAAAACAAGGAAAAGAAAAAAAACAAAAGAGAAGGAGGAATAAAGTAAAGATGGGGACATACGCGTGGCCCCCCCGGGGTCATCTCCCTCCATTTTTTTTTGAGCTGTGGTGGGTGAGGACCCCTTACCCCGGGACACAGGGAGTTTTTGGGCCCCCCGGGTTCCACAGTTACCTTCCCAGGTTTCCCCAGGTAACCCCCCATTTTAAACCCCCCAAAGGGAAAAAAGAACAGGTTTGGGCTGGTCGCCGACTTGCCCTGGCCCCGGGTTCGAACCAGGGCTCAGGATTTTAGCAACGCGCTAACCACTACACCCCCGGGGGCGACAGGAAGGAGAATAGGGGAATGGGGGGGGAGAGGAGAGAGAAGAGGGAAAAGAGAGAGGAGAGAGGA
>JACEEZ010007629.1:112500-115000 GCA_016584305.1 Chionoecetes opilio
AGGAAGAGATAAAGAAAGGGAGAGGAAGGAGATAAAGAAGGTACAGGAGGAAGAGTAGAAGGAGGTAAAGGAAGAGGGGGAATGGAAGGAAGAAAGTCTATATATTAAGATGCGAAAAGAGGAGGAGGAGGATAGAAATTTTGTGACAGAATAGAAAAATGTATGAAATATATGATTATTTTTTTGTTATATGAAGTTTTATAGCTAATTATATCATCAACATTTTCTTTTATTGAGTCTGTTCGTGATTTTTTTTTTGTTCATATCTTTTCTCTGATGATCAAGTTAGGCTAGATTAGTTTACCTGGTTACCTAAACTGTTTAATTTGCATTGTATAAGCCATAAGATATACTGCACACACACACACACACGCGCGCGCACACACACACACACACACACACACACACACACACACAAGAAAAGAAAATCACACTCACACATATACACAAAAAAACAGACACACAAGAAAAAAGCACACACACACACACACACACACACACAGCACACACACGCACACTCACGCACACACACACACACACACACACACAACACACACACACACTCACACACACACACACACACATACACAACACACACACGCACAAGAAAAGAAAATCACACACATGTACACAAAAAAACAGACACACACACAAAAGAAACACATACACACACACACACACACACACACACACACACACACACACACACACACACACACACACACACTGTCGACCCTAGTTTCTTATGGTGAACACGGGGAAGCAGTACCGGGTTCAAGTCAGACTCCAGCTTACTATAGAGGGCGAGTCGGCGTGCATACACAATGGGCCTCCAAGTATTCAGGACGCTCCGGCCCCATCCCGCCTCCCGGTGTGTGCGTGCGGGAGGCGGGTAACAGGTATGTAATGATGAGCCACATACATTCGCAACGCACATCACTTAGGCTGAGTTCCGCTGACGGGGCCGTGGTGGTGGTGGTGGTGTGGTGGCGGTAGTGGTAGTGGTGGTGGTGGGGGTCGGGGTGGTGGTGGTGGCGGTGGTGGTGGTGGTGGTGGTGTGGTGGGAGTGGTAGTGGTGTGGTGGGGGGGGGGGGGGGGTGGTGGTGGTGGTGGTGGCGGGTAGTGGTGGTGGTAGTGGTGGTGGGGGGGGGGGGAGGGGAGGTGGGGGGGAGTGTTGCGGTGAAGAGGAGATGTTATATTATAGTGGTGGTGGAGGAGATAGGTGGAAAAGGAGAAAGAAGAGGAGGAGCAGGGAAGTAGTCTCTCACGGGCAGGAGGGACGTTGCAACCAACCATGTGTGCGCTGTTGTATCTCCGACCATAACTGATTCAGAAGAAAGCGCTTCTATTGGTAGTGGAGCGATGAGTGGGTGGAGCGGACCGCGGCCAGGATGTCAGAAACTCCTCTAATTAAAACGAAGATAAATTTTCCTCTTGCGACTGTCATTTACCAAGAGTATGGGAGGCGTGCACGTGTTGGGGTTTTGAGGTTAAAAGAGTCGCAACGCGGTTTAAAAAATGATTAATAATAATAATAATTTAAAAATTAAACGCCGGAGGCATCAGAAAAAAAAAAACCCAAAAAACAAGAAAAAGAAACTAAAAAGAGGTATAGAGCAAAATAATAATAAATAGGCAATTAGGGAACATTCCCAACGTGATATATTACTGGGTATTTGTGACTACGGCTTAGTATGATTTTTGGCTTTTTTTTTTGCGTTAGGTAGTTTGTGTAGTGGGGCCCGGGACTCGGGGTTTGGAAGCCAAGCGCGCTATATAGCCCAGAATTACCAGGCGTTGAAGCAATTTACATCATGTCATGTGGGAGATGCTTTAAAATACATCTGAGGATGAAAAGACCAAGAAGAATAACGTTTACTTGACCCGCGAGTTGTTATAACTGGGAGCGGCGATAAGGACAAAGTCGTTACAGTGATGCATTATAACAAATCATTAGCTTTTAGTTTTTTCCTTTATTCCTTTATCTTATCGCCTGACGACGGAACGGGGGAAGGGGCCCCAGGTCCCAAGCTATTTCTTTATAACTTTATTTACATCTATTACATTTCAACATAGAAGAAAAAAACCAAAGGATATAAAATAAAATAGAATATAAAAATCAGCACTAGATGAGCGGCATGCGAGAAGCAGGCATCAGGAAGTCTCGCCTCATGGACACACGTAGTACGAAATGTTGTGAGTCACATTAGTTCGTTGTGGCTGCATGTAGTCCTCTTCCTTACCAAGGGACGCCGTGGACAGTTGTATAGATGGTATGATATAGACAGTTGTATAGATAGTGTAGATTTAACAAAGAAATAGGGAAAAACTGGTTCACAAATAGGGTGGTAAATGATTAGAATGGACTCAGTAGACAGGTAGTTAGTGCGGAGTCATTAGGGAGCTTTAAAGGGAAGCTAGATAAATTCATGGATGGGGATGAAAGATGGATGTAAGGTAGTGTTAAGTAACAGGAACTACCTCGTGTAGGTCTCACGGC
>JACEEZ010007629.1:120000-130000 GCA_016584305.1 Chionoecetes opilio
CTCTACTACTACTACTAACTACTAAACTGCTAACTGCTACTACTACTAATACTACTACTTAGCTACTCTGCTGGACTAAAAAAAACTGCTACTACTGCTACTACTGACTACTCTGGCATACTACACTACTCTGCTACTACTACTACTACTTACTCTGCTACTACTGCTACATACGGCTACTGCTGCTAACTACTACTACTCTACTACTACTACTACTACGACCACTAACTCTTAAAACTGCTTGCTACTACTGGGGACACTACTACTAAAAACTACTTTACTACTACTAATAGGATTAACTAACGAAAAATACTACTGCTAACTACTTAACTGCTACTGCTCATGCTACTATAACTACTCTACTACTCTTACTACTACTACTACTACTACTTGTCTATACTACTACTACTGCTACTCTGCTAATACTTGCTATTACTACTACGTACTACTACACTGACTACTACTTCTACTATACTAATACTACTACTGCTACTACTTACTACTACTACTGGCTACTACGTACTACGTGTCGTACTACTACCACTACTACTACTACTACTACTACTACTACCACGACCTACTAACTACTGCTACTTGCTACTGCTTATGCTACTAAACTGCTACTTACTATTCTTGCTAAAATACTACTGCTAACTGACTTACTTACTAGGCTACTAACTAATACTTGCTACTGCTAACTGGCTACACTACTACTTACTACACTACTATCTACTACTACTACTACTCTACTACTGACTTGCTAGCTCTAACTACTCTACTGCTACTGGCTACTTACTGACTGCTACGGGCTACTGACTACTACTAATTACTGCTACTGCTAGGACTTAACTGCTACTGCTAACTAATAACTTACTTGCTGACTACTACTTCCTATACTATACTACTGCTACTAACTACTACTTACTACTGCTAACTCAACTGACTAACTACTGCTACTGCTATGCTACTACTACTACTATACTACTACTACTACTACTTTAGGGCTACTATACTACTCTGCTACTGCTAGGCCTACTACTTATTACTGCTACTACTACTAGTGCTATACTTTGTGACTTGGCTACTGCTACTACTACTACTTTACTACTAAACTACTGCTACTTAGCTGGACTACTAGACTACTACATATGCCTACTAACTATGAGGGACTGCTAACTACTGCTCTCATACTGCTACTACTGACTACTACTACCACGACTACTACACTACTACTACTACTACTACTCTACTGACTACTACTTACGTAACTACGACTACTGCTACTACTAACTACTAGCTACCTCCTTACTGCTACTACACTACTACTACTACTACTACTACTCCTACTACTACTACTACTACTAACTTTCTACTACTACTACTAACTTACTACTACTACTACTACTACTACTATACTACTTCTAACTACGCCTACCCACTACTACTACTACTATACTACTCAAACTACTTACTACTTATACTACTACATACCACTAACCACTTTTTACTACTAACTTACTACCACTACCACTAACTACTACTGACTACTACCTACTACTACTACTACTATCACTACTACTACTACTACTACTAACTGACATACCATCACAAGAAACTCCCACTACCACTATCACTTACCTACTACTAGCTATCACTCACCACTCACTACTACTCCTACTACTATTCCTTACTATTACTACTAACTAACTACTCACTCCTTTGACTGTACTACTCTACCCACTACTACACCTACTACTTACTACTACTCCTACTACTACCACTCATAACTAGCCACTACTACTACCACTACCACTACTACTACTACTAACTGCTCACTACTACTTACTACTGCTGCTGCTGCTGCTACTACTGCTACTACTACTACTACTACTTACTAGATAGCTACTTACTACTTAACTACTACTACTATTTACTCTCTACTAGTACTCTACTACTACTACTACTAATACTACTACTTACTACTATTACCATCTACTACTCTACTACTACTACTGTTGAGTAGTGAGTGCCGTACTACTGTCGCCACTGTTATGGCCGCTTCTTTTCTTGCTTAGGCACCGGGTTGCCATGCACGTTGGTACATGCATGTGTTTGGAATAATTCAGTCGGTTTATCTTTTCTTGGTTTTTAAATAAAGGATAACAAAGTACTTTCTTCACTTGTAGTATTCAGAGTTAGGGACTCTGCACTTTCACTCTGTGTTCACTCGCGTGTAGAATGTTCAATCTCTCAATCTCACTGTGTCCTCCGCGTTCACCTCTCACTCTGTCTCACGGATGTTTGACTCGTGAGGTGGCCTCGCATACACACTCAGTCACGTGTGTTGTGTCTTTTTTTGGGGGACCAAAAGTTATCTGCCCAAAAAGTGAGTCTTTTCAAACCAACCTTTACCTATAACCATGACTCACGTCACGTCACGTCTTGGGCTACCAATAAGAGCAAAGACCCATACACTGTCCTCCTCCCTTTTCTCTTCCATCAGCCCAATCATGAAGGCAAGGAAAGGCTGAATTTACCTTTTCGTAATTCCTTAGCCTTAATCTTTTTTTTGACAATCAGGGAAAAGAATTATCGGTTTTTTACAAGAATTTCTCTGGCTGGCGCATCATTTCTCGCTCGCTCGTCCTTCCTCTCTCTCCTCTCGCTAATAATCAATCATGCTAACTTATTTCTACTGATCCTTATTCGCGACTAAAACACCTATTACAACCTACTCCTATATACTACTACTACTACTACTACATACTACTCCTACTCCTACTAACTATTACTACTACTACTTCTACTACTATTCACTACACTACTACTACTACTACTACTACAACCATACACTACTACTACTACTACGACTAATACTACTACTACTACTACTACTACTCTACCATTATACCTCTACTACTATTACTACTACTACTCCTGACTACTACGACTACCATTACCTCTACTACTACTACTTACTACTTACTACTACTACTACTCTACTACTGACTACTACTACTTACTACTACTACTACTACTACATACAAACAAATACTACTAATAATAATAAATCAATACTGCTACTATACTAATACTAATTGACTACTACTTACTACTAGCAATCTACTTCTACGGTACTGCTATCATCTATTGACTACTACCAAACGAGGATTAAATAGGATACATAGGAATAACGAGACACCAGAGAGACCTATGGTTCCATAGCGGAGGGTAGCTGCATGAACTACAATACTACTAACTATCCAACTACTTGTAAGAGAAACAAGTTTGAAGATTATACCATGTCCCTAAGAGAATAAGACATGGAAGTTTCATATGCAAAATGATAAGATATAAAAATAAGAATACCAACTACAACTACCACTACCACTACGACTAATTGATACGGGGGACTAGATACGAATTTCGCACTATCAATCCCATTTACCTTTAGCAGTGCGCATCAGCTGTTTTCTTGCAATGTAGCTATTGTGCTGGCTCCGACAACATTTTGCGAGTAACTTGGTTTCCATCGTTCAACGAGACTCTACATTGAAATAATTTTTGTTACGTAACTAGAGATATCGGTGATGCAAATAAACGTTGACTCGTTTAGTTTTACAAAAAACCATTATTTCTTGTTGTCCACTTGAGTTGAAAGCTCGAATAGGTTCCTTTGAATTATGACATCAAAACCTTTTAGAATCTTAAAGGTTTTCTATCAAGTTCCCTACGGATTCTACGACCTTTAAGTACAAGGGGTCATATAAGTTTTCCGCAGTCTCCTCTTTCATAAGATGATTTTCGCAGAAGATGGAATTTGTTTTTGGGTTTGCTCTTCTTTGTTGCACTGTATTCCAATTTTCTTGATCTTTTACGAAACAGGGCGACCAGAATTAACGGCATATTCCAATTGTGGCCTAAACCAAGGACGGTATAAGTGTTTCATTACTTTCTGCGGTTTTTATGTTCAAAGTTTTACGTTTAATAAAGCACAACATATAGTTTGCCTTTTTAACTGGCAGCTAGGCAAATGCGACTGGTTTTCAATCCTCCAATCATTACTGATATGACAGAAACCTAGAATAGAATCCTTTCCTGCTGTACTAACTTCAGTTTTAACGATTTATTTTGCATTTGAATAGTTATCTTTGGAAGATTATCGTTTCCTATACGCCTTACTTTACATTATTCGGAATTGAATTTTAATAGCCATTTATCACTCCAATCTGAATAGTTTGTCGAGATCACTTTGTATTAGTTCGCAGTTTTCCTTCTCTAGTATATGCTTTCCTCCTATTTGGATGGTCATCTGCAAATTTCGAATATTTTAGATACAGAGTCCGCATTCCAGATCGTTTGATATAAGATCAGAAGAAGAGTAGGACCCCTGGCCCGGCCCTGAGCAAATACCCCACTAGTACATCTACCAAATCAGATGCCTCGCCATTTATTACTACCCGTTGTGTACGATTTTGAAAGCCAATCGCCAATCCATGAACTGATAATTGCTTCTCACTAATCCATGTGCCCTTAGTTTGGTCAAAAAGTCGCTTATGGGGCACTGTATCGAAGGCTTTCCTTTTCTGAAAAATCAAGGTATATTACATCCGAGGGCGAATTTTAAGGCGTCCCAGTTTGCAAAATGACATTAAAAAAAAAAAAAAAAAACGCAGTAAGGTTGTGTTAAGCCAGGATCTCTTAATTTCGAAATCCATGCTTGGAGTTTCGTATTGAGTTAATTTTCATCGAGAAAAGACACTATTTTTTCCCGGCAATATTTGATTTTTCTCAATAGTTTAACAATCACGGAACGTTAGACTGAATTGGGCGATAATACTTGCGAAGGCTCTTAACTGTCCCTTTCTTGAATATCGGTGTAACATTAGCTAATTTCCACATACTAGGAAACATTTTGTCACTTGTCACTTCGGTTGCGCTTTAATATATTGAAATAATTTTTAATTGGAGGCGAAAGTTGACTGTGACATTCGCGAAGTAGTCGCGGCGAGATTTCGTCCACGCCCGCACGGATTTGCTGGGGTCAATTTTTCAGCAAATAACTTTATATGTGTGCGTCTAACTGTTTATGTCTCCTAGTACCAGTCTATCCCTTTGGCGAGTCCCGCAACATGTTTACTGGTTCTAGTAATGGAGTTTTCGTTCGTCTTTCTTTAATAATACCCGCATTAAAGTATTCATTGAAGTAAGAACTCCAATACTCTTATTATCATTTAACATGATATTATTATTCTCTTTCGTGGCCCAATACTTTTTTGGACGTTTTTTTCCCTTTTCTCCTTTTCCCCTTTTCCATACTTCGAAACGTATTGAAAGAACCTTTTCGGTTTGATTTGGAATTCCTTTGGCAAATTTTTTCTTCAATCTCGCGCTTTTTATCTTAATTAGATCCCTTTGGCAAGCGCGTTTTTACGTCGTTGTCATTCTCTAGAATCGTCGCAAGTCTGGCATTTTTGGATCGTTTGTAAACTTTTATAAAACGCTCGGCGCTTTTCATGTCAATGATTTTGTTGGATCTCATTATTCATCCAACTGGGTTCTGTTTATGTTATTCAAACGTTTTCTTACCATGGGAACATGTTTATCCCCACCGATGGGAGTTTATAGTGAATACATTACACATGTTTTCGGCGTTATTACCATTTAGTAGGTCTCCATTTTAACTTCGCTTAGTACCCTGCTGATCTCGTGAAATCTGCTTTATTATAATTTGGGACTAATAACCGATTTTCTGTGATGTCTACTTTGGGCAATTTATGCCGCACCCTGATTAGCCTGTGATCACTGTTTGCCAAAATGTTCACTATATCGCAGTAATAAATCAGATCAATGTCGTAGTGAAAACTAAATCTAGGATCTATTACCCCTTTGGGAGGCTCCGGACCACCTGATTTAAATATACTTCGTTCACCATATCAGCAATCGCATTCCTTCTCTATCACCCGAATTATTATTCCAGTTTATATGAGGTAGGTTAAAAATCTCCACAAATAATTTATCGTTTTTATTGTTCCAACTGACTTTATCTCGTCATAAAAGGAGGCAATCTACTTCCGCATTAGATTTGGGAGGACGATATATTGCCCCCAATAGTTAGCAATTTACCGTTTAGCTTAATCTTTGCGTAGACTGAGTCATAATAAATCTTTGTTTACTTTATCGATTCGATTGCTTGCAAATTTTCTTTAATGTAAAGAATGAAAACCTCCCCCTGCTTTATGCGTGCGACAATTTAGGAATGTCTTATAGCCTGGAATGGCTATTTTCAGCTAATAAATGTTTATCTTTTGTGTTGACCCAAACTCTCGTGATACTGACGATATCTGGCGTTTTCGGCAACAACGTATCTAATAATTCGTTTTCGCTTTAAAATAATGCTTCTGGATTTTTTGTAAGTAATTTAAGTTCCTTGATAGTTTTGGTTACCCTTTCGTGAGGGTTTACCGGCAGGGCGTCTACGGTCCACTGTTTCAGGGCGCTTGATTAAGTTACTTTTTATTAGTATTTGCGGAAACGGACGTGACCCAGCGTTGCTGTGGGGTAGAAAGGGTTTTAAAGGGGATGCTGCTGGAGGAAGAGGAGGGAGGAGAGAGGAGGGAGGAGGAGGAGAGCGCAGGTGTGTCCCACCGTCGATAATTTCTTTGTTCCGTCAGTCCATTGCAGTGAAGAGAGTTTTCCTGCTTACTTTGATGGCAGATTCCTACTCCATTTATTTCCGTTATGTTCATGTGTGTCTTCTCTCTCTCTCTCCTTCTCTCTCTCCTCTCTCCTCTTTTCTCTCTCTCTCCTCTTCTCTCTCTCTCCCTCTCTCCCATCTCTTGTCTCTCTCTCTCTCTCCTCTTCTCTCCCTCCTCTCTCTCCTCTCTCTCTCCCCTCTCTCTTCTTTAACATTTCTAAACTCTTGTATTTTTCATCACCTTTATGTTTACCTGAACATATGGATGTGTTTTTGACATGTTTTGTTAAAGAATGTAAATTTTTTAGGAGTTATCATTGATAGTAGTTAAAATGGAAATTCATATTAACTGATGTAGACCAACTAGACACTTAGTAAATGTAATGGTGTCCTGCATAAAATACAAAGATACCATCACAACTGACTGTTTAAGACCAATATATTTATCATTAGCTTATCCGCATCTCTTGTATTGCTCAACAATATGGGTGGAACCTTGCATACTTTTCTCGATAAACTTTTCCTCGCCCAGAAAAAAAAAAAAATTATACGCACACATGTCCAAACACCCAACGCTATGCTCACACAGACCCTCTATTTAGCGACCTAAAATTACTCAAATTGCGTGATGTTATATCCTTACAAACATATCTCTTTGTACATAAAGCATTACATTCAAACAAGGTTGAATGTGACTTTCAATACATATCAAATAATCCAAATACCCGTAGACCCAATGATTTAAAACTCCCATTATGTAGGACATCTCATGCACAAAGATACATAACACCTAGAGGACCAAGGCAGTGGAATCAACTCCCAGAAGATATGAAAAGCATTCAATCGTTCAACATTTTCAAATGGGAAATCAAGCAGAGGTTGTTCAGTGATTACTAGTTTGTATTGTCTGAGTGTTTCGAGTGTATGTATTTGAGTGTAGTATGTGTGTGTATGTGCTTCTATATATATGTATGTGTGTGTATGTGAAATTGTGTATATATATGCAGCTTGTATATATTATAGTACGAATAGTATCATCGTATGTGCAATATTCTAATTTTCGTTGTATTGTCTATGTCATATATATGTATACTTAGTTATGTATTATACATGTTTCTTAGTAAATACAGTATATAGTCATTGTGGGAATTACAGTTGGGTAGAGTAGCCTTATAATATATTAGGCCTAATAAATGACTTTGTCGGCACTAATTTATTAATTTACAGGTCTGTATAAGAGCTTCGGCTCAACAGACCGAGCCTTTACAAAAATTATATGTACTCATAAGTATTGCCAATGTATTGAATGGGCCAATAAATGTATCAGTATATCTCTCTCTCTCTCTCTCTCTCTCTCTCTCTCTCTCTTCTCTCTCTCTCTCTCTCTCTCCTCTCTCTCTCTCTCCTCATCTCTCTCTCTCTCTCTCTCTCTCTCTCTCTCTCTCTCTCTCTCTCTCTCTCTTCTCTCTCTCTCTCTCTCTCTCCTCTCTTCTCTCTCTCCTCTCTCTCTCTCTCTCTCTCTCTCTCTCTCTCTCTCTCTCTCCATGCAGAAATAAACCAAAAATTTACAAATTATTACGTACTTTTTTTTCTTCCTCCTCCTCCTCATTCCTATCTGCCTTTTTTCCTCTGCTCTTTATCTCTCCATTCCTTCCTCTATCATTCCTCGCTTACCTTCCTTCTTTGCCTTCTTTTCCTTCCATTCCCTTCCTTTTTTATTTTTTATTTAAACTGTGGTTACATTGGTAATAGAGCTAAAGCTGTAGATTTTTACTAGAGCTGTCTATAGCTACTATTATCTATATATATATATATATATATATATATATATAATATTATATATATATATAGAGAGAGAGAGAGAGAGAGAGAGAGAGAGAGAGAGAGGAGAGAGAGAGAGAGAGATTATCTAATATATGATGTAGTTATATAATATATATATATATATATATATATATATATTATATATATATATATATATATATTAACATACATCATATATTAGATAATCTAGGCGATAGATAGATGGATAATCTAATCCTTCTCTTCCCTTCTGATTTCCCTTCTTTCAATTATTTGTTCCCTCCTTCTACTTTTTGCAGCATCTTTTTTAAATCCTCCACTGTTTCCTTCCTTACCCACCTCCACCTCCCCCTCCACCTCAACCACCACAACCTCCTCCTCCACCACCACCTCCTCTTCCTCCTCCTCTCCTCTTCCTCCTCCTCCACCCACCACCTTCTCCTCCTCCTCCTCCTTTGAGAAAATATTGCGGGATAAAATAGTGTCTTTTCTCGATGAAAATAACTCAATACTAAACTCGCAGCATGGATTTCGAAATAAGAGATCCTGTTTAACAAACATACTCGATTTTTTTAATGTCATTTATTCAAACTGGGACGCTAAAATTCCCTCGGATGTAATATACCTTGATTTTCAGAAAGCCTTCGATACAGTTCCCCATAAGCGACTGCTGACCAAGCTAAGGGCACATGGCTTAGGAGAGCAATTATGTTCATGGATTGGCGATTGGCTTTCAAATCGTAAACAACGGGTAGTAATAAATGGCGGAGCATCTGATTGGTTAGATGTTACTAGTGGGGTGCCTCAGGGCTCGGTCTTGGGTCCTACTCTTTTTCTGATATATATCAACGATCTGGACTGCGGACTTGTATCTAAAATATCGAAATTTGCAGATGACACCAAATTAGGCGGTAAAGCATATACTAGAGAAAACTGCGAACTCATACAAAGTGATCTCGACAAACTCTCAGACTGGAGTGATAAATGGCTATTAAAATTCAATTCCGATAAATGTAAAGTAATGCATATAGGCAACGATAACCTCAAATATAACTATCAAATGCAAAATAAATCGTTAACTGAAGCAGGTTACAGCAGGAAAAGGATTTAGGTGTCATCATCAGAAATGATCTAAAAACCAGTCCGCATTGCCTAGCTGCCAGTAAAAAGGCGAATATGATGTTGGGCTTTATTAAACGCAACTTTGAACACAAAACTCCGTAAGTAATGACACAATTATACACGTCCTTGGTTAGGCCGCACTTGGAATATGCCGTTCAATTCTGATCGCCCTATTTCGTAAAAGACCAAGCAAAATTGGAATCAGTGCAAAGAAGAGCAACCAAACAAATTCCATCTCTGCGAAATTCATCTTATGAAGAGAGACTGCGGAAACTTAATATGTTTTCCTTAAAGGATCGTAGAATCCGTGGGGACCTGATAGAAACCTTTAAGATCCTAAAAGGATTTGATGTCATTAATCAAGAGAACCTATTCGAG
>JACEEZ010007629.1:140000-148752 GCA_016584305.1 Chionoecetes opilio
GAGGGAGGGAAGGAAGAAGGGAGAGGGAGGGTCATGAGAGATGGAGAGAAGGAGAGGCTGGGAGGAAGGGAGGGGAGAAGGGAGGGATGAAGAGAGAAGGTATAGATATGTATCCTAATAATTCAACATTTTAAATATATTTCCTTCACATAACTTCATATTTCATCTTTATATACTCTCTCTCTCTCTCTCTCTCTCTCTCTCTCTCTCTCTCTCTCTCTCTCTCTCTCTCTCTCTCTCTCTCTCTCTCTCTCTCTCTCTCTCTCTCTCTCTCTCTCTCTCTCTCTCTCTCTCTCTCTCTCTCTCTCTCTCTCCATGGCAGTTGCAAGTTGCCTCCACTCTTCCATGCTGCAGAGAGAGAGAGGGAGTGAGAGGAAGGGAAGGAGAGAGGGAGAGAAAGAAAATACTGGACAGGAGGAGGAGGAGGAGGAGGAGGAGGAGGAGGAGGAGGAGGAGGAGGAAGAAGAGGAGGAGGAGGAGGATTGATGCGGTAGGAAAGGGTTGAACTGATGGTGGATGTGGTGGTGGTGGTTGTGGTAGATGTGGTGGTGGTGGTTGTGGTAGATGTGGTGGTGGTGGTGGTGGTGGTGGTTCTGGTGGTGGTTCTGGTGGTGGTTGTGGTGGTGGTGGTGGTGGTGGTTGTGGTGGTGGTTGTGGTGGTGGTGGTGGTGGTGGTGGTGGTGGTTGTGGTGGTGGTGGTGGTGGTGGTGGTGGTGGTGGTGGTGGTGGTGGTGGTGGTGGTTGTGGTGGTGGTGGTTCTGGTGGTGGTTGTGGTGGTGGTGGTGGTGGTGGTGGTGGTTGTGGTAGTGGTGGTGGTGGTTGTGGTGGTGGTGGTGGTGATGGTGGTTGTGGTGGTGGTGGCAGCAGGGGTGGTGTGGCAGGAAGGGAGGTGGGAAGGGAGGCGGGAGTAAGACAGTGACTAAAGGAAAAGACTAGTGATAGGTGAGAGAGGAAAAATGTGGCTGTTGGGAGTGTGAGGGAGATAGATGGAAGGAAGGAAGGAAGCTTTTGAAGGAAGGAAGGAAAAGCTGACGAGTGGACAAAGCATGGATGTAACAGGTGAGAGAGAGAGAGAGAGAGAGAAGAGAGAGAGAGAGAGAGAGAGAGAGAGAGAGAGAGAGAGAGAGAGAGAGAGAGATGGTTTCGAAAATGTGATTCCGGAATGTATGTTCGATAAAAGATTTGTGTTAATAGTGAGTCGTAGATCAACTCTTTCAATGATTTTAACTCCTCGAATTTGTCAACACGAAAAAAGTGCGTCACCACAAAAAATTGTGTTTCCCCCTTAAAAAAAAATAGTGTTTCCCCCCCTAAAAAAATAGTGTTTCCTCCCTAAAAAAATAGTGTTTTCCCCCTAAAAAAAATAGTGTTTCCCCCCTAAAAAAATTGTGTTTTCCCCACTAAAAAAATAGTGTTTCCTCCCTAAAAAAAATAGTGTTTTCCCCCTAAAAAAATAGTGTTTTCCCCCTAAAAAAAATAGTTTTCCCCCTAAAAAAATTGTGTTTCCCCCTTAAAAAAATTGTGTTTTCCCCCTAAAAAAATAGTGTTTCCCCCCTAGAAAAATAGTGTTTCCCCCCTAAAAAATAGTGTTTCCCCCCCTAAAAAAATAGTGTTTTCCCCCCTAAAAAAATTGTGTTTCCCCCCTAAAAAAATAGTTTCCCCCCTAAAAAAAAATAGTGTTACCCGCCTTAAAAAAATTATTTCCCCCCTAAAAAAAATTGTTTCCCCCCTAAAAAAATAGTATTTCCCCCTTAAAAAAATTGTGTTTCCCCCCTAAAAAAAGAGTTTCCCCCCTAAAAAAATAGTGTTTCCCCCCTAAAAAAAATAGTGTTTCCCCAGTAAAAAAAATTGTGTTTCCCCAGTAAAAAAAATAGTGTTTCCCCCTTTAAAAAAATAGTGTTTCCCCCCTAAAAAAAATAGTTTTTTTCCCCTAAAAAAAATAGTGTTTCCCCCCTAAAAAAATGGTGTTTCCCCCTTTAAAAAAATAGTGTTTCCCCCCTAAAAAAATAGTGTTTCCCCCCTAAAAAAAATAATGTTTACCCCCTAAAAAAAAATAGTGTTTCCCCCTTAAAAAAAATAGTGTTTCCCCCCTAAAAAAATTGTTTCCCCCCTAAAAAAATAGTGTTTTCCCCCTAAAAAAAAATAGTGTTTTCCCCCCTAAAAGAAATAGTGTTTCCCCCCTTAAAAAATAGTATTTTCCCCCTAAAAAAATTAGTGTTTCTCCCCCTAAAAAAATAGTGTTTCCCCCCTAAAAAAATATGTTTCCCCCTAAAAAAAAAAAATTCCCCCCTAAAAAATAGTCTTTCCCCCCTAAAAAAAATTGTGTTTCCCCCCTAAAAAAATAGTCTTTCCCCCATAAAAAAATTGTGTTTCCCCCTAAAAAAAATAGCTTTTCCCCCCCAAAAAAATAGTGATTCCCCCTAAAAAAAAAATAGTGTTTCCCCCCTAAAAAAAATAGCTTTTCCCCCCTAAAAAAATTAGTGTTTTTCCCCCTAAAAAAAAATAGTGTTTCCCCCCTATAAAAAAATAGTGTTTCCCTCCTAAAAAAAATAGTGTTTCCCTCCTAAAAAAAATAGTGTTTCCTCCCTAAAAAAAAAATAGTGTTTCCCCCCTAAAACAATAGTGTTTGCCCCCTAAAAAAAAAAAGTGTTTCCCCCCTAAAACAATAGTGTTTGCCCCCTAAAAAAAATAGTGTTTCCCCCCTAAAACAATAGTGTTTGCCCCCTAAAAAAAAAAGAGTTTCCCCCTTTAAAAAAAATTGTGTTTCCCCCCTAAAAAAAAGGGAAGCAAAATATTAACCAATAAAAACTCATAAATATTATAAAGTGAAAATGAAAAAAGTTTGAATGGTGGAAGAAAACGCGATTTTATTCATTCATTGCTTAACCTGATCCAGAAAACTATTGTTATTTTCCAAATGTAAAAAAAAAATCGAAAATATATTAAGAAAGACACATTACCTGCTAATTAAACAACACCAAGTATGTCTGGGCCACTATTACTCCTCCTCCTCCTCCTCCTCCTCCTCCTCCTCCTCCTCCTCCTCCTCCTCCTCCTACTCCTCCTCGTGACCTCTCCTCACCTGACTTTGTTTGGCTGGCGGTCACGTAAAGGGTCAATGAGAGAGAGAGAGAGAGAGAGAGAGAAGAGAGAGAGAGAGAGAGAGAGAGAGAGAGAGAGAGAGAGAGAGAAAAAAAAAAAAAAGAGAGAGAGAGAGGTAGTGTCAGGTGATCTCCTCCTCGAGGCCCCGAGGACCCACACCGTGATGGGCCAGCGAGCCTTTACTTGGGCCACGGCGACACTGTGGAACGCCTTCACGGTTGAGGTGGATGTCGTGGCCATGAACACCCAGCAGGTGAAGGTGGCGGCCCACAGATGGTGCCGCTTACATCCGCCTTAGTGCCCGTAAGGCGTGATACAGTGTCGTGTCAATAGTGACACACAGTGACAGAGTGACACACACATAGTGACACACATTGACACAGTGACGCAGTGGCATACAGTGTACGTGTCAATAGTGCGCCTGACAAGTGCCTGTGACGGACAGTAACCCTCAGCCTGTAACATTGTATACTTAGTTATTATCCTACAAGGCATAGCTTTCGGATAGATGTCCCCGGGACAGGGGACATCTTTAGCTTCTGCCACTTATTGCCTTCACCAACCTCCTTACCAATTGTAGCCCCATGTCAACCATGATGTCAGTTGTTTAAATAAAAATATAAAAATAAAAGAGAGGCGAGAGAGAGAGAATGAAGAATAGTATCTAGAGAGAGCAGAGTTTCGGATAGATGTCCAGGGACGAGAGGAAGGATATTATTTCTGACATGATAGTAATATACATTGTAGATAGTCATGATGTCAGTGTGGTATATAAGTATTAAATCGAGTAGAGGCGGATGGGGGTGGGGTGGGGTAGATGGGGGGGAGCAGCATTGGACGAAGGAGGAGAGGTCAACTATACGTTATGCCACGGCCATATAAAAGGTTATTAGTCAGTCTCGTCCACGAGTAAATTGTACTGATGCCATAGAGTCAGATAGGTCCCAGTAGAGAGTTGAGAGTACGAGTAGTAGAGTAGGGGAGAGGGAGATGGAGAGAGAGAGGGAGGAGGAGAGGGAACAATATTAAGTACATGAAAGAGATGGAACGAGTTTCAACTGACAGCAGCACCGCACACACACCACAGACACAGGTAATAGCCAACACGCATCCACGACACATGCACCACTCAACATCCAACGACAGATAGGACCCAAGCTGAGAAACAAGAGACGACGAGAGACACACGAACCACAGAAGACAAAAGAGACGAAACACAGAGAGAGCAAAACACACCACACACAAAACACACACAACACACAACACCACACACATCACACACACACAAGGACACACACAACAACACACACCACACACACACACACACACACCACACACACACACACACACACACACACACACACACACACACACCACACACACACACACACACACACACACACACACACACACACACACACACACACACACACCACACACACACACACACACACACACACACACACACACACACACACACACACACACACACACACACACACACCACACACACACACACACACACACACAACACACACACACACACACACACACACACACACACACACACACACACACACACACCACACACACACACACACACACACACACACACACACAACACACACACACACACACAAAACACACACACACAAAACCCACACACAACACACACACACACACACACACACACACACACACATACATACAATAATAATAATAACATACATACATGTCATTGGGGTTATAATGATGTTGATAAGTTGAAGATAATAGTTGTGATGACGTTTGTTGAGGTAATTTGAATAATAGTGGTGACGGTAGCAATAGTGGTAATGGTATAGTGATAATTGTAGTGTTGGTGGTGGATAGATGGATAGGTAAGGTTAGGTTATAGTGTATTATAGTTATATGTATATATAGCTATTTATATTGTATAGTGTCTATATGTCTATAGTGTATTATAGCGAGGCCACCGAGATGTCATCTCGGTGGCCTCGATTATAGTCTATAGAGTGTGGTTGTGACGGCAGACGGGTCAGGGGAAGGCTCCCCTTTTTCACACGTCAGTGATAATGCGACAACGATTGAGAGAGAGAAGGGAGGGAGCGACCTGTATTTACAATTTTTATCCTTCCCTTTCCTTCTCCCTCCCCCTTCTCTCTCTCTCTTCTCTCTCTCTCTCTCTCTCTCTCTCTCTCTCTCTCTCTCTCTCTCTCTCCTCTCTCTTCTCTCCTCTCTCTCTCTCTCTCTCTCTCTCTCTCTCTCTCTCTCTCTCTCTCTCTCTCTCTCTTCCTCTCTCTCTCTCTCTCTCTCTCTCTCTCTCTCTCTCTCTCTCTCTCTCTCTCTCTCTCTCGCTCTTTATTGATTTATATTTCTCTCTCTATCTTAATTAACAAAACATCACAAAGTCACTTGTCTGACGGTTCTCTTAATTCTTTAATTAATTAATCTCCTCCCGGAGAAGGAGGCCCCGGAGGAGAGGACGAAAAGGATTAAATTGACCATGATGATATTAATGATGAAAAGGATGATATATTATAAGTAAAAATGTTAATAGATAATAATGATAATATGAAATGCAGGACACCGGAAAACAGGCAAAAGAAATATATTAACATCCACTATGAATTATAGTTATGATTGAAATGGATTATTGTGTTTGTGTGTGTGTGTGTGTGTGTGTGAGAGAGAGAGAGAGAGAGAGAGAGAGAGAGAGAGAGAGAGAGAGAGAGAGAGAGAGAGAGAGAGAGAGAGAGAGTGCCTTATAAAATTTAAGTAGTATATATACAAGGATAATATTATATTTTCAATCATTACTATATTTATTAATATTATTATCAATACCAATTTTATCATTATCTTATTAATTATAGCTATCATCATTATCATCATTATTGTTATGTTGAATAAATATCATTTATAGCTGCAAAGCATTTAATGGGTAAAGCGTCTCTCTCTCTCTCTCTCTCTCTCTCTCTCTCTCTCTCTCTCTCTCTCTCTCTCTCTCTCTCTTCTCTCTCTCTCTCTCTCTCTCTCTCTCTCTCTCTCTCTCTCCCCCCACGCTTTGGGTTCTATCTGACTCTATGGCCATTCCGAAGTGGGTCCCAATTGACTCGTGGACGAGACGGTTTGAGGCCTAATTAACCTGTGTCCCATATGGCGCATGGCCGAAGAGAACTCGTGATCAGTTGACCTCAGTACCAATCGCTTCAGTACCAATTGACCTGCACCCGTAGTGGGGTAGTGGTGGTAGTGGTGGTAGTGGTGATGGTGGTAGTGGTGGTAGTTGTGGTAGTGGTAGTAGTAGTAGTAGCAGTAATAATAGTGGTATTACAGTTTTTATTCAGAAAGAAAGTCAATCATGAAAATATTAAAATTTACTCACTTTACATTAAAATCAATAAAATATTCCTTTAAAATTCCCTTTAGTTTCCATACTCTACTGAATACACAATTAACCCCTTGAGGCCCAGAACGTAATTTCCATTGTAATTTGGCTACCAATAGTCGATAGATATAACCTGTTTAGTATCCTTGTCTACTAGTTAATTTGTTATAGTAAGTTATTTTTCGTTATTTTATGGCTAACAACAGACGATTTTTTTTTTTAGCAAAGGACAGATCTGGGCGTGAAGGGGTTAAACTCCGCTAAGAAGAATATAATATTTTGTACCATTGAAATCACGGCAAGGAGTTCACGTGATCCTGGGTTCGATAATTATTGACCTGACATCAATTACTCGAGGTCAGTTTATTCATTAGTTTAGTCATAGACCACTGTAAATCAGATATAGTGGTCTATGGTTTAGTTGATTCAGTCACTTTATTCATTAATTTCAGTTTATTCAGTCACTTTATTCATTAATTTCAGTTTATTCAGTCAGTTTATTCATTCATTTCAGTTTATTCAGTCAGTTTATTCATTCATTTAGTTTGTTCATTCATTTCAGTTTATTCAGTCAGTTTATTTTATTATTAGAATTTGAGGTCAGTTTATGCCTCAAGGGTGGATGTGAGGCTGGGTGGTGCGGCGGCTTCTGCGGACGTGGTAGTGGGCGGGTGGGTTGTTGTGGTAGTGGGCGGTAGAAGAGTCGTGGGCGGGTGGGTTGCTGTGGTAGTGGGCTGGAGGAGAGTCGCAGTGGGCGTAATAGTCTTGATAGTGGGCGGAATTGTTGTGGTAGTGGGAGGGTGGATAGTTAGGATGGGCGTAATAGTCTTGATAGTAGGAGTCGTAGTTAATGTAGGGGGCGGGAGGATAGTTATGGTAATGGGCGGGAGGATAGTTGCTGTGGTGGGCGGTATTGTGGGCGGTGTTTTGGGCAGGAAGATGTAATTGGCGGCGTCTTGTAGATGGGCGGTGATAGGTGAGGGGGTGAACGGTGGTGTTGGCGGAAGAGTGGGCGGTGTTGCCGGTGTTGTCCTGGGCGTGAGGGTGTTGGGTGTTGCGGGCGGGAAGGTGTGGTCGGCGGTGTGTTGCGTGTGTCTCGCTAAGGGCAGGGAAGTCCTCGGCGTTGAGGGCGGGAGGAAGGGCGGTAACTTGGGCGGAATTGTCAACAGTAATGTGAACGCGAGTTTTAGTGGTGGTTTTAGTGGTGGTTGGGGTGGTGGTTGGGTTGGTGGTTGGGTTGGTGGTTTGAGTGTTGGTTGCGGTGGTGGTGGTTTGGGTAGTGGTTGGTGTGGTGGTTGCGGTGGTGGTTTGAGTGGTGATGGGGTTGGTGGTGGTTGGGGTGGTGGTTGCGATGGTGGTTTGAGTGGTGGCAGTTGGGGTGGTGGTGATTGGGGTGGTGGTGATTGGGGTGGTGGTTGCGGTGGTGGTTTGAGTGGGGGTAGTTGGGGTGGTGGTAGTTGCGGTGGTGGTTGAGTTGGTGGTAGTTGGGGTGGTGGTGTGAGTGGTGATTGGGTTGGTGGTGGTGTGGGTGGTGGTTGTGGCGAGTGTTGGGAGTGTCGTGTGGGTGGTGGTGCGCGAGGGAGTTTGGCCTTGGCATCGGAGGCCAAGGAGTGCCTTGGCGCCGGCCACTTGGCGCCGCGGACCCTTCAGCGCCACGCTGCGAGCGGTGCGGTCCTCGCGAGGCGGCACCGTCACCGCCACTTCGGGGAACTCCTTCTGCAGCTTCCTGATGTTTGCACCGCCGAGGCCTATCACGTGGCGCCGCTGGTGTGGCGCCACTGCCACCGCGCCCCCAACACCTCCGCTTTGTGCAGTAAAAGCCTTGAGGGGATGCGCCGCGGCGATAACCTGCCGCGTGGTCCCCGCACCGTGACGGTGGTGGTCACGGCGTCCCGCGGCGGCGGGCACCTTCACCCGAACGCCGGGGAAAAATCCTGCTGCACCTTCTTCAGCGGGGACCGCCAGGCCCCACGATGCAGCGCCGCATGGGTTGGGGTCGCGGCCACCCCCACCTCCCCCTTTCCACCTTCCACGAGTCTCTCACGCTGTCCCCGCACGCTTCTTGGCGCGCCGGACAAATTTTTCTTTTTCCGGTGGCGGCGCCGCCTTCTGCTGCGCGGCTTTCTGCGGCGCGGCCTGCTGCGGCGCGGCCTGCTGCGGCGCGGCCTGCTGCTGCTGCGTGCACGGTGCCTCGGTGCGGGGGGCAGCGTGGGCTCCCGGGCGGGCCTCTGTCGCAGGCCACCGCCAGCCCTGGGCGGA
>JACEEZ010007631.1:0-12500 GCA_016584305.1 Chionoecetes opilio
GGAAAGGGGGGGGGGGGGGGGGGGGGGGGGGGGGGGGGGGGGGGGGGGGGGGGTGGGGGGGGGGGTTAAGTGTTGTGGGGGGTGTGTTGTGTGTGTGTGGGGTGTGGTGGGTGTGTGTGTGTGTTTTGTGGTGTGTGTGTGTGTGTGTGGTGTTGTGTGTGTGCGCGAGTACTATATAAAAGGAACACGACTTCTTTTTAATTTAACCCTCTAATTTAAACATTTTTGCATACCACACAAACCACCACATACACAAACACAACCACACAAAAACAAAACCCCCAAACACACACAACACACACACCAACACACACACACTTATGTATTGTTTGCCATAATAACATGAAAACTTATTTCTTTTTTGATAAAGGTTAGGTTTTTGGGGACAAGCTGGGGGTCTTCCCTGCCTTTCGTGTGCCCTTTTTTTCCACCCTCCTCTAACCTCTCTTCGTAATTATTAAGGTTTTTGATTTTTTACCCTTTTTAGGTTTCGATGCTCTAAAAACACTCCCTTGACCATGCCTTTAGACCTCCTTTTTTCCCTCTTCATCCCCCTTATCCTTTTCCTTTCCTTTCCCCCCTTAAACCTCCCCTCACATAAGCCTCCACCCCCCATCTTTTCCTTCCATTTTTATGTCAAATTTACCCCTTCCCCTCTCTCTCTCTTTTCTCTTTTTCTCTCTCTCTCTCCCTTTTCTCTCTCTCTCTCTCCTCCTCTCTCTCTTCTCTCTCTTTTCTCCCCTTAAAACCCTTTCCCCTACTTCCTTTTCCATCTACTTTTATTCCTTATTCCCTCACGTGTACACAATCTTTTCGTTTAGATATCTTCTTACCTTTTCACCCTCTTCTACTCGACCAGTTTTGGCTTCGTTAATGTTCTGACCTTTGTTATTTTAGGGTTCCTTTTGTGTTTTTTTTTTGTAAAACCCATCTTTTTAGTTTTCCCATTTTTTTGTTTTTTAAATTGTCTTGGGGTCGTCTATTTCTTTCTATTTTGTGATATTTTACGAAGGTACGAGGGGTGATAGGAGGGTAAGAGAGAGGAAGCGCGGCAACAACCTTTATAATAATAAAGGGTTTTAGATAACGACGCCCCCCCCCCCACCCCCCCCCCCTCTCCTTTTCTCCCTTTTTCTCTCCCCTCTCTCTCTCTTCTCTCTCTCTCTCTCTCATCTCTCTCTCTCTCTCTCTCTCTCTCTCTCTTCTCTCTCCCCCCCAAAACAAACACCCCCCATACAAAACCACCGCCCTTAAACCTTCTCCCACACCACTAACAGTTTTAAATTTCAAAAACTCACTTTTCTATTCTTCTGGTCATCACCACAGAACATAATAAACTGGCGTAAATTATAATAGTAGTACTTCACACTCTCTCTACTTCTTTTTTTATTTGATTTCTTTGGTGTAGTGATGCGTCTTTCGAAACTACAATACTTTTTCATGTATAAGTGTGTGTAGGTTGGAGATGGGTACCTACCGCACCTCAGCTTTTCTACCTCTTCTTCAACACACTCTTTTCTCACACCCACACACAACACACACACACACATACACACACTCGGCTCACGGATCGCGTGTTTAAGAGGAGGGTGGAGGCATGTGGTGCCTTTAGGGGAGGTATTGACTAGTGAACATTTGTTTGCGTAAGGTTTAGGGCGCGCTGTCTTTGTTACGTGTGTGTGTCTATGTCCATATGTGTGTGTGTGTGACTGGGCTTTTGCGGCTGCGTGTTATAAGGTTGGTGGTTGTGGCGTGTGTGTGGGAGTGACTAAGACTAAGACCCTTATCTGTCTCGGATACAGCGAGGGAGGGGAGAGAGAGGTTGTGTAAATATTTTGTTTGTCTATGAATGAGAGGAGGTGAAGGAGGGGGATTAGAAACGCAGGAAATAGCAGAAAAGAGAGAAGGACGACGTAGTGAAGAAATGAAAAAGGATGAAGAATGGAGATAGGAAAAAAAAAAAGAAAAGAGGAGAGACGAGGAGGATAAGGAACGCAGGGGAAGAGAACAGAGAAGGGATTAAGAACGATGAAGTGAAGAGAGAAAAGAAAGAGAAAGGGATAAATAAAATGGATGAGAAGGATGAATAAGTGGCGGGTTCGGGAGGAGGAGGAGGAGGAGGAGGAGGAGGAGGATGCTTCTCCATCTAGTCTCTTTAAATAACCAGACAACAACATACATAAATGAGTATAGTGCAACACCGTATCAAAACACAATTATAAACTACATACCTTCCACCTCCCCTACCTCCTCCTCTTCCTATGCTATTATTCCTATGTTTTTCCTATGAATTCCTATGTACCCCTTCCTCCAAGCTAAACTACATACCTTCTACCACCACCACCTCCTCCTACGTTATTCTTCCTATGTTATTCCTATGTATTCTTATGTACCCCCTCCTCCAAGCTAATCTACATACCTCCCACCACCACCACCACCTCTTCCTATGCTATTCTTCCTATGTCCTTCCTAAGTATTCCTATGTACCCCCTCCTCCGAGCTCCTCTTCCTCCAACTCTTCCTACGCTATTCTTCCTATGTTATTCCTATGTATTCCTATGTACCCCTTCCTCCAAGCTCCTCCTTCTCCTCTTACTACCCTATTATTCCTATGTTCTTCCTATGTATTCCTATGTACCCCTTCCTCCAAGCTCCTCCTCCACCTCTTCCTACGCTATTCTTCCTACGCTATTCTTCCTATGTTCTTCCTATGTATTCCTATGTACCCCCTCCTCCAAGCTCCTCTTCCACCTCTTCCTACGCTATTCTTCCTATGTTCTTCCTATGTATTCCTATGTACCCCCTCTTCCAAGCTCTCAGTAGTGGCAAGAGACCGTCTATCTTAACACTAAAACAAGAGACAGTTCAGACCCATCAAGAGGTCTTCAGCTAAATACACTGTGGATCCCATCTTGCTAGAGTTATTACACAATTATCCCCTCAGATCCAGGAGAGTATTGTGTCTGTGCAGTGCCCTCCGACCTCTCATTCTCCCCTCTTGTCTCTCTCCCTCTCCTTCCTGACCCCTCTTCTCTTACACAAACAATACGAAGAAGGACACACCCTGCCCTCTCCCTGCCCCCGCCCCCGCCCCTTCTCCACGAAAACGCAATAACTGGCTACACTCAATTATCACCCACAAGTGGATCTTCCCCTACCCCCTCCCCTCTGATATCAAACATGGCCATTATTATCGCTACGATGGAGGGTGTGGGCGCCTAAGGGGAATAGGTGAGGGGAAGGAAAGGAAGGAAGAAGGATAGAAGGAAGGGTTAGCGGAATGTTATGAAAAGGATGAGCTGAGCCTTCTTCTTTTCTCGCCTTTTCTTCCACCTCTTTGTGTGCTTTATTTTTTTTGTCTCTCTCTCTCTCTCTTTTTGTCTCTCTTTTAGTCTTTTGGTTCTCATATTCTCGTTTTATTTGTCACCTTCCCTTTCCCTTCTTCCTTTCTCTCTTTCTTCTTCTTTCCTCTCTTCTTCGTCCCCTTCCTTTTGTTCTTCCTACGCTATCCAGACCCTTGCAATTTTCCTCTAATCCCTCTCTTTCTTCTATATCTCTTCCTCCTCCTCCCTCTCTTTCTTCTATATCTCTTCCTCCTCCTCCTCCTCCTCCTCCTCCTCCTAATTCTTATCATTTTTCTCATCACTTTTCTGATTCCTCATTTTGTCTCCTGGAATGACACTTCTGACATTCTCTTGCGTAAACTTTTCATTTTCGGTTTTTGTTTTGTTTTGTATGTTTGTTTGTTTGTCTTCTTCCACCTCCTCTCTTCTCTTTTCCTCCTCCTGCTTCTTTTATTTTCATGATTATTCCTCTTACCTTATTTTTATGTTTGCTTCATATTGTCACTTTTATTTCAGCCTAAGGGGAATAGGTGAGGGGAAGGAAAGGAAGGAAGAAGGATAGAAGGAAGGGTTAGCGGAATGTTATGAAAAGGATGAGCTGAGCCTTCTTCTTTTCTCGCCTTTTCTTCCACCTCTTTGTGTGCTTTATTTTTTTGTCTCTCTCTCTCTCTCTCTCTCTTTTTGTCTCTCTTTTAGTCTTTTGGTTCTCATATTCTCGTTTTATTTGTCACCTTCCCTTTCCCTTCTTCCTTTCTCTCTTTCTTCTCTTCTTTCCTCTCTTCTTCTTCCCCTTCACCCTATATCAAGGTTTCCTCAATTCTCGCAACCCACATTTTTTTCTTCACAATTCTCGTTAATAGGCTGCTAAAAAAAAAAGAGAAAAAAAGTGATCGGATCATCTCATAATTGGCTTATAATGTGCCCCTGGTCGAGCTGGTTCCAAAACTGTCCCATATGATGGGATTGTGCCACGGGGGGCGGCACCTATCGCGGACACACACACAGACACACAGACACACACACAGACACACTTTCGCTTATATTATTATAGATACCAAAAACACATTTCTTTCGTACGTTTTAGAAAGCTTATCTCATGTTTCCTGCCAACAGCGCTCTCTCTCTCTCTCTCTCCTCTCTCTCTCTCTCTCTCTCTCTCCTCTCTCTCTCTCTCTCTCTCTCTCTCTCTCTTGATATTCTCCCCAACGCAATTTAACGCCACTGATATCCACACCAAACAAGACGAAAAAAGAAAATAAATTCTAGGCTACACCATTTATCAAGACCCCAGACCCAGACCGAGACCAAACACAAGGATCCCATACCCAGACCGAGACCAAACACAAGGACTCCAGACTCAGACCAAGACCTAACATGAGACTCCAAGGCACGCAGGCAGCGAGTGAGTCTCCCTCCCTATCCTGCGTCTGCTTATTAAAGTAGTACTACTGCGTTACAAGGCAAACACATCCCCACGCAAAGCCCTGAGTTAAAAAGTTTGCTGCTAGATAACACGGGTCGACGAATTATATCCTTGGTGTGTGTGTGTGTGTGTGTGTGTGTGCGCGTATGTTGTGTGTGTGTGTGTGTTTTATGTGTATTGTGTGGGGTGTGTGTGTTGTGTTGTTGTTTGAGTGTGGTTTGTTGTGGGTGTGTGGGGGTGTGTGTGTGTGGTGTTTTGTGGGTGTGTGTGTGTGTAAGTAAGAGTTCATTGTACAAGAGCGAAAATATTCCTTTGATACGTATCTGGTTATACATGGGAAGAAAAACAATGCATGATAAACTAATGGTAAAAAAGAAAAACTTGGTGAAAAAGGAACACTATTAAATAAACATAAGTACTACATGAGGACAATAATGGTTAAAATATGATAATTTAAGATATATATGACCTATATATGGAGAGAGAGAGAGAGAGAGAGAGAGAGAGAGAGAGAGAGAGAGAGAGAGAGAGAGAGATAGCTTCACGGCCGCGGCATCCCTCACTATGAAGTATGAAGACCATCAACACTCACCCGAAAATAATATGTTTCCAAACTGCCGTAAAATAAATAAAAAAAGCTTCAGATTCTTCCTCCCGCCCGCTATTAAAAACACATTAACTTCCCGGCCCGCAATTTTGGTCATAAATTAAAAAAACAAAACAAAACAAAATTACTTCTCTACTTTGCATGAGGGATGAGTTCTGGAACGTCTCTCTCTCTCTCTCTCTCTCTCTCTCTCTCTCTCTCTCTCTCTCTCTCTCTCTCTCTCTCTCTCTCTCTCTCTCTCCTCCATTATCATTCCTGCCTTTTTCGGACTTCACGGTCCAAAAAAAGCAAAAAAATATATTGATACGCAAACAGCGAGTTCTTTTCAAAACGAGGGTCCATAAGAACGATGACCAAAATCTCCTCCTCCTCCTCCTCCTCCTCCTCCCCTTCTCTCTCCTCCTCCTCCTCCAGAAGGTCATTACCTCCACGTTCTCGTCCCTCCATCCCTCTCGCTGGCCTCAGTCAAACAACTTTAACGAGGTAATTAAGCTGGAGATGACTAGGGTAAGAGTAAACAGGATGATGGGGTTGCCTCGAGTGGCTGGATGAGTGAGCAGAGGCGTAATTGAGGCGGTGGATGAGGGATCGAGTGGATGGGTGGATGGGCGGGTGGGTGAGAGTAATGGATGGGTGAATGATAACTTGGTGGTTTTGTGGGGTGGATGTGTACTGTTGTGTGGGTGTTCTTAAGGGTGTTGTGGTGTTGGTGTGGGTATAGCAAGACAAACAGATGAGTGAGGCAATGTAGTGAAGGAGATTGAAAAGTTGTATGTATTGAAGGAGGAGGAGGATGGATGGTAACTTAAGAAGATGACAGGCGTGTGGGTGGGTGTGGGTGTAGGGAGGGTTAGCTTATCTGTATTCACACACACACACACACACACACACACACACACACACAGTCGCCCTGTCGCCATCGTGGGCCGCCGTGACGTCACCCTGGGAATACATCGAGGGTCTAGATATGGAGAAAGACAGATGGGATACTGAAACATTGATACGGTTTCCAGTTTCTTCTTAACGACTGGACCTGCAGCTTCCGGTTATTAGCAAATGATACTTCCAGTGAACAGATTTGACCTTGTAAGTCAACAGAGAGGCAAATAGGTTACACGAGTTTCCCCAAGAACATCTCCAACTTGTTTACATCCGATTGTAGTAGAAAACGAGTTCCAAGAATTCCATTACATTTGGTTGGCGGACGAGCCTCCCGAGGGACGCCCCGTCGTTCGCCCTCGACAGCCACAGGATGGAAGGGGACCCAAATCTCCCCTCCCTTCCCTCTCTCCCTTCCTTCCCCTTCCTCCCACTCTCCTCCCCTCCCTTCCCTCTCTCCCTCCCCTCCCCTCCCTTCCCTCTCTCCCTTCCTTCCCCTTCCTCTCACTCTCCTCCCTTCCCTCTCTCCCTTCCTTCCCCTTCCTCCCACTATCCTCCCCTCCTATCCCCACCCTCTCCTCGCCCCCTCCGCCTTCCCTTCCTGTCCTTTTTTCAGCTTTGGAGATAGGAAGAACTTTTTCCCTTTCCAGGCCGCCTCTTGGGACGTTTCTTTAGATATTTTCCAGCAACACCAATTTTTTACCTCTCTTACTCTCCTATCTTCGTCCAACACTCCTGGTTTTTCATTGTTTTCCCCTCGCACCATTTCCTTCTTATGGATATCAACTGCTGTTTTATGGCGTTGTTTCAAAAATTGTTTTCTTGTATACCCGCCCACCCCAGGGCCTCTCACGGGGCTGCGTGATCCCAGTGACGGCTGGGAAGGGGTAGAGAAAGAAACCAGGATCCTTGTATATGTAAGAGATGACCCTGAGGAGGAGCGTAAATATGACATAATAAGTGATAAGAGCAAGAAGGAAATTATGTAATGCTAATCTTGATTCCAATGCTGTGTGCAAGTAAGTACTTCTATGATGTTCGGAAAAAAATATAACTAAACGAAGGTTGCATGAAACATCACCTTGCTTGCTGATTTTTAGTAAAACATAAAATGTTCACGTGTAGTGTACGATAAAGAATTATTTTTTGGAAAGCTCATTACGTAGTCATGGGAGAAAAGCTATTTATATACTTATATATATATCCACACACATGGCGTTATTTCCTCCTTCCGTTGTGTGTGTGTGTGTGTGTGTGTGTGTGTACGTATATACGTTTGCGTGTATATTTCGCCCATATTTATGAATGCATGTATCTATAGGGATGTATGAGCATGTACATACCACTTATTTATTACATGTCTGGCCGTCCATGTGATGTCAGTGCGTCATTACCGTATGTACTTCACATACAGTATTCTGTACAGTACCCCAATCAGCGCCAGGCCGTCATAACACAAGTATGTACACACCAACACGCCCCACAAAGTGTCGCGCCGCCCCTGTGCTGGCAGTGGCGGCGTCCGAGGCTTCCCACACGCTGAGCAAATTGAAGCAACAGCCACGCGTCCGCAGGAGACAAGGATCGGAGGTGGAGCAAGATTAATTCCAGTTGGCCGTCTTTCCTCCAAAACTAATTTGGTGTGTCAGCAGCGTCTCAAGTTCCTCTCTCTCTCTCTCTCTCTCTCTCTCTCTCTCTCTCTCTCTCTCTCTCTCTCTCTCTCTCTCTCTCTCTCTCTCTCTCTCTCTCTCTCACTCTCGTCAGTAAGCTCCAAGTTTCAAGAGGGCGCTAAGCTCAACAGGTTTAGCAGAAAATAGTTCGCTAAGATTCAAGTTTTTTTTTTTCGCTCCAGATACTTTTTTTAAGCTTCTTGACCGAGCTGAAGTTCTGTTTGGTGAGCTAAGATATAGGGATTTGGAGAGAGAGAGAGAGAGAGAGAGAGAGAGAGAGAGAGAGAGAGAGAGAGACGAGGAGAGGAGAAGAGAGAAGAGAAGAGAGAGGAGAAGAGAAGAGAGAGAGAGACGCATATCTCTATTTATCCTTTTTTTATAGTTTTCCTCACCTTTTTTTTTCCCTTCATTACTCATTCTCTATCTCTTTATTCCTTCATTCTTTCCTCATCTCTTTTTTTTATTCCTGCTATCTATTTTGTCGCCTTTAGATTCACGACTCTATGGGATTCTTGTGTGTTTATCATTTTGAATTTTGAATCTCGTCAGTCACTTGCTGGTTAAGGAGTCACATTAGAATTCCATCAGTTTGTAGCAGTTTTTTTTTTATTTCATGGGAACATACTGAGGAAATTACCATGACAAAAACCAAGTCAAATTTTGTCCATGTTATACACACTCAATTTTTTTATTATTTTTTATTATACTCTCCCTATTCCATATAGTTATAATCCAAATCTTCTTTTTGTCGGTCTGTTTTTCTTTCTCTTCTGGTCTTTCTCTTTCGAATCTACGCATGTATTATCATTTTCCTTTCAGCTCCTTTTTTTTAATTCTTACACTTTAACTATCAATACTCTCTCTCTCTCTCTCTCTCTCTCTCTCTCTCTCTCTCTCTCTCTCTCTCTCTCTCTCTCTCTCTCTCTCTCTCTCTCTCTCTCTCTCTCTCTCTCTCTCTCTCTCGTCATTCATATTGCATTCCCATCGGGCTATATATCTATTTTAGTTTTGACCTTTTACAGATCTATTCACACAACAAAATTGTTATTCCTTATTCTATTCGTCGGTATTTTATGTCCTCGCAAGATTCTTCCAGACATTTCTTTTTCGTCATCCTCCTCACCTTTTGCACATCACTATTCTCTTATTTGCTTATTTTCCACTCAATATTATATTCTTGACCTTATAAAACCTCGATTTTCCTATATTTTACTAAAAAAAAATTATCTTCAACTCTTCCTATGCTTACCTTATCCATTTTCCGACATTTTTTTCCATGATTCATTTTATTCAGATAGTAGCTTTTATAGAACCCACGTGCAGTAATAGTTAGATATGACACAGAGGTTATGAAAAGTCGCTTATTTGGCAGTGCAAGCGAATGAACTGGAATGGAGAGAAAGTGATGAATGGAGAGATGGAGGAGAGAAGAGGAAGGAATAGGAGGGAAAAAAGAAAAAGAAAGAGAGAATGGAAGGTGATGAAACAGTAGGGTGGTGGTGAGGAAAGAGAGACAGAAAAAGAGAGAGAGAAAGAAAAGAGAAAGACAGAGCCTGAGGGAGGGAGATATGTGGCGAGAGAGAGAGAGAGGAGAGAAGAGACAGGAGAGGAGAGACGAGAGAGAGAGAAAAAGAGAGAGAGAGAGAGAGAGAGAGAGAGGAAGAGAGAGGGGAGAGAGAGAGAGGGGAGAGAGTGGAGAGAGAGAGAGAGAGAGAGAGAGAGAACAACTACAATTACGTCTCACTTTTTCTTTACTCGAGGAAGATCCATTATTTTTAAGAGCCTTAGTGTTTTATCAGAGCGAGGAGATGGGAGAATGGAAGAGGTAGTAAGGAAGGAGTAAGATAAGAAGAGGAGGGAGTAGATAATGAGGAAGAGGAGAAAGGGAAGAAAATAGGAAGAAGGAAAATGAGGAAAGGCGGACAAAATTTCTGACTTACCATTATTCTCGGGAAATGAAATGTTTGTTTCTCAAGTAGTAAAAAAGAGAAGAAGGTGGGTAAAATGAAGAAAAGGTATTACGTCATAAATCATAGGAGAGAGAGAAAGGAGAGAAAAGAGGAAGAGAGAGAGAAGAGAGGAGAGAAGAAAGAGAATGAGAAAGGGGCAAATTTGCGGTTAATTATTTTTTTTTCCCCGAAATTCCAAATTCATTTATTCAAAGTACTGTTTAAAAACCCTTGATTTTTAATTAATTAAAAAGGCGAAAAATTCTCGGATGAATAACCTTGTTTTTAGAAAGTGGGATAAGTTAATAAGGAGGAAAGGAAGGAAAGGAAAAGAAAGAAGGATGGGATGGTTAAATCGAAACAGGGTGTAAAGGTGAGGCAGAGTTAGAGACAGGGGGGGGGGTCGGGGGCAACCTTTAAGAAACGAATAGAATAGTAAGAAAAGAAACAGAAAAGGATGGAACGGGATGTACAAAAAAAAAGAGAGACAAAAAGGGGCGGAAAGCATAAAGAGAAAGGAAACATAAAGTGATCTGGAAAAAAAAAGAGGGAAAGGAAATGGAAAAAACCGATAGAAAGAAGAAAGGAAGATAATAAAATAACTAATGCAAAAAATCGAATGAAGAAGAGGAAAAGCAGTGTAATAGAAGACTGACCGTACAGAGGCCAGAAAAAGGAAAAATAGAGTTTTTTATTACGTAACTTTCATTAACTCCGAAAGAATGACCAATTAAGTCTTGTTAGGGCCTTATATCGTTAAAGCGGGTGTTTGGAAAGGTCAGTAAAGGAAAGTGAAAGAAGAAAAAAAACAGGAAATCTTTTAGAAGGAGAGGAAGGAAATGGGAAATAAAAAAACGTGGAAGGGGGAAAATTGTAAAAACCCTTTTAAATCAAAAGGGGAGGGAAAATTTTTGGGCCTACAGTTTAACCCAAAAAGAAAAAAAAAATATGTTTAAAATAAAGAGCACGGAAGGTCTTCGTAAAATTATTAAGAGAGGGGAAAGGAGGAATAAGACGAGAAAGTGGGAGAAACAAAAAAAAAAACGGGATGGGAAGAAAAGTAAAGGGAGAAGGCGAACGAAGGAACGTGGGAAATGGGGAAATAGAAAGTATTTTTCAAATCACGAATGAAATTCATGTTATCCTCTTAAATGGTTATTTCAATTTTTTCTTAAAGAGTTGAGTATAGAAAATTCCTTCCCCCCTTTGCCTTCTCCTTTCTGTCCTCCTTTCCAAAGAACTATTAACCGCATTTTGCCCTCATGGAGGAAATAAAAAAAAAATATAAGCTGAGATATCAAAAAAAAAGGAATCCATTTGTGTTTACCAGATAATGAAAAAAAAATTAAAAGAAAAAAAGGGGAAGAAGAAAAGGAGTAAAAAAAAAATTAAAAAGAAACGGGAGGATAAGAAAAAGAAGCGGAGGATTGACGGGAATGACTGTGACTGAAAGATAAGAGAGAAGAGGAGGAGGAAGAGGAAGAGGAAGAGGAGGAGGAGGAGGAGGAGGAGGAGGAGGAGGAGGAGGAGGAGGAGGAGGAGGAGATATAACTAGAGCAATATGAAAGAAGATGAGATGATAAATTTGCCGGTAAAGAATAGCAAAGAAAAGAAAAGTCGCAATTGAAAAAAACATGAATAGGAAGAATAGAATTGAAGAAAATATAGAAAAAAACAAAGGAAGAAAGAAGAGAAAGAACAACAGAAGCAAAAAACATGAAAAAATATTCAACAAAAGAAAATAAACCAGAAAATTCAAAACACGCATCAAGAGGACGAGAGAGAGAGAGAGAGAGAGAGGGGAGGAGGGGAGAGGGGAGAGGGGAGGAGACGGAGAGAGGAAGGGGGAGAGGGAGGGAGAGAGAGAGGAGGAGGAGAGAGGGAAAAGAGAAGAGAGAGAAAAAGAGAGAGAGGAGAGAGGAGATGAAGGGAGGAAAGAGAGAATGGAAGAGAGGGGAGAGGAAAAATAGTATCCTAGTATTAAAATCTCCATGCTGGTTGGCCGGAGATGAAGGACCAACACTGATGATTCTGACATGGAAAAGGAGGAGGCGGTGGTTACGAGTGACAGTGAGGCTGGGGGCTCCTACATGCAAGGGGCGTGGCGGGACAAGGGCGGTAAGGGAAAGGGAGCAAGGGGTAAGGGAAAGGCCGGTAAGGGAAAGGGGGCAGGGATAAGGAAGGCAAGGGAAATAGAGCAAGGGAAAGGGAGGCAAGGGTAAGGTAGGAAAGGGAAATGGGACAAAAGAAAGGGTGTAAAGGGAAAGAGGGCAGGGACAAGGTAGGCAAGGGAAAGGGGGCAGGGACAAGGTAGGCAAGGGAAAGGGGGCAGGGGCAAGGGCGGCAAGGGAAAGGGGGCAGGGACAAGGTAAGCAAGGGAAAGGGGGCAGGGGCAAGGGCGGCAAGGGAAAGGGGGCAGGGGCAAGGTAAGCAAGGGAAAGGGGGCAGGGGCAAGGGCGGCAAGGGAAAGGGGGCAGGGACAAGGTAAGCAAGGGAAAGGGGGCAAGGACAAGGGAGGCAAGGGAAAGGGGGCAGGGGCAAGGGAGGCAAGGGAAAGGGGGCAAAGGACCAAGGGGGGAAAGAACCAAGGGAAAGGAGGATAATAGATAGAAAGACGAGAGGATAAGA
>JACEEZ010007631.1:32500-45000 GCA_016584305.1 Chionoecetes opilio
AGGAAGGAGGAAAAGGAAGAGCAAGAGGAGGAGAAGAAAACAGGAAGAGGAAAAAAACAAGTAGAAGGTGGAGGAAGAAGAGGAGGAGGAGGAATGGTAGGAGGAAAAGGAAGAGCAGGAGGAGGAGGAGAAGAGAAGCGTTGGGGTAATTCTGTATAATTGCATTTGCTCCAGTGTAATTAAGTTTTGGGTCGGTGTGGGAAGTGTGATATGTAGTCTTTTTTGTAAGTGTGCGAGCATAATTAAAGAGAGAGAGGGAAGTGAGAGAGAGAGAGAGAGAGAGAGAGAGAGAGAGAGAGAGAGAGAGAGAGAGAGAGAGAGAGAGAGAGAGAGAGAGAGAGAGAGAGAGAGAGAGAGAGAGAGAGAGAGAGAGAGAGAGAGTGTATAGGCAACAAGGAGTCACAGGAAGGAATTAGTAAAAGATGGAAAGGAGAAACGAGAACTGGAAAGCCAAGTTCAATATTCCAGTAAGAAGACGGTAATATCAGTAATTCACACTCCTCCTCTTCCTCCTCGTCCTCGTCCTCGTCCTCCTCCTCGTCCTCGTCCTCCTCCTCCTCGCTCTTCTTTTTATCTTTCTTCCTACTCCCCTCTCCTTTTTTCGTTTATTCTTCATCTAATTCCTCCTCCTCCTCCTCCTCCTCCTCCTCCTCCTCCTCCTCCTCCTCCTCCTTAGCTTGTTTGTGTTCGTTATTTTCCTACCCTCTTTTTCTGTGTAGCTTTTCTGGTATTTGCTTTTGCCATAATTGGTTTTCCTTGTTTTCTTACTCATGGTTTTTTTCCCAATGGATCTTTGATTGAATTTCATTATTATTCATTGCCTATTTTTTTATAGTTTTTTCAATGTTTTCTGTTTGTTTATAGTCGTCCTTCTTGCAATTTGTGTTTCCATTTATCATTATTTATTCTTTCTACTTTCTTTTTTTCCTCCTATATTGCCATACACATTACTGTAATAAATGTTGTACGCAGACTTTTCTCTCTTATTTTTTTTTATAAACTTCATTCCCCTAACTTTTCTTCTTGCAAATATCTGTTTTTTTTCGAATACTCAATTTTTCAAAGCTGTATAACCTTCCGTATCAATTCATTATTTACATTGATCTGACATGCTTACATACATACAGACACTTGCTATACAATCCTACGGTGTTGTCTTCAGACGAACTATTAGTGTGTTGTAAAAAGCCAGCTATTACCACATTCATTTCCTCCCCAGCATTGCAGATGATAAATTGCTACATCATTCCCACTAGGCGAGGCGATTAAGAATGAATCGTAGCTTTCTTATCCTTTCTTTTTTCCTTTCTGTTCCATTTTCATATTTCAGGCATTGATTTATGTGCACGCCGCGGCCAGAGAGAGTAATTGTCTTCTCATATTTCGTTTTTCTTTTACCCACAATTTTTCTTACACTTTAAGAGTCGGTTTCGTTATTGCTTCATAAAACCCAGGCATTAGTACAAGAGACAAAGTTAGATAACAGGGAAGGAATACAAGGAAAGAAGCCGCTAATACCTATTTTGGATACGAGCTTCCACGCGCTTTTCCTAAATTCGGAACACGAGCTGAAGTTACGACAGGTTAAACTGGATTAGGGGGGGATGGTGCGACCGCTCCTCACCCCTCCCTCCCTCCCTCCCTCACCCTGGCCCTCCCTCCTTCCCTATATTACCCTGGCCCTCCCTCCCTCCCTCCCTCACCCTGGCAAATCCTTCCTCCCTACCTCTATCACCCAGGCTCCTCCCTCCGCACTATCACCCTTGCCCTCCCTTCCTCTCTTTCTCTATCACCCTGGAAAATCCTTCCTCCCTACCTCTACCACCCTGGCCCTCCCTTCCTCCCTTCCATAATAACCTTGGCCTTCTCTCCCTCTATAACCCTGGCCCTTCCTCCCATTCCTATATCACCCTGGCCCTTCCTCCCTTCCTCTATCTACTCTGACCCATGAAATGTTATGGACTCCACCCCTCGACCCCCTCCAGCAGGTCACTCCCAGAACCCATAACAGACCCATCACGGGGCACCGATGGGACTGTCACTCTCCCAGCATATTATGTCTATGTTATTCCGTAGCCGTCATGTTCCTGCTGTCCTTGATAATCCACGACCTGAGCACTTGCATAAGCCCTCGATGTGTCTGAAGGCTGAGAAGCTAGTCCTCTGAATTTCCTCTTCCTTCCCCGTTCCTTCATTCTGTCCCTCTCCTCTCTTCCAACTCTCGTCCTCGAAGGTTGAGAAGCTTGTCCTCTGAATTCCCTCTTCCTTCTCTTCCTTCTTCCTTCATTCATTATGTCCCTCCCCTCTCTTTCAACTCTCGTACTCGATGTGTCTGAAGGCTGAGAAGCTGGTCCTCTGAATTCCCTCTTCCTTCTCTTCCTTCTTCCTTCTTCCTTCATTCATTATGTCCCTCCCCTCTCTTTCATCTCTCGTACTCGATGTGTCTGAAGGTTGAAAAGCAGGTCCTCTAAATCCCCTTTCCCCTCTTCCTTCTTCCTTCCCTCATTCTGTCCTTCCCCTCTCTTCCAACTCTCGTACTCGATGTGTCTGAAGGTTAAAAAGCAGGTCCGCTGAATCCCCTTTCCCCTCTCCATTCCCTCATTCTGTCCCTCCCCTCTCTTCCAACTCTCGTTTCCGTCCCTCCAAGCCGTTGATATAAGCTTGGCTCCACCCAAATGAGCCTGCAGACCCTGATGTCAGCTGGCAACCCATGCACACACCGAGGGCCACGCAGGGATCGTTGGCTGAGAAACCCTCGTCACGCAAAGAGAGGGATAAAGAAATCGTATTAGTCGTAATGGTGGCTTGTAAAAGGTTTCTGCACGTATTTTGGGTGTTGATAACGGGGCTGCCTGTTATGACGAGTAATTAAGTGAATGATAAATGGAGGGTGGTAATGGTAGTGGTGTGGTGGTGGTGGTGGTGGAGGTGGTGGTGGTGGTGGCGGTGGTGGCGGTGGTGGTGGTGGTGGTGGTGGTGGTGGTGGAGTAACGCAGTGGGTCGGTCAGTCAGTCAATAAGTTAAAAAAGATAGCCTTTGTCCCCTCAGTTTCCTTCACCTAACTGCTTATCTTGCTCGTACTCTTTCCTTTGTTTCCTAACGCCACGGACACTCTTTGAACTGACATCATGACTGTGCTTTTCTTATACCTTTCTACCTTTCTATCTTCTTTCTATCTTTCTTCCTTTCTTTCTACCTTTTCTTTTTTTCTTTCCTTCTTTCCTTTTTCTTTCTACGCTAATCAAACGTCGTCTTGTATTTCGTCCAACACGCCTTCACTTTTTTTTTTTCGCAATAGGACGCGTCGGGAGTGACTAATGCGGATGTTTTTACCTTCCCGATATATTAATTTAACTCGCGAGGTGTACGTGTCAACAAGAGTGCTATTTAGTGCTGGTGTTTGCTTCGGCACCTGGCCACTCAGCTCTTGACGTCACGCCGCTGCTAGTATGCTCGTGACCCCCGCCATGCCCAGGTATTGTTCACAGCTGCTCATAACTCGCGTGCAGCTGCCCCTAAGTACGCTGGCTGCTCAGGCGATATTGTTCCTTCCCTGCTGTTGCCTCCGCCTGTCGCCTCCTGCTGTCCTCCGCTGTTCTTACTAATGTTTCAACGGCTGTGCGCGACTGGGAGGCTGGCTGTCGGCTGTTCATGCCTATAGTGGCTGTACTATGACTGGCCTTATGTTATCGTTGTTGCTATCATCATTATTATTGCTATTATTGTTATCATGACCACTGCTATCAGTCCTTATATTTCTATTGGTATTACTATCATTACCAATATTATAATTTTTGGTAACTGTCTTGATAGTGGTATTAACACGATTATTTTCTTCTTTGGGTCTTTTTTTGTGTCTTTATTCCTTTCTTTCTTCTTTCAGACCTACTCTTCTTCTTTCTTTACTTCCTTTTCTCTGATATCTTTAATTTCCATGTCATTTTCTTCCCTCATCTTCTTGTTTCTTCTCCCTGTTCCTCCTTTCTCTTCTTCATACCTATACCTTCCTCCTTTTCAAATCCATCATGCCTCTATTTCCTTTACTTTGTTGTTTTTCCTCTTGCACTTCTCCTTTCCATTCATATCTCCTCTATTATTCTTTTTACTTCCAAATTTTTAGTCTCAAAATTTTCCACTCTCACTTTTATCACCATTCCCTCTTCCTCCTTTTCGGCTTTTTATGTTACACTCTTTCTTCTCATATTCCTTATCCACGCTGTTTATTATCCTCTCTTTATTATCCTACTTTTTTATTGCAATGACGTAAATATTATCTTGTCTTTGTCTCACTTTTTTATAATTATTTTCATTTTCCAGTTCCAGTTTTTTGAAGTTTTTTATTTTCCATTTTTATTTTTCCAGATTTTTTCTTGCCCAATACTTTTCTTTCAAACTCTCCCGTTTTTATCCATTTTTCCATTTTTTTCCCTATTTCAACAAAGGGTTTTCTCTATCTCCTTATGCCACCCACGTACCTTTTGTGATATTTTTCTGAATTTATGGCGCCGACGGGAAACCAATCGAAATCTTTATCTAATGGAACAAATATCTTTCTCTCTCTCTCTCTCTCTCTCTCTCTCTCTCTCTCTCTCTCTCTCTCTCTCTCTCTCTCTCTCTCTCTCTCTCTCTCTCTCTCTCTCTCTCTCTCTCTCTCTTCTCTCTCTCTCTCTCTCTCTGTTTTCTGCACTACTGATTCCCCTCCTGCTAAGATCACTCCCAGATCCACCCAGGCGATGTCTCCCTTCCCTCTCTTCTCCCCTCTCCCTTCCCCTCTTTCCTCTCCCTTTAACTCCAGATTTCCCTGCTCTCTTACATTCCCTCCTTTAACTCCCTCCCTCTCTGCCTCTCACTCTTTTCATCCTCTCTCTCTCTTCTTCCTCTCTCTCTCTCTCTCTCTCTCTCTCTTCTCCCCTCCTTCCTCCTCTCCTCTCCCCTCTCTTCTCTCTCTCTCTCTTCCCCTCATCTCATTCTCATTTCCCGTATCCACTCATTCTCCTCACTCACTCCCTCCCTCCCTTTCCCCTCCCTACTTATTATCTGGCCTCCCCCTTCTCCCCCCTTCCCCTTCCCCTTCCCTACCCTCTCCCCCTTCACTCACTTTACCTTAATACGGCAACACGGAGTCTAGAAAATAATAACAATGTTCTATTTTTAATGATGAAGTTAACTCAGATGAAAGAAGGGGAATAGTGACGCTGAGAGCGAGCATACGTAAGGGAGAGAGGACGAATACGAGGGGAGAGGGAGACGTGAATGTTCGAGGGGAAAAACTAGAAGAGAGAGCAGGAAAAATAAAAAGGGGGAAATAAATCAGGGAAAAACTACGAGAGAGAGAGCACGAAAATAGAAAAAAGGAGGAAATAAAAAGGGGAAAAAACAGAAGAGAGCGCACGAAAAATAAAAAGAAGAATATAAATAGAGGGGAAAAACCAGAAGTGAACGCACGAAAAAAAGGAGGAAATAAAGAGAGGGGAAAAACAGGAGAGCACGAAAAATATAAAAAAAAGGGAAAATAAATAGAGGGGAAAATCGAAAGATGAGAGAGCGCACGAAAAATAAATAGTATGGAAAATATAGAGGGGAAAACAGAAGAGAGAGGGCATGAAAAATAGAAAGGAGTATATAAATAGAGGGAAAAAACCAGAAGAGAGCGCACGAAAAATAAAAAGGGGGAAAATAGAGAGGGGAAAAACCAGGAGAGCGAACGAAAAAAACGAAAAAAAAGATAAACAAATAGAGGAGTTAGACAAGTTTTTCGTGGGTTTGAAGGGTTTTAATTAAAGAGGGGACTGGATGGTCTATTTACCCCTTGCTTATGAGCCTGAAAACGGAAAAGAAAAAAATAGGATATATGCAAATAAAATGTAATCTTACGAATAAAGATTGCAATTAATTAATAAAACCTATAGTTGAGATGAACTTATTAACTAATAAAACAAAACATAATTATACCAGCTATGAGTAAAAAAACATATACTGAAATAATATAATGAAACAAATATAATAAAAAAAGTATACTACACTCCCTGAATTAAATATTTCTTTAAAGCAAAATAAATCTCGTCTCAAAAGCGTTGGGGTGAAAATTTGGGTCAGTTCATCGTACCAGGAACCAGGTAAGGGGATGAGAGGGGAGAGGAGGGGAGGGGGAAGAGGAGGAGGGGGAAGAGGGGAAGGAGGGGAAGGGGAGGTCCTCTTGACAGACGTGAGGTAATTGCACAGAGTTTCCAATAAGCCTCAACATTCTCTATGGGGGGCTGTGGGGGGAGAAGGGATGATGGAGGGGAGGAAGGAGGGGAGGAAAGAGGGGAGGAAAGTGATTGATGAAGTAGAGAGTAAGGAAGATGAGGAGGAGAGGAAAGAGTGGAGGTATAAAACAATGAATTATAGAATGAGAGAAGGAACGGAAGTTGGTAATATCATTCTTATCCTTATTATTATCATCATTGTTGTCATTATTGTTACTGGAATTATCATCATTATTGACAAAGAATAGTATTACGGGGGTAACTTTTTGTATGTGTATGTTCATGATCATCCTCTCATATTTTTTTTTTATTTTCTTGCCTGTTTTTTCCCCTTTTTTGCTTCCACGTTAATCCATTAGCTGAATTTAAGACTGCCATGTCGTCCCCTCAGAGTGGTCAAACGAGCTCTCTTCAGCCACTCCCCTCCCTCCCTCCCCTCTCCCATCCCCTTCCTCCTATCTCCCATCCCTCCCTCCCTTCTCCCAACCCCCCCTCTACCCTCTCCCATCCCTCCCTCCCCTCCCTCCCCTCTCCCATCCCTCTCTCCCCTCTCCCATCCCTACCTCCCTTCTCCCATCCCATCCCTTATCCCATCCCTCCCCTCTCCCTCCCCTCCCTTCCCTCTCCCATCCCTTCCTCCCCTCTCCCATCCCTTCCTCCCCTCTCCCATCCCATCTCTCCTCTCTCCCATCCCTCCCTCCCATTTCCCATCCCCTCCTTCCCCTCCTGCCAATCCCCCTAAACGCATCCTCCATCCCTCCTCCCTTATGCTCCTCTCCTTCCATTCCTTCCTCCTCGTTTCCTCTCGTCCCTCCATTCCCCAAATAAGTTTCTATCAGTCCTTCTTTCCCATTTAATTCCTTTCATTTGTCCTTCACACGTCTTTCATTCTATCTCTTTCTCTCGTTTCCTTTCATATCACTATCTCTCACCATTCTCTCCATTCCCTCTCTCACTGTAATCCTTTTCCTGTGACCCCTTTCCCCTCATCCCAGCCAGACGGAGAGGGGTCGCAGCCCCCCCAAAGGCAGCCCTCAGGCGTTACGATCTCCGGTTCCGTCTCGAAATTTGGTAGTCCCTGGCGAGTTGAATGAGAGTCACTAGTCTGAGTCGCTATCTCTCTCTCTCTCTCTCTCTCTCTCTCTCTCTCTCTCTCTCTCTCTCTCTCTCTCTCTCTCTCTCTCTCTCTCTCTCTCTCTCTGTGTCTGTGTGTCTGTGCGCATCGTTAATTTTGTCGGAATAATTGTCTGTATCATCTATTCAACATTTAAGCAGATTAGTTATGATTACACACACACACACACACACACACACACACACACACACACACACACACACACACACACACACACACACACACACACACACACACACACACACACACCGAAAAAAGAATAGAGGTCATTGGACATGGTTAAGGTAGTACGTAATGTGTAGGTACAGATGGATTGTTCTGTTTATGGTTAGCTGGTGACATTGTTCAGTTTACGTTTATTCCAGTAGATATATAATGTAAAGTTGTAGGGAAGTGACGTGCTCGGTGCAATTAGAAGAATATTCAGGTTTTGATAAGACATGAAGAAAAGCAAGGCGTATCGTCAAAATCCTCAAAACCAGCTTTTCATTAATACCGACTTTGTCTATACTGGTTTCTGTCCCTTGGCAATATAGTTCCTCAAATCTTTCTCCGTCTTCGTACACCCTCCATTCTTCCTTTTATCCCTCCCTCCTCTTCTCTCCCTCACTCCCTCTCGAGTCTCCTTCCATTCATCTTTCCTCCACCGCCCAATCCTCTCCTCCTTCCCTCTATCCTTCCTTTAACCCCTCCCTCCTCTTCTTCTCTCCCTCACTCCCTCTCGAGTCTCCTCCTATTCATCTTTCCTCCACCGCCCAAACCACTCCTCTAGTCTCCAAAATCCCATCCCGGACACTTTTGTAACATGACTACAACGACCGGCGGAAAAATCACCATACACACAGGCATCTCCGGGGCATTATAATTCCCCTAAGAACCATCTCCATATGAGCCCTTTTTTTAATGTTTCCTCGGCGCGGCGTGTAGGAAGCCGGGAGCGGGGCGTCGGTAATAAAGACTCCCTGATTACCTAAGTTTTCCAAAGACTCCTAAGACTTGGATATTAAGTTGGTAACGACCATAGTAATCGTAGTTTTCGTAATGGTAGTAGAAAAGGTGGAGGGGGATGGGATGTTCTCTCTCTCTCTCTCTCTCTCTCTCTCTCTCTCTCTCTCTCTCTCTCTCTCTCTCTCTCTCTCTCTCTCTCTCTCTTTCTCTCTTTCTCTCTCTCTCTCTCTTTCTCTCTCTCTCTCTCTCTCTCTCTCTCTAGCAAATATTTAACATATCTCTCTGTTTATTCGTTATCCTATTCGTCTTTCATCTGATCCATTTGTCTGTGTGCACGATTGCTAGAGAGAGAGAGAGAGAGAGAGAGAGAGAGAGAGAGAGAGAGAGAGAGAGAGAGAGAGAGAGAGAGAGGGAGGCTCCACCCTCAGGTGTATCTCACTCACACCGGCGAGTTCTGAGCAGGTTCCCACGCCCCCCCACGCCCACTCCCCCCCCTACATCACACCCTCAGCATCCATCTCTCTCTATTTCTCTCTCTCTCTCTCTCTCTTCTCTCTCTCTCTCTCTCTTCTCTCTCTCTCTCTCTCTCTCTCTCTGTCTATCTCGTCATTACACTTTATCAAATATTCTAATTTCAAAGGACTTTCCTCATCTCAAAATTTCACCTTCTTAAAACTCAAATTCCTCAAAAAAATAATTACAAAAAACAGCAATAATAACAATGATAATGGTAATGCTAATACTTATGATCAAACCACCACGAAATATTAACACCACAACGCAACAAAAACAGCAACAACAACAAGAGTAACAGTATTAGCCAGGTATGTTATAAGGTTTGTTAGTGGATGAATCATAAGAACATAAGAAAATTAGGAAGCTACAAGAGGCCGCGAGACCTACACGTGGTAGTTCCTGTTATTTAATACAACCTACATCCACTTTTCATCCTCATCCATGAAACTATCTAGCCTCCTTTTAAAGCTCCCTAATGACTCCGCACTAACTACTTGTCTACTGAGTCCATTCCAATCATTTACCACCCTAGAATCATTAACACCTTTACTAATAAGCCAGGTAAGGTAATCAGGTAGGTTACTTCGTCAGGGGAATTAGCCGTCAAGGTAGGCGCGTCTCTGGCATGCTAAGGAGAGACTCCGCATTAGATTCTCTATAGGCGTATCCAACACCTTCTCCATTTGCATACATTATCCCTTATACTACCCAAACCCCTACCATCTCTCCCCTAACACCACCACCACCACTACTACCATCTCTCCCCTACCACCACCACCACTACCACTACTACTACCATCTCCTCCTCCTCCTTCTCTTGTCATCCTTCCCTCCTATTCTTTCTCAGTCGTCACCCCTTCTTCCTCTAGTCTTCTCACCCTTGGAATGGAGGAGGAAGAAGAGGAGGAGGAGGAGGAGGAGGAGGAGGAGGAGGAGGAGGAAGAGGAGGAGGAGGAGGAGGAGGAGGAAGGATGAACGAGCTGGTGAGTTACGTTCCCTCGTCGACTTAGGAGAATTGCGTCAGTGTGAGAAGGGGAAAGAGAGAAAAGAGAGAGAGAGAGAGAGAGAGAGAGAGAGAGAGAGAGAGAGAGAGAGAGAGAGAGAGAGAGAGAGAGAGAGAGAGAGAGAGAGAGAGAGAGAGAGAGAGAGAGAGAAAAAAAAAAAAGTGGTGTGTGTGTGTGTGTGGGTGTCTGGAGGATAAAAAAGCTTTACTGGACAAACAAAGGGATTAAAATGACTTTTTCTTGTTTATGTTTGAGTGAGATTTCAGTCTTTTCATTTGTTTTCTTCTCTGTCGGCATGATGAGATGAGTTTTGTTTGTTCTCTGTAAGTCTTTTGTTTCTTATAGTATGTATATATGGCTTAAAGTTATTCTCTCTCTCTCTCTCTCTCTCTCTCTCTCTCTCTCTCTCTCTCTCTCTCTCTCTCTCTCTCTCTCTCTCTCTCTCTCTCTCTCTCTCTCTCTCAAGACGAACCCTCAGTCAACATTCCCAGTAAGTTTCATCTCAACATAAGTTTGTCCAAATCTCCAGTAATCTCATGATGTCCTTCGTTTTTCCTAACCCCACTCTCTCTCTCTCTCTCTCTCTCTCTCTCTCTCTCTCTCTCTCTCTCTCTCTCTCTCTCTCTCTCTCTCTCTCTCTCTCTCTCTCTCTCTCTCTCTCTCTCTCTTTATTTTTACACTTTAGCACTTTTTCACTTCCTCACTATAAAATCCCTTCCTTCCAGAATCCCCAACACTCCCCATACATCAATTGTCACCTCTCCACTCCCTAATATTTCCCCATCACCTCCCATCTGTCCTAAACGACTTCTAAATCCTTTCACACATCCTCCCTGTCATCTAAAACCTATGTGTCTATACTCTAACACTGTTTCTTTTTTGCATATCTTATAATTTCTTCATCTATTTCTAAAACAACCTGAAACCCCTTCTAATTTTTTCTAAAATTTAGAAAACCCCTGAAATCCTCTCCATTGTTTTCCTTTTCAACCCCAAAAGACGTGTGAAGCCTAAGATACCCTCCTGAACCCCTTATTTTCAGCCCTTTTCCCCTCTTGAACCCCTTATTTCCATCCCTTTTCCTCTACTGAATCACCTTTTTTCATCCCTTTTCCTCTCTTGAATCCTCTTTTTTCATCTCTTTTTCTGTCCTCAATCCCTTTTTAATTCCTTTTCTTCTCTTGAATCCCCTTTTTTCATCTCTTTTTCCCCTCTTGAATCCCTTTTTTCATCCCTTTTCCACTCTTTCCTCTCCTTTCTTCCTCTTCACTAACACGGATTCCCGTACATTGCTCTTCCTCTTGGTCGGTTCGTCTTTCCGCCTCCTCCGTGTTAGACCTTTTCCTCTTCCTCTTTCCTTTGTGAGATGTTTTATATTCCTCTTATTTTCCTCCTCCTCCTCCTCCTCCTCCTCCTCCTCCTCCTCCTCCTGCAGCCAACCTACTTCCCAGCTTTTTTTCTCTCTTCGGCCACCCCGCTGTCTTTTATCTTCTTCCTTCCTTTCTTCCTTCTTTTTTTCATTCTCTTTTTGTGTCAATGTCTAGTTCTTTCGTTCAATTCGAGCTTTTTTTTATTATATTTGTAGTTACTATTAGCATTAATTTTCAACATCATTATTACCATTACCTTGATTGTTTGTGTTACTTCAGTTTTCAGTTCAGTGTTATTGTTTGCAAGGGTCTCTTTCTTCTATGTTCATGTCCTGTTTTATTGCATTGTCTAGGATAATCTAATCTCTCTCTCTCTCTCTCTCTCTCTCTCTCTCTCTCTCTCTCTCTCTCTCTCTCTCTCTCTCTCTCTCTCTCTCTCTCTCTCTCTCTCTCTCTCTCTCTCTGTCTGTCTGTCTGTCTGTCTGTTTGTCTTTCGTTTATTGCTTCCCCTTCATTTAATTTTCATTAGCAGAAATCCTCAATTACTTCCTGCCCTTTATCTGCTATTCTCCCTCGCTATTTGTTAAACACACACTCTCTCTCTCTCTCTCTCTCTCTCTCTCTCTCTCTCGCCTCTCTCTCCTCTCTCTCTCTCTCTCTCTCTCTCTCTCTCTCCTCTCTCTCTCTCTCTCCTCTCTCTCTCTCTCGCTCTTTCCAATGTTCCAACTTTTCCCACTGTCGCCTTATCTCCACTCCTTTCCGCTCCTTCTGCTCTTTTCAACCTCGTCTTCCTTCTCTCTTTTACTCCATTCTCCCTCCTTCCTTCCTTCATTCTTTCTTTCCTCCCTCTCTTCCTTCTTTTCTGCCTCCATGCACGTCTGCCCTTCCCTCTCCTCGTCTCCTTCTCCTTCCAATTTCAAGATTTGTTTTTCTCATCATCCACTGTGTCTCTCTTCCACGCAATTTAGCCAGACAGAGTTAGTGTGTAAACTTATCGACCGTCTGTGAAACTCATCCTCCTCTCTCCGTCTCTTGTCCTCCTCCTCCTCCTCCTCCTCCTCCTCCTCCTCCTCCTCCTCCTCCTCCTCCTCCTCCTCCTCCTCCTCCTCCCCTCCTCCTCTCCTCCTCCTCCTCCTCCTCCTCCTCCTCCTCCTCCTCCTCCTCCTCTCCCTCCTCCTCCTCCTCCTCCTCCTCCTCCTCCTCCTCCTCCTCCTCCTCCTCCTCCTCCTCCTCCTACTCCTGCTGGTTCTGCTCTTCCTCCTCCACGTGAAAGGCGACT
>JACEEZ010007631.1:50000-65000 GCA_016584305.1 Chionoecetes opilio
TAAAGTGAACCCAAGGAAACAAATCAAGCAGACAGTGTACCCTGGTATACGAAAATTAACATTAAAGAAATTAAAGAGTTTAGGATGAAAATTATGAAGAAGAAGAGGAGGGGAAGGAAGAGGAGGAGAAGGAAGAGGAGGAGAAAGAAGAGGTGAGGAAGAAGGAAGAGGAGGAGAAGGAAGAGGGGGAGAAGGAGCAGAAAGAGAAGAAGGAGCAGAAGGAGAAGAACGAGAGAAACTTTGGCGAAAGAATTAAGAGCCAGATTTTTACATGAATAAATTTTAAGAAATACAAAACTTTGACATAATCGGTTTTTGGAAGTTCCTCTTTCACTTGATGAGACTCTTCCTTCTCTCTCTCTCTCTCTCTCTCTCTCTCTCTCTCTCTCTCTCTCTCTCTCTCTCTCTCTCTCTCTCTCTCTCTCTCTCTCTCTCTCTTATTTTTGGTTTTATCTCTTATTTTTTCTTTTCTCTTATTATTTGTATTTTTTTCTCTCATTTTTTGTTTTCTCGGATTTTTGTTCTCATCTCTCTCTCTCTCTCTCTCTCTCTCTCTCTCTCTCTCTCTCTCTCTCTCTCTCTCTCTCTCTCTCTCTCTCTCTCTCTCTCACGTAATGCCGAGGGAATAAGGCCAAGCCCACCCTGATCTTTCTTAATTACTCGTGCATCCTTGTGTGATTACCTGCCGGGCGGGAGGAAAAGTTCTCACACTAATATGGAGGCTCGGAACGCCGCTAGTCTTTAAGGGAGCACACCTTGCACACCGCGGAGGAGAGATGGAGGGAGGAGAGATGGAGAGACAGGAGGAGAGAGGAGAGATGAAGAGAGATGAGGAGAGAGGAGAGGGACATGAGGAGGAGAGGGAAAGGGTTGTGAGATATAAGAAGGGAAGAGAGATGAAGAGACATGAGGAGGGAGGAGAGAGAGATAAGGAGGGAGGTGAAATGGAGAGACATGATCAGAGAAGAGAAAGAAACGAGGAGAGAGGAGAGTAAATTGATGAGGGAGGAGAGGAAAAGGAGTGTGAGATATGATATGAGAGGAGGATAAAAGATGAGGAGGGAGGGAAAGGGAGAGATGATGGGAGAACAGAGTGACAGATGAGAAGAGAGGGGGATAGGAAATGAAGATACAGAGGGAGAGATGAGGGGAGAATAGAGTGACAGATGAGGAGGGAGGAGAATGAGGAATGAGGAGAGAAGAAAGCGAGATATGAAGAAAGGCGAGGGAAGAGAAGAAGCAAAATCTCACCAAACTCTTTACCAAAACCTTTGATATTCATGAAAAGTGTAACCTACTTCTCAGAGCACTGATTATACCTCCCTAACATAATAATTTATTTTTTTTCACCCGAAGGCATACAGTGAAAAAAAATATATAGGTTGGAATGAATGAAATAACTTTTTTCATGACATCAAAAGGTACGTACTACTTCAAAATCGCAGCACGAATTACATCTTTTCACCACAACAACAGCCCTAAGGGATGTTCAAACTTTGTGTTGAATTTCGAATACCTTCACACTCACACACTCACACACACACACACACACACACACACACACACACACACACACACGCACACGCACACGCACACGCACACACAGACAAGAAAAAGAAAAAAAATGGTAAATCGCATCAACAACGCAATACGAAGAATCCATTTAAAGTTTTATTTCCATGTTGCAAGGATGCGTGTGATAGTTGTAATAGTTTTCATTTTGGCATCGAGGTGCTGGACTTTTTTTTCTTTTTTCTGGACAGTAAGCTTTTTTTTACAGTAAGCTTTTTTAGACAGTACGCTTTTTTTTACAGTAAGCTTTTTTTGGACAGTAAGCTTTTTTTTTACATTATGCTTTTTTTTGGACTGTAAGCTTTTTTTTACATTATGCTTTTTATTGGACAGTAAGCTTTTTTTTGGACAGTAAGTTTTTTTTTGGACAGTAAGTTTTTTATAGTAAGTTATTTTTTTACAGTAAGGGTTTTTTTACAGTTTTTTTTTTTTTTGACATTAAGGTTTTTTTTATTTTTTTTTTATTTTTTTTGGACAGTAAGCTTTTTTTTACAATATTATTATTTTTTTACAATAAACTTTTTTTGGGACAGTAAGCTTTTTTTTGGACAGTAAGCTTTTATTTACAGTAACCTTTTTTTTCAGTAAGCTTTTTTTTACAGTAAGCTTTTTTTACAGTTTTTTTTTGGACAGTAAGCTTTTTTTACAGTAAACTTTTTTTTGACAGTAAGCTTTTTTTACAGTAAGCTTTTTTTACAGTAAGCTTTTTTAAACAGTAAGCTTTTTTACAGTAAGTTTTTTCTACAGCAAGCTTTTTTTTGACAGTAAGCTTTATTTTGGACTGCTTTTTTTGGACAGTAAGGTTTTTTTTTACAGTAACCTTTCTTTTTACGGTAAGCTTTTTTTTACAGTAAGCTATTTTTTGGACAGTAAGCTTTTTTGACAGCTTTTATTTACAATAAGCTATTTTTACAGTAAGCTTTTTTTACAGTAAGCTTTTTTGGACAGTAAGACTTTTTTGGAGAGTAAGTTTTTTTTGCACAGTAAGCTCTATTTGAATAGTAAGCTTTTTTTTGGACAGTAAGGTTTTTTTACAGTAAGCTTATTTTACGGTACGTTTTTTTTACAGTAGCTCTTTTACAGTAAGCTTTTTATTTATAGTAAGCTTTTTTTACAGTAAGCTTTTTTGGCAGTAAGATTTTTTGACAGTAAGCTTTATTTTGGACAGTAAGCTTTATTTTGGACAGTAAGTTTTTTTTTCTTACAGTTGGGTACAAAGATTTACAGTTCCATTTAAACTCAGGTAATTTACGGTAACGAGCGATAATTTAAAGGTGTTTCAAGGCAATTAGAGCTTAAACGATAGTCAGGTCGGTGCTGCTGGCGAATAGGGGAGGAAATGTAGGAGGGGAGGAGGGAAAAGGGAGGGTGAGGAGAGGGTGATGGGGAGGGAAGGGGAGGAAGGGAAAGTGAGCAATCGTCATCGTTCTAGTCAATTATATTCTCTCCCTTTACTTATCTCTTATTTCCTTCCTTCTTATTGTTCGCATTCCTTTCCATTTTTTCCTCTTTCATTTCCAATCGTCATCGTTTTGGTAAGTGATAATTTTCTTTCCCTCTACTTACCTCTTACCTCTTTCCTTCCCATTTCTCGCCTTCCTTTTCCCGTCTTTCCTCTTTCATTTCCTCTCCGTGTCGCTACATATTTATAGTTTTAGTAGCATAAACACCCACCTAGTAACCAACTCTATGTCAACCGCAGTGTCATTCAAATTAATATTCTTAACAAACTTCTTCTCCCACGTAAAATTACCATATATTCCTCCCTGATCTTTTTTTATATATTGAACCTACTTGTTTTTTTCTTATGTTTCATGTTCATTAAAGGACAAAATATATCTTATGTAGAGCTGGACAGGAGACTATAGAAGGTGAAAATTAGGTCCTCGCCAAATATCGCAGCATTTACCGTTTTATAGTTGTTGATTTCGCGTGCACATCCTTCTACTACAACGATTTTATACCATTTCTCAATATTTCGACACATTCATCATCACCTGTTCATTACTTAGCATTAATAGATTGATACATGAGTGATAGGAGCTTTATGTTACGAGTATTAATAGTGTATGTTATTATATGATCTCTTTCGCTAAATAAGATGACAGCTAATATTTTCGTGGACGTGCAGACAGGTGGCCGGAAAACACCAGTGACTATGTGGCTCTGGTGGGGGCAGGTTAGTGACTCTCCTCTTTAAGTGCAAATCAGCCTATCATTTCATTAATTATACATACACACACAGTCTATTATTATTATTATTATTTGTATTATTATTATCATGTTAATAGTATACAGCCTTATCACATTATCTGTCACTCATTACTTCACTAAACATAATTTTTGTCTCCTATCAGGGTTAACTTGGTGTTAGATCGTACGTAATATGTGAAAGGATTGATTTTTAAGTCTTATTTCTCTCATTTTTCAGCAGCCGGCTCGATGTTTCCTTGTTTTGTGTTGTGACGTAACAATGACGAGGTTAGTCTTCTGCAACTACGCTATGGAAAACAAGTAAGGCAAGTAGTGTTTAATATCTTTTATTATATTTAGTGAGCCAACAACTTAATGAATTAGTTTGACACCACAAGAAGAAGTGGAAGGACGTGAGTGTGGGTGTGGGTGACTGGGCAGTGGGTGGAGGGAGGGGTGGTGGTGCGCGGTGTAGGTGTGGGTGGGAAGGCATCACCGCCACCACCACTATACCCGTTAACCTTCCGCCGCCTGTCACCCTCGCACCTTTAATAAGTTTTCCCTGTCATTTTATTACATCCCAAAATAGGGCGGTCAGGCAAACCCGTTATCCTCGTTTTAGTCCATCGTGTTGACTCCTTAGAGCGGCAGGATAACACAAAAAGGACAAAAAAAAGCTGGACCAGTTGTAACACTCTGATCTAAAAAAGAATGTAAAAAAAGTAATGAACACTGATACTAATATTTCCTCTCTATTCTTGGCCTCATTAGCATCGTAAATTGGTCCTCGGGGCAAATTGAGCCTCTACGGGGTGCTAATTTTCCCCTGGGGTAAGTGATAAAATGTCGTGTGTAAAATTCGTCTGCTGTCTCGAGTGTAGGAAAGGTAACAGGGTAGGAGTAGGAGGAGGAGGAGGAGGAGCAGTGTAAGAGATGAAACAGGAGTAGGAGAAGTAGTAGTCTATATAGTTCAAGAGAGGCACCAGGAGTAGGAGGAGTAGTAGTCTATAGTTCAAGAGAGATAACAGGAGTAGGAGGAGGAGTAGTCTATAGTTCAAGAGAGATAACAGGAGTAGGAGGAGGAGTAGTCTATAGTTCAAGAGAGATAACAGGAGTAGGAGGAGGAGCAGTCTATAGTTCAAGAGAGGCACCAGGAGTAAGAGGAGTAGTCTATAATTCAAGAGAGATGACAGGATGAAAAGGAGTAGGAGTAGTAATAGTTTAAGAGAGGCATAGGAGTATGAGGAGGAAGAGGAGTAGTTGTAGCTGTTCAAGAGAGGCAAAGGTGTAGGAGTAAGAGGAAGAGGAAGAGGATTAGTAGTAGCAGTTCACTTTTCGCTCGCAGACAACCTCTCGGGAGTAAAGCAGTGTCGCGTTTCCGTCGCCGGTATTGGAGTGTCAGGCGTTGGACATTACTAACAACCCGAGGGAGTTAAAATCACAGGTTCTGGCCTGGTTTCTTTTTCTTTGGCGGTGATGGTGGTTGTTGTGGCTGTGTTATTGTGGTGGGGGTGGTGGTGGTGTTATTAGTGGTGGCAGTGGCGTTGTTATTGGGGTTGGATGTCGTGAGGTGGGAGATGCTGGTGGTGGTAATGGTGGTGAAGGAAGTAAATGAGACTTTTAAAGGATACTGTCTCACACACACACACACACGTACGAACACACACACACACACACGTACGAACATGCACACACACACACACGTACGAACATGCACACGAACACGCACACTCACGAAGACACACACACTCACACACACACCCACACACCCACACACACACAAACACACACCCTTGTAGCAGAAAGGTACACGTGTGTTTTTCTATATAGGAGGTTATTTTTACTCCCGTTATTCAATAATTAATGTGAAAACGACAGTGAGTGGCGAAAGGAGTATTTTGCGGTGTAGAGCGGTGGAGAGAGAGAGAGAGAGAGAGAGAGAGAGAGAGAGAGAGAGAGAGAGAGAGAGAGAGAGAGAGAGAGAGAGAGAGAGAGAGAGAGAGAGATGAGAGAGGAAGTAAAGTTTAGTTCATGTACGACTGGTAGAAAAAATATCTTTACACAAACGGAGGAAAATAATAGAGGAAATTCATAAGAGTGAAAATATAGTAGAAATATAGAACTATTATAATTGCTGCTGTGGATGGATGGGTGGATGGGTTCAGGCAGTAAATGGAGGAAATCATTAAATACAAAATAAATATGGGTAGCGATACGGGAAAATGAGTTAAGTTGAAAGAGTAAGTTGTGGCAATAAGTATAAATGCGCTGCTCATACTGCTGTAGTGGTGTAGGTGGTGATGGAAGACAAAACCCAGCCAGTGAAGGGTGAAGGCCGAACATGTACTATAAAATGATGTACTATAGTATGTGGAATAAGGCTAATTAAATGATGTACTATAGTATGTGGAATAAGGCTAATTAAATGATGTACTATAGTATGTGGAATAAGGCTAATTATTGAGGTTACGGTAGACATACTCGTAAGTGTGAAGGACTATCAAAAGGTGGTGGTGGTGGTGTTTGTGTTGTCGGAAGAAGCGAACTAGCGGTGAAGATGGAGGAGGAGGAGAAACAGCAGGAGGGGGAGGAGGAGGAGGGGGGGGGGAGGAGGAGAGGAGGGGGGAGGAGGGGGAGGGGGGAGGAGGAGGAGAGGTGGTGGCAGGGACAGATGGCAGCGATCCGTCTCGAGGCTCCGGATGCGGCCATTTACATGCTCGAGATGGATTCACTTGCTCGGGTCCGTGTGGGAGGGAGGAAGGAAGGTGGAGGTGGTCAGGTAAAGAGGTGAGCAGACCCTCGGGCCACCACGCTTCATTCCCACGACCAACATCATGTATTTACCTTTGTCATTTAACAACCAATTGAGTCATACTTCATTTTTTTTACTTCAAAGGACTGGCCAATGGGAAAAAAGTAACATAAAGCCCGCATAGTTGCTAGTCCCTATATGGAAGACTGTAAGTGAATAAACAGTAAACCGTGAATAGTTCCTCCTGGGAGAGTTATGTTACAGCACACACACTGCTATTTAATATTGAAATAAACTCAGGATCACTAACTACATATAACATTGTCATTTTGATATTTATACTAAGCCACGTAGAAACTTTAAGATAATTATCTACTGAGAATCCCACGTGATTTTTTTTTTTATTCAGATTCATTTGACATTTACGTCTTCCTGTCACATGGCAAGAATATTATCCGGTTTCTTTCAATTTTATTTATTTCTAACTGTCAACTGCTATCTCGTTATTGGTTTAATATTCATGCAAGATGTGCGTTGGTGGAAAAATTATTCTTTGTTTCCACTTTTTGGTAAAACAACCAACACGAGACTTCTTCCCCCCCTTGTCTATTTTCTTCTCTCTCTCTCTCTCTCTCTCTCTCTCTCTCTCTCTCTCTCTCTCTCTCTCTCTCTCTCTCTCTCTCTCTCTCTCTCTCTCTCTCTCTCTCTCTCTCCTTCCTAAACATTCATATCGTCGCTTCCTTCATTCCTTCCTTCATATTCCATCTTGTCATTTTGAAATACCAAAATTAACAATCTAATTCATTTTTATCCTTTCATACACGTCTTTACATTTCTCCTTGTCCCTTTCTCCTGTTCTTTTTCCTTTCTCCTTGTTCCTTTTCCTTAGCACATCCCTACCTTACAACCTTCCTTTCTCCCTCCTACCAAACACACCAACACATCCCTCACATCTTCACTCTGTGCACACCCTCTTCTATGTCCTTGTGTGTGTGTGTGTGTGTGTGTGTCTCATTTACATCTCTTCCCCGCCTAAACGCACCCCATCCCTCATCCCTAAACACATTCCTTCAACCCTTAGCCCGTCTCAGCCTACACACAATCCACTACTCTTCACACACACACACACACACACACACACACACACACACACACACACACACACACATACTTCCCTCCCTCTCTCCTTTACCCGTTATGAGACGCCGAGGCAGATTCCCAAGCCGTGTCGAGGTGTTGAGCAGCTTCGACATGATGAGACCTGTCAAGTAATCTATATAGTCTCCCCCACTCCTGCCGTGATAACATTCCGCCCAATAAGAGTGTCTTGCATATTTCAGGGACTCATAACCACGGATCTCGGTGACGTTAATAAGGCTTAGTTTTCTGCAGCGCTAATGAAAATGCTTAATTGCTAATCTGTTCCCAAAATCTGCTCTCTCTCTCTCTCTCTCTCTCTCTCTCTCTCTCTCTCTCTCTCTCTCTCTCTCTCTCTCTCTCTCTCTCTCTCTCTCTCTCTCTCTCTCTCTTCTCTCACTCAGGTATTCATTACCCTTCTCGTGGAGTGACGATGAGAGGTTCTTGGCGGGTTTGTGTTATTAGCATACATAGGTGTCCGCGGCAGTCTCAGGGGGGGAGGGGGGGAGTGGCGGGGTGGGGTAGTAAGCCAGAGAGGGGGGGGCAGGGTAGCAGGCCAATCACAGGGGAGAGTCTTGGGATGCCTAGGGTTTTGATTGGTCGGGTTCGCAGGGAAGGTGACAGGAGCCTCGAGTCTCCCGCGACGCCGCCATCTCCAGACTCGGTGCCCAGGGAGATGACGCTATCATCTTCCGTTCATTCTTGATACACGACCGTGGGTTATGAGAGAGAGAGAGAGAGAGAGAGAGAGAGAAGAGAGAGAGAGAGAGAGAGAGAGAGAGAGAGAGAGAGAGAGAGAGAGAGAGAGAGAGAGAGAGAGAGAGAGAGAAGAGAAGCGAGAGACGAGAGAGACAAACGAGAACCAGAGTCCTGTCCCATATCAGTCCCACAGGGTCCTGTGGGACTGATGCTTCCTGCCAGTGGAAGCATCAGTCCCACAGGGCTCTGTGCTGGGGCCAGTACTGTAAAACATCTACGTGGACGATCTTCTCCGGCAGCTGCCAGCAGTCTCGGCTTACGCTGATGACAGTACTCTCTCCTGCTCCTACCCGCGACATGACAGTGGGCGTGCTGCTGATGAGGTCAATCAGCAGCTGAGTGTTATACAGGAGTGGGGTAAACGTTGGCAGGTGGCCTTTGCTCCGGAGAAGACACAGGCAATGGTGGTTTCTCGGTCCCCCGCTGCCGGGCCAGCAGTGGAAGGGAGGCTGCGGTTTGGTGGCGTTCCTCTCCACTCCAGGAAGGCGTCAATATTCTGGGAGTAGAGGTGGACCGAGAGCTAAGGTTTGACGGCCACATCAAACATATTGCTAAAAAGGCCTCTCACAGGGTCTCTGCCCTGCGAAGGGTAGCCAGCTTCCTCGACAGGGGAGGGAAGCTCTTGCTCTACAAGGCCCAGATACGGCCTTACTTAGAGTACGCCGCCCTCTCCTGGATGTCGTGTGCAGCCTCGCACACTAGGAGGCTGGACAGCATCCAGCTTCGAGCCCTGCGACTGGTGGATGCTGCAGACCCCCCAGACCTACCAGCCCAGTTCGAACCGGTGAGTCCTCTCGACTCACTGGAACACCGCAGGGACGTCGCGGCGCTTGTGGTATTCCATAAGGCACAGGTGCAGGGAGTGCCACACCTGGCTGAGTTACGACAGCCTCCGAGAATCGCCACGCGAAGCACGAGAACGGTGCTTACCAGTGGTGATGCAGTGGAGGTGCCGCGTTCCCGTGCCAGCCAGCACCAACGCACCTTTGTGGGCCGCGTCTCCAGGATGTGGAACATTTTCACGGCCGCTGTCCCTTACATGGTCACATCCAGGAGATGAACACACAAAGTGTAAAGTTGGCGGCCAATCGGTGGAGACTGTCGAAGCCCACCCCGCTGACGCTAGTGATACTGTGACACTAGTGACAGCAACAGTGCCTCAACAAACACTTTAATGATACTTATATGTATATAATGTTAGTTTTTTAGGTCGTTGTATTTATGTGTATATAGCTATATTTACTTGCCCTTAAGATAGGTAGCACACGACAGTGCACCTTTGGGCTTCATGTATATGTATGTTTAAATAATAAAAAAAGAATTAAAAAAAGAACTTACTCAGACAAATACAGACAGAAACAGATACAAAGAGAAACAAATAATGGAACAGAAAGAATGGGAAAGAATGTTCAGGAAGTACATTTTGTTTCGGAAACAAATTTAAACTTTTTTATCTTGCATTCGCTCTGGTACATACGACTGTGTGTGTGTGTGTGTGTGTGTGTGTGTGTGTGTGTGTGTGTGTGTGTGTGTGTGTGTGTGTGTGTGTGTATAATCAAAAGGAACAAGTGAAAGAGGAAGGAAGGAGAGAAAACAAGAGGAGGAGGGAAGAGGAGAGGCAACCCAAGCGACGATATTTTACAGTCGCAAAGAATGTAATTTTGAAATTTTCCTCGTGTGACAGTTTAAATCTCAGAGAATATGGCTCGCAGCATTTGGCGTTAGAGAGGATGAGGGGGGGAAAAAGAGGCGGCGGAGGAGGAACAGAGAGGATGATACGAGCTAAAGAAAAAGAGGAAGGAGATGAGAGGGAGGAAGTATTTGGCCACTCCTCTTTGTCATCTTGCGACCAACTTACAGAAGAAAAAGACTAAGCCAAGTTACGCAGAACGAGCATTTCCTTCCTTGGTTAAAGTCTTCGTCTTAACCTCCACCACCTTCACCACCCCGACGCTCCCCTCATCCCCTTGGCTTCCCCTTGGCTTCCCCTTGGCTTCTCCTTGGCTTCCCCTTGGCTCCCCTTGGCTCTCGGGGATTGAGTTGAATGCTACGAGGGGAGAGGAACAGGCTAAGGGAAAGGGGATGTTGCAAGGGAAGGAAAGCGGGAGTAATGGGTAAATGGGGGATAGTGTTGAATGCTACAAGGGGAGAGAGACAGGCTAAGGAAAAGGGGATATTGCGAGGGAAGGGAGGAGGGAGTAATGGATAAAGGGGGACTGCTTATGGATCTTCAAGGCGGGAAGGAGGGACGGCAGCGTGTATACGGGCGAGGGGCCAAATGCCTCAGAATATGATTATAAACACGATAGGTTGTTTCCGCACCTCCACCGTCCGTCTCAATTGAGGATCCAGGGCGTGTGTCAGCCTGTCAGAGCGTCCACTTGCCTTAAATCACCTCTACTCTCCTCCCTTTCCTCCCTCCTACTCGCCGTCTATTCCTCCCTCATACTCACCTTCTCTTCCTCCCACCTACTCACCTTCCCTTTCCTCCCTCCTACTCACCTTCTCTTCCTCCCACCTACTTCTCTTCCCTTTCCTCCCTCCTACTCACCTTCCCTTTCCTCCCTCCTACTCACCTTCCCTTTCCTCCCTCCTACTCACCTTCCCTTTCCTCCCACCTACTCGCCGTCTATTCCTCCCTCATACTCACCTTCTCTTCCTCCCTCCTCCTCGCCTTCTCTTCATCCTTCCTCAGCGCAGAAATACAGGAACAGACGATAAAAACAAAGGAAGAGCGAAGAAAGGCAACATGTAGAGGAGTAGCACGGGCCAAGAGAAAGCACTGGAAGCTCTTTAGGGAGTTGCAAGAGCATAGTTTTAAAGCCATACTCGGTGCAGCCAACGTACTAGCCAGCCAGCCCGCCAGACCGCCTGAGGACAGCTGCCCCACAGACATAACAATAACCCAAGGGCGCCGACATTAGTGCAGGTAGCAAAGTGGACCCTCATGGACGCGCGGCTGCCAGGGTAACGCAGCAAGAAGAGGGAAGAGGAAGAAATAATCGGCAGAAACGCGGAACAGAAGGGCGGCACGAGGGAAAGTTTGAGAGTATGAAAGCAACATGTTCAGCAGGAGAGTGGACGGTATGAACGCTTCTAGCAGTCTGTGAGGCGCAGCAGATGGACCAAAGAGCTGCCTGCAGGAGAAGGAGGCACCAGGAGGATGAGACAAAGAAAAGCTGGGGTTAGGAGAGAGGAGAAAGAGATGAAAGAACTTTGTAAAAAAAATATAATAGGGCCGGCTACACGAACAACTGGACAAGGAGTGTTATAATGTGAGTGGATGACAAAAGCATTTAGATTCAAAGCATCAAAAGAACGGCGAAGAAAAATAGCAAAGCAGAAAAATATAACAAAGGTACAGCTGGAGGAAAGGGTGTGGGTAAGGGAGGGAAGGAGGGAGAGAGGAACGGAGGGAAAGATATAAAAGGATCTGTACCTGAAAGTTTCGTTTTTCCCAATGATTTATGCACGAAATCTTAGAAAGTGAGTCTTTGTTTCTTATTCCTTGATGAGCTTATTTCATTTCCCGTGTATCTTTTCCTCTTCTTTAAATACCCTCTTCTCTTTCTTCACTGCAACCACCCCATCTTCCTCCTCCTTCTCACCTTTCTCCTTCCCCACCATCATTCCCCACACCACCTCCTCCTCCTCCTCTACCTCTACCTCTACCTCCTCCTCCTCCTCCTCCTCCTCCTCCTCCTCCTCCTCCTCCTCCTCCTCCTCCTCCTCCTCCTCCTCCTCCTTCTCTTCTTTCTCTTCACTGTTGCTCCAGCCAACAAACTTTTTAATCTCATAAACATAACCTTGAACTTAAAATTCATTTCAACTTCCTGAATAATTTAACTCTAAGAACATCCCCCCTAATGCTGTCATAAGAGGCCTCGCCATCCGAGGAAGTTGACTCCGGAACCGCTAATGCTGTAAACTAACACAGCGATAAAGTTAAAGGCGATGCTGCTGCTGCTGTTGGGCGCTTCTCCTGCTGCTGCTGTTGTTGTTTAATAATGGTGGTGGTGTTATAAATTCTGGTGTGGTGGAAGCTTAAGTTGTGGTTGCGATGGTGGTGGTGATGGTGGTCATTGGTGGTGATGGTGTCTGTTGGTGATGGTGTTGTCTGTTGGTGGTGGTGGTGATGGTGATAGTGTCTGTTGGTGTTGGTGGTGGTGGTGGTGATGGTGGTGGTGTCTGTTGGTGGTTGTGGTGGTGTCTGTTGGTGGTTGTGGTGGTGTCTGTTGGTGGTTGTGGTGGTGTCTGTTGGTGGTTGTGGTGGTGATGTTGATGTCTGTTGGTGGTGGTAGTGGTTACTGTTGGTGGTGGTTTTGGTGATCATTGGTGGTGGTGGTGATGGTGGTTACTGGTGTGGGTGATGGTGGTTACTGTTGGTGGTGGTGGTGATGGTGGTCACTGTTGGTGGTGGTGGTGGTGGTGGTAGTGGTGGTGGTGGTGATGATGATGGTGGTGGTGGTGGTAGTGATGGTGGTGGTGGTAGTGATGGTGGTGGTGGTGCTGGTGATGGTGGTGGTGGTGGTAGTGATGGTGGTAGTGGTGGTTGTGTCTGTTCTGTTGGAAAGTTGAAGTCCCTGTTTTTGTATGACTTTTTGGGCCCCAAGACCGACGTGGACGAAGGGTCAGAGGCGGATTATCTATGAGGCGTTCCATTTCCATTTCCTCTCTCCCTCTATCTCTCCTTCCTCTCTCTCTCTCCCTCTTCCTGTCTCTCCCCTTGGCTCAGGCTAGAGACAGGAGGAGGAGGAGGAGGAGGAACAAAAGGGAAGAGGAACTGTGTGGAGAATAATATTGGGAAGGAGTATTGGTTGGCGGTGACGTAATCTATGAGAGAGAGAGAGAGAGAGAGAGAGAGAGAGAGAGAGAGAGAGAGAGAGAGAGAGAGAGAGAGAGAGAGAGAGAGAGAGAGAGAGAGAGAGAGAGAGAGAGAGAGAGAATTTTCGGCATCCCTTTAAATTTCCCTCCTGCGTTTATTCTCTATTCCGGACAGTCTCCTTCCTTTCCTCCTCCTCCTCCTCCTCTATCTCTCCCTCCTCATCTTTCTTCTCCTTCTCTACCTCTTCGTTTAGAATTCACCTTATGTATAGCTTCAATTTCCTTACTTCTTCCTTTTTCCTGTCCATCTACTTAATTTCTTTCAACTTTAATCCTACTCCTCTGTCCTCTGCCTCCTCCTCTTCCTTTTTCTTCCTCTTTCTATATTTGTCCTCTTCTTCTTTGGCCTTCACTGCTTGTACCGATCTCTTTTCTGTATCTCCGAGTCTTTGCACGCGCCTGCCTTCCCTCCCAAGACACAAAAAGGCGTCAGATTAATTTTTAGCTCAGGACGCTTTCCGCAAATGGCGTCAAAATGCACCAGTGTCCCGGCGGCGCTTGTTAGCAGGCAGACGGTGCTTTGAACACACCTCGGCGATAATGAGCGTGTGAACGTGGACCTGCCTGCCACACACACACACACACACACACACACACACACACACACACACACACACACACACACACACACACACACACACACACACACACACACACACACACACACACACACACACACACACACACACACACACACACACTCTCTCTCTCTCTCTCTCTCCTCTCCTCCTCTCCTCTCCTCTCTCTCTCTCTCTCTCTCTCTCTCTCTCTTCTCTTATCTCTCTCTCTCTTTCTCTTTCTCTATATAAATACGAGTGTATATGAATATGAATATATATGAATATGAATGCGTGGTAATGCTCACAACTGGTTCAAAAGTTACTTAAGTCATAGAAAGCAATATACATCATATAATAATACATCATCTCCTTATAATGACATCACATGTGGAGTACCCCAGGGTTCAATTCTTGCTCCTGTACTTTTCTTAATATACATAAATGATATCATTCGTAGCAGTAATAAACTTAAATTCTTACTTTTCGCTGATGATACCACAATCTTCATTCAAGGCCACAATCTTGAAAATATTACAATTACATTAAATAAAGAATTAAATAAAGTTTCAAATTGGATTAAGAGCAACAAATTAACTTTAAATATTAATCAAACTTGCTTTATGGTTTCCAGTCCTCTTATGACTCAGCCAGTACACACACAAATAAAGATAAATAATCTATCATTACATGAGGTTTTCGAATTCAAATTTCTAGGGATATATATAGATAGTAAGTCGAAATGGAAAGAACATATTGATAGGGTGAAATCTAGGATATCGTTATACACAGGCATAACTTACAGACTAAGGCACTATTTGAATGTAAAATGTTTACTACAATTTTATTTTACCCTAATATATCCACATCTTTGATATTGTTCATCTTTATGGGGAGCTGCCTATAAAACCTTCATTGACAGCCTCTTTATTAGTCACAAGAAGTTGTTACGTGTTATGTTCTTTAAAAATCGTTATGACCATACCATCAGTATTTTCCGAGACTTCAAGTTATTAAAGCTTCCAGATATCATACACCTTCAAACCAATCTTTTCGTACATAAATCCATACACTCTTTACCTTTAGACCTTGGCTTTAGAGCAATACCCTAGAATGTGACCCGAAGACCACATGATTTACGTATAC